>JAGIQG010000035.1:2327266-2669766 GCA_024679065.1 Sphyrna mokarran | reverse complement strand
AGCTGACATGCAAAATTTCCTTCGAACAGCCAATTATAAAGGCTTCTGGGAAGACGCCAAGCATCATTGGCATGGAAATGGAACACGTGGAATCTAGGAGCTGGGCTTACTTGGCAGTGACAGCAGTGGGCTGTGGCTTTTTATGGCATGGGCACTGAATACTCAGTCAACCATTCAATATCTGTGGCTGCTTCAGTCAAATGCTACACTTCATCGCTGAATGCAAGCACACAGGAGGCACTGCCACAAACACATGTCGAATTAATGGAGCCCATTAGCTTAATTAAAGTGGGAGACTTTGACTTAGAGTCATAGAGTCATGGAGGTTTACAACACGGAAACAGGCCTTTTGGTCCAAATTGTCCACGCTGCTCTTTTTTTTCAAACCCCTAAGCTAATCCCAATTGCCTGCATTTGGCCCATATCGCTCTATACCTATTGTACCCTAAATTGGATCTCCCTTAATCTGGCATACATACAATTCCCTAAATTTCCACTAGAGTTCCACTGGAGGTAGACAAAAAGATCGACAAGCGACATAAGACTTGAATAAGGCACTCACTGAGTGTCTTAAAATGGGTGGCACGGGCTTGTAGGGCCGAAGAGCCTGTTTCCTGTACTGTGCTGTTCTTTGTTCTTCTTTGTACCCATGTAGCTGTCTAAATGCTTTTTAAAAGACAAAATTGTACCCTCCTGTACTACTACCTCTGGCAGCTCGTTCCAGACACTCACTACCCTCTGTGTGAAAAAATTGCCCCTCTGGATCCTTTGTATCTCTCCCCCTCACCTTAAAACTCTACTTTTAGACTCCCCTATCTTTGAGAAAAGATATTGACTGTTTAGCTGATCTGTGCATTTCATTATTTTATAGCCGTCTATAAGATCACCTCTTAGCCTCTTACACTCCAGAGAAAAATGTCCCAGTCTATCCAGCCTCTCCTTATTACTCAATCCCTCAAGTCCTGGCAGCATCCCAGTAAATCTTTTCTGCACTCTTTCTAACTTAATGATATCCTTTCTATAATAGGGTGGCCACAGTTGCACACAGTATTCTAAGTGTAGCCTTACTAATATCTTGTATAACTTTAACAAGATGTCCCAACTCTCGTATTCAATGTTCTGACTGTTCTGAAACCAAGCATGCTGAATGCTTTCTTCACCACTCTGTCCACCTCTGTCTCCACTTTCCTGTATCCCTAAATCTCTTTCTTTTGAAACTCTCCTCAACACCCTGCCATTAACTGAGTAAGTCTTGCCCCGGTTCAATCTATCAAAATGCATCACCTCTCTTTTGCCTAAATTAAACTCCATCTGCCATTTGTCAGCCCACTGGCCCAATTGATCAAGATCCCATTGCAATTGGAGATAAACTTTCTTCACTGTCCACAATGCCATCAATCTTGATGTCATCTGCAAACTTACTAACCATGTCTCCTAAATTTCATCCAAGTCATTCATATAAATGACAAATAACAATGGTCTCTGCACTGATCCCTGAGGCACACCGCTGGTCTCAAGCCTCCCATTTGAAAAGCAATTCTCAAAAACCACCCTCTGAAGAAGCCAATTTTGTATTCATTTAGATACCTCACCCTGGATCTTGCGAGATTTAATCTTATGCAACAACTTATCAACGGTACCTTGTCAAAGGCCTTGCTGAAGTTCATTTAGACAACATCAGCTGCATTGCCCTCATCTACCTTCTTGGTGAACCCTTCAAAAAACTCAACCCAATTTGTGAGATATGGTTTTCCACTCACAAATCCGTGCTGACTGTCCCTAATCAGACCTTGCCTCTCTAAATGCCTGTCGATCCTGTCTCTCAAAATAACTTCCAACAATTTACCCACCACAGATGCTGCTGGAGATAGTTTGCTGAATCACGGAGTGGTTAATTTCAAATTGGTGACATTTCATATTCCTCTGCGCCATTGGTCAATCCACCTTTGACTGTCTTTCACTTCACTGTCATCACCAGTGCGCCCCCCCCAATCCCTCACTCTCACAATCTTTCTCTCTCTCTCCATCTCTTATTTCAATGACATTTTGAATACCATAGAGCCCTACAGTGTAGAAAGAGGCCCTTCGGCCTATTGAGTCTGCACCAAACACAATCCCAACCAGGCCCAATCCCCATATCACTACATATGACAGGGTACAGAGGAGGTTTACCAGGATGTTGCCTGGTATGGAGGGCAGGTCTTATGAAGAGAGGCTGAGGGATTTGAGGTTGTTTTCGTTAGAAAGGAGGTGGCTAAGAGGGGACCCTAATCGAAACATATAAGATGATTAGAGGTTTAGATAGGGTGGACAGTGATAGCCTTTTTCCTAGGATGGAGAAAGCTAGCACGAGGGACACAGCTTTAAATTAAGGGGTGATAGTTATAGGACGGATATCAGAGGTAGGTTCTTTACCCAAAGGGTGGTTCGGGAGTGGAATGCCCTGCCTGCAGCATTTGTAGATGCGCCAAGTTTGGTGGCGTTTAAGAGGTTAGTTGATAAGTATATGGAAGAGAAGGGAATGGTTTAGTTTGGAGGGGCATTGCTTTTTATATGGGTCGGTGCAACATCGAAGGCCGAAGGGCCTGTTCTGTGCTGTAATGTTCTATGTTCTATATTATACCCACTAACCTACACATCCCTGGACACTAAGGCACAATTTCTTAGCATGGCCAATCAACCTAACCCGTGCATCTTTGGACTGTGGGACGAAACTGAAGCACCCGGAGGAAACCCATACAGACACGAGGAGAATGTGCAAACTCCACGCAGGCAGTGACCTGAGCCGGGATTCGAACCCAGGACCCTGGAGCTGTGAAGCAGCAGTGCTAACCACTGTGCTACCGTGCTGCTCAATTGTTATATAAGGTGTCCATTCATCCCTGTGAGTTTGCACGAATTCTCCAATCGATCATTTATAGTTAAGATTTGATGTTCAGTGAAAGAGTTAAAGTGTTGCAACAGTTTAAAGTTTGAATTTGATGTTAAATAAATGGAAGTTTCTTTATGTGAAACTGAGTCGGCTCCTATCCTTTGGTTTTGTCACACTTTTCAGTGCCTGGTAAGAGTTTGTAGCCAAATAACAAGGTGATATCCACAACACAGAATCCTCCACACTGTCCTCAACACTGCCCCGCAATCTTTGGTCAGGATGGGCTACTCCCGGCTAACCACAGGAGATAAGGGGCAGATTACAAGAGTTTATTCACAATTTAAGCATGGAGGGAATGGCTGTGGAGAAACCACTGAAGCAGCACCTCCCCCTAATATAACACTCACAGAGTGAGCGTTCCAATACTGCTCTCTCCACCAGGTCACAGGACAGTGACAGATATAGACTGCTGTTAGTCAGTACGCAGAACATTGCTTAACGTCAAGTCTCGTATGATTAGACCTTTGACTCAAACCCTGTCTGATATCTCCTCACTAGAAACAGTGCACTAAAAGACAACCAGGCTGGTCAGTTCTACAGATCGCAAGCACGTGAGGGTGTTTAATGTTCCTGGGGCCAGGAGCATATAATGGGCATGTGATTTTACTCTGGGGTATGGACAGGGTGAGCATGGAACAGCTGTTCCCCTGGGTTGAGTGGTCAACCAGGAGGCAGCACAGCGGTTAGCGCTGCTGTCCCCCAGCGCCAGGGAACTTTGTTCAATTCTGGCCTTGGGCGACTGTTCTTCTCGTGACTGCGTGGGTTTCCCCCAGATGCACCAGTTTCGTCCCACATGCCAAAGATGTGTAGGTTAGGTGGATTGGCCATGCTAAATTGTCCCTTAGTGTCTAATGATGTTCAGGTTAGGTGGATTGGCCATGCTAAATTGTCCCTTAGTGTCTAATGATGTTCATGTTAGGTGGATTGGCCATGCTAAATTGTCCCTTAGAACATAGAACATAGAACATAGAACATTACAGCACAGAACAGGCCCTTCGGCCCTCGATGTTGCGCCGACCAATATAAAAAGCAATGCCCCTCCAAACTAAACCATTTCCTTCTCTTCCATATACTTATCAACTAACCTCTTAAACGCCACCAAACTTGGCGCATCTACAACCGCTGCAGGCAGGGCATTCCACTCCCGAACCACCCTTTGGGTAAAGAACCTGCCTCTGATATCCGTCCTATAACTAGTGTCTAATGATGTTCAGATTAGGTGGATTGGCCATGCTAAATTGCCCCTTAGTGTCCAAATATGTGCAGGTTACGTGGATTGGCCATGCTAAATTGCCCCTTAGTGTCCAAATATGTGCAGGTTAGTGGATTGGCCATGCTAAATTGCCCCTTAGTGTCCAAAGATGCTCAGGTTAGGTGGATTGGCCATGCTAAATTGCCCCTTAGTGTCCAAAGATGCTCAGGTTAGGTGGATTGGCCATGCTAAGTTGCTCCTTGGTATCCAATGATGTTTGGGTTAGGTGGATTGGCCATGCTAAATTGCTCCTTAGTGTCAGGGAGAACTGGCAGAGTAAATACATGGTGTTATGGGGATAAAGCTGGGGCTACTGTTGTCAGTGTAGGCTTAATGGGCCGAATGGCCTCCTTCAGCACTGTAGAGATCCTATGATTCAGCTGTGCAACGAGAAAAAATGGAATGATATTAGAATCATAGAACCCTTCAGTGCAGAAAGAGGCCCTTTGGCCCATCGAGTCTGTACTGAACATAATCCCACCCAGGGCCTACCCCCATATCCCTACATACCATACCTACTAATCACTCTAACTTCCACTACCCTGGACACTAAGGGACAATTTTTTAGCACTGCCAATCAACCTAACCTGCACATCGTTGGACTGTGGGAGGAAACCAGAGGAAACCCATGCAGACAAAGTGCAAACTCCACACAGACAGTGACCTGAGCCAAGAATTGAACCCAGGACCATGGAGCTGTGAAGCAGCAGTGCTAACCCACTGTGCTATCATGCAGCCCCATGAGTTCCAGCCTCTCTTGTATCTGCCCCACTGCATGTGTTCAATGTCTTTTGAGATCAGGGATTGGCTACTCGCAGTATGGCCAGCTCTGCGAGTGGTCAAACGATGACGCAACCCCCCCCCCATCGACCAAGTCCCAAGGAACTATTTCAACGGGTTCCCGCTGTCTGGGGTAAGACATTCCATCTGTCTAGCGAGCATCACACAGGTGGGTCCTTCACACTGGTGTGAAGTCCCTCGATCCCCTGATTACAGTGAAATTCAAAGGAGTTTCGAGATTTCCTTAACGAGATCTTTCTCGTGATTGTCTTGCTATTGATACCATGATAAGCTTCCTGACCCTCTTACAATCACATGTCGTTGATCATTTTAAGGATGATATCCAACCTTAAGAATGCATTTTTGTTTTTAGTGTTTGCCTGTACAGGTGAACTGATCAGCATGAGTTTTTTTTTAAAACTCCTTAGTGTTCCTTAACAAACTAACTAACTGGATCGTCAACAGTTTGATTTAATCTCTTGATTTCTGAAATTTGAATCTCCTCCCTGCGTCTGTGCTAGCTTCCTCCCACAATCCAAAGCTGGTTTCAAAATTCATTTATTAGTGTCATGAGACTTACTTTAACACTGCAATGAAGTTGCTGTGAAAATCCCCCCAGTCGCCACACTGCGGCACCTGTCCAGGTTAACTGAGGGAGAATTTAGCCTGTTAATTGGACTGTGGGAATAAACCGGAGCACCCAGAGGAAACCCACACAGACACGAGGAGAATGTGCAGACTTCACACAGACAGTGACCCGAGGCCAGAATTGAAATTGGGCCCTCTGCGTTGTGAGGTGCCAGTGTAGGTTAGGGGGATTGACCATGCTAATTTGTCCCTTAGTGTCCAAAGGTGTGTGGGTTAGGTGGATTGGCCATGCTAAATTACCCCTTAGTGTCCAAAGATGTGTGGGTTAGGTGGATTGGCCATGCTAATTTTCCCCTTAGTGTCCAAAGATGTGTAGATTAGGTGGATTGGCCATGCTAAATTGTTCCTTAGTGTCCTAAGATGTGTAGGTTAGGTGGATTGACCATGCTAAATTGTCTCCTAGTGTCCAAAGATATGTGGGTTAGGTGGATTGGCCATGCTAAATTGCCCCTTAATGTCCAAAGATGTGCAGGTTAGGTGGATTGGCTATGCTAATTTGCCCCTTAGTGTCCTAAGATGTGTAAGTTAGGTGGATTGGCCATGCTAAATTGCCCCTTAGTGTCCAAAGTTGTTTGGGTTAGGGAGATTAGCATGTGGGAATACGGGGATAGGGCTTGGGTAGTATTGCTGGCCATGCAGGATCGATGGGCTGAACGTCTTCGTCCTGCACTGTAGGGATTCTATGAAACATTCTCACAGTGTAACGAGAATATTAAGGAGCAGGCATAATTAACCAATCATTTCAGTGTGTACTGTGATATATCACCTGCATTGGGCTCAAGGTAAAGCTTGACACTTATGGTTTCAGAGTGGATAGTAAAGAGCCGTCTGCTACTAGCCCATCCAACACTTGGGCATGGGACTGTTTTGGATTCAGGCTTACTAGTGCTTGCTAGGAAATGCTGATTCCCTCAGTGGAATGGCAGTACAAGAATCCTGCTACCACAAGGCAATTAGCACTCACTCTCTTTTCATTTGTAGGTGATGTTTTGAATCATAGGATCCCTACAGTGCATGAAGAGGCCATTTGGCCCATCGACTCTGCAAGGGTGGAAGAGAAGGAGGGTGATTGGGTGGTCACCAGGGCTTAAGGGGTGGGTGCTCCTTGACAGGGATGAGTTTCTCATGATGGCTCAACCTACCCCCTCCCATCCCAAGATCCAACCACTTTTATTCATGTGTTCATTCCCCGAGATATCATTTGGTAGCCAGCTGTAAAGACTGAAGCTAGGGCAGCAAAAGGCCCAAAGTGTTGGAATGATACTCCCCACTCGCCTGGGTGGGTGCAGTTCCAACTCGAGCTCGACACCATCCAGGAGAAAGGCAGCGCCACTTAATTGGTACACCATTCACTCCCTCCATCAGCGACGCTTAGTAACAGCAGTCTGTACTATCTACAAGATGCATTGCAGCAATTCACCAAAGATCCTTAGACAGCATCTTCCAAACAAGTGATCACTTATATCTAGAAGGACAAGAGCAGCAGATAAATGGGAACATCACCTCCTGCAACTTCCCCTCCACCAATCACCATCAGGATTTGGAATTGTATTGCCATTCCTTTGCAGTCGCTGGGTCAAAATCCTGGAATTCCCTCTCTACCACATTGTGGGTCAACCCACAGCACGGGGATTGCAGCGACTCAAGAAGGCAGCTCACCGCCACCTTCTCAAGGAACAACTAGGCCAGCCAGCGACACCCATGTGCCATAAAGGAATAAAAAAAAATGACCACTCAAGGGTCTTAATTGGGGAAATGATGGACACCACGCTTCTCCCACCCCACCCGACACCCCCAACATAAAAATCACGGTTGGATACGAAGACTGAGAGATTCCCAAAACTGCAATTTCACAAACTCTGTCTCAGAACCCAGAAGGGGGATGGTTGGGGGCTGGGGGTTGGGGGGGCGGGGGGTGCAGCAGGGGAATGGTGAGTGGGGGGAGGAGTGTATAACTGTGGCCGTGTTGTTTGCTCAGGGCAGGGGTGGCAGTGATTTGCAATTGGCTGTGCTGTATCTGGCCAAGTAAGGGTCAGTGTTAACATTATGAGGGCAAGAGAGAGCGAGGGAAGGAGAGAGAGAGAGAGAGAAAGAAATGCATTGGATGATGTGGAGAGATGAACGAGGGGGGGATAGTTTTTAGTCTCCAGTAGCAACGGGGCAGTAATAAGGGGATCCAATTACACAGGAAGGGAGTATAGAAAAGACGGCACTGTGCACAGTGGTTAGCATTGCTGCCTGACAGCGCCAGGGACTCGGGTTCAATTCCGGCCTTGGATCAGTGTGGAGTTTGTACGTTCTCCCCATGTCTATGTGGGTTTCCCATCACAGCCCAAAGATGTGCAGGTGGATTGGCCAGGCTGGATTGCCGCTTAGTGTCCAAAAATGTATAGGTTCGGTGGATTGACCCTGCTACGTTGCTCCTAATGTCAAAGCATTTAGCAGGATAAATACGCGGGGTTACGTGGCTAGGGCCTGGGCGGGATTGTTATCGAAGCAGACTCAAGTAATTGAATAGCCTCCTTCTCCCCTCTCTGTGGGGATTCTATGACCTTTAAAAATAGGGGTTCAACTGGTTACTCTCCTCTCTGGCTAAGCACTCAGCCAATGAAACACAGTTTTGTAAACTTAAGCAATTTTCTCCCTCAGGATCTTGCAATCTATTCCTTTGGGTTAAGAGAGATTTGTCTTTCTTTAACTTAACTAACTGATCTAAACTGCTCCTTTTATCTGTTATAACATCATTCATCTTGCTCTCCCTCACTGCAGGATTCATCTCCTCCCTGATGTCCTTGCTTTGGCAAAGACCAATGCAAAGCTCTTGTTAAATATCTGGCGTTCTTTGATGACACTGTGTAAATTAAGGCTGTGTGCCGAGCTCTCAGAGGTCCCTCCCTGCTTTTAACAATTCTCTTTCTACTGATATACTCGTAAAATACTTTACACTTTCTTTTGATGTATTTTTGATTATTTTCCTTTCTGCTCCCCCTTGGATTTTCTTATCCCACTCAAGTCTTATTCTCCCATCCCAGCCTTTCCTTGCTCTGTTCTTGTGCTTATCAGCACCTTGCTTGATATTTAATTGGGGTCTAATTTCTGTCTTTGCTGAAAAATGTATTCCAGAAACTAGCACTGTATTTGCTCCTTTTCATAGAATCATGGAACCCCACTCATGCATTCAGCCCTTCGAGTCTGCACCCGCAAAGCATCTTAACCAGATCATCCCTCCCAACCTATTCCTATAACCCCAACATTTACATAGTACAAAGGGACAATTTAGCATGGCCAATCCAGTAAACCTGCACATTTTTGGACACAGAGGGGCAATTTAGCATGATCAATCCACTTACCCTACACATCTTTGAACACTAAGGGACAATTTAGCATGGCCAATCCATCTAACTTGCACATGTTTGGACACATGCATCTCCATCAAGAATGGCCAAATCAGCACTTCAATGTACCGCAAGCTCACAGACAGGCTCATGATGCTCCACTTCTCCAACTTCCACCCTAAACATCCCCTACAGACAAGCCCTCTGTATACGCAGGATCTGATTAGATGAGGAGGATTGCAACAGACACCTCCAGACACTGAAAAATGCCCTCATAAGAACAGGATATGGTGCTCGACTCATCGATCAACAGTTCTGACTGGACACGGTGGACAAAGTACCCTTCGTTGTCCAATACTTCCCCGGAGCGGAGAAGACATAATATCTACTCTGGAGCCTTCACCATGTCATTGCTGAAGACAAAATCTCACGAAGGCCATCTCTATGCTCCTATTTCTTGCCTTCTAACAACGGCACAATCTCAAAAGACCATTGTCCGCAGCAAACTACCCAGCCTTCAGGAGAACAATGACCAAACATTACATAAGGGATAGGATTTATAAGCATCTAGAGAGAAATAAATTGATTGGGGATAGTCAGCACGGTTTTGTGAAGGGTAGGTCGTGCCTCACAAACCTTATTGAGCTTTTTGAGGAGGTGACCAAAGAGGTAGATAAGGGTAAGGCAGTTGATGTAGTGTATATGGATTTTAGCAAAGCATTTGATAAGGTTCCCCATGGTAGGCTACTGCAGAAAGTGCAGATGCATGGGATTGAAGGTGATTTAGCAGTTTGGATTAGGAATTGGCTAGCTGATAGAAGACAGAGGGTGGTGGTTGATGGGAAATATTCAACCTGGAGTGCAGTTACAAGTGGTGTACCTCAAGGATCTGTTTTGGGGCCACTGCTGTTTGTCATTTTTATAAATGACCTAGATGAGGGTGTAGAGGGTTGGATTAGTAAATTTGCTGATGATACCAAAGTGGGGGGAGTTGTAGACAGCGAGGATGGATGTTACAGTTTGCAGAGGGACATAGATAGGTTGCAGAGCTGGGCCGTGAGGTGGCAAATGAAATTCAATACGGATAAGTGTGAGGTGATTCACTTTGGTAGGAATAACAGGCATATGAAATATAGGGCTAATGGAAGGACCCTTAATAGTGTTGTCAAGCAGAGGGATCTTGGGGTACAAGTACATAGCTCTTTGAAAGTTGGCACCCAGGTTGATAAAGTTGTTAAGAAGGCGTACGGTGTGTTAGCTTTTATTGGTAGAGGGATTGAATTTAGGAGCCGTGAGGTTATGTTACAACTGTACAAACTCTGGTGCGGCCGCACTTGGAGTATTGCGTACAGTTCTGGTCGCCGCATTATAAGAAAGATGTGGAAGCATTGGAAAGGGTGCAGAGGAGGTTTACCAGGATGTTGCCTGGTATGGTGGGAAGGCCTTATGAGGAAAGGCTGAGGGACATGAGGTTATTTTCATTAGAGAGAAGAAGGTTACGCAGTGACCTAATTGAGGCGTATAAGATGATCAAGGGATTGGATAGGGTGGATAGTGAGAGCCTTTTTCCTCGGATGGTGATGACCAACATAAGGGGACATAACTTTAAATTAAGAGGTGGTAGTTATAGGACGGATGTCAGAGGCAGGTTCTTTACACAGAGGGTGGTGAGAGCGTGGAATGCCCTGTCTGCAGCAGTTGTGGACTCGCCTGCTTTGGGGGCATTCAAATGTTCGGTGGATAGGCATATGGATGATATTGGAATAGTTTAGGTTAGAGGGTCCACTGGCCGGCGCAACATCGAGGGCCGAAGGGCCTGTACTGCGCTGTAATGTTCTATGTTGTATAATGCTGCCACAGCAATTTTTTCAAGACGTGCTGGATCATCGACGCAAATGCATCACCTCATGTGAGAACATCATCCATCAGGTACGCGGTACATACTCTTGCAACTCAGTAACGTTGTCTACCTGATACGCTGCAGGAAAGGATGTCCCGAGACATGATGCATTGGGGAGACCATGCAGGCGCTACGACAATGGAAGATTGAACACAGGTCGACAATCTCCGGGCAGGAGGGGTCTTTTCCTGTTGGTGAACACTTTAGCATCATGGCCATTCGGTCTCTGATCTTCGGGTAGACATTCTCCAAGGCAGCCTTCACGACACACGACAGTGCAGAATCGCTGAGCAGAGACTGATAGACAAGTTCCACACCCATGAGGACAGCGTCAACCAGGATCTTGGGTTCATGTCACACTATCTGTCATCCCCACGACTTGTCTGGGCTTGTAAAATCTCACCAACTGTCCTGGCTGGGGGCAATACGCATCTCTTTAACCTATGCTTAACCCACTATTTATTGTGTCTGTACCTTTATATATATAAAGTGTTTTATATATATATATATATGTATATATAAGTGTTTTAGGCATGATAGAGGTGGTTTGAGGAGAGGAGGGGGAGTGGCGTTATTAGTTAAGGATCACATCATAGCAGTGCAGAAGGAGGGTGGTATGGCTGAGTTAGGAATTGAGTCGCTATGGGTGGAGTTGAGGAGTAGGAAGGGAGAGGTTACTATGTTGGGTGTGTACTACAGACCGCCCAACAGTCCGTGGGCCGTGGAAGAAGGGATATGTAGGGAAATTTTAGATAAGTGTAGGAAGAATAGGGTAGTTGTAATGGGAGATTTCAATTTCCCTGGGGTAGATTGGAAGGTGCCCAGAGCGGAAGGTGCGGACGGGGAGGAATTTGTACAGTGTGTTTTAGAAGGGTCCTTGGAGCAGTATGTGGATAGCCCGACTAGAGAGGGGGCTATACTGGATCTGGTTCTGGGGAATGAGCCAGGGCAGGTGGTTGACGTTGTAGTAGGAGAGCATGTGTCTAATAGTGACCACAACTCTGTCTGCTTTAGGGTATTAATGGAAAAAGATGAAGCCTGCCCTAAGGGGAGGGTGTTAAACTGGGGGAGGGCTAGATATAGCCAGATTAGGCAGGATCTTAGGGATACCGACTGGGATAAGCTGTTTGAGGGTAGGTCGACGCTGCACATGTGGGAGTCTTTCAAGGGAAAACTAAAATTTTTGCAGGAAAGACACGTGCCGGTAAGGAGGAAGGATGGGAAGGGTAGGATTAGAGAACCGTGGGTTACTAGGGATGTTGAGGACTTGGTCAGGAAGAAGCGGGAGGCGTACGTTAGATCCAGGCAACTGGGGACAGAGGCAGCGCTGGAAAAATATAGAGAGTGTAGACGGGATCTTAAAAGGGGTGTCAGAAAGGCAAAAAGGGGCCATGAAATGGCTTTGGCAGGTAGGATTAAGGAATATCCTAAGGCATTTTACTCCTATGTAAGGAGCAAAAGGATGGTTAGAGGGAAGATTGGACCTCTCAGGGACAGAGGAGGGGAACTATGCTTAGAGCCTGAAGGAATGGGGGAGATCCTGAATGTATACTTTGCGTCAGTATTCACACGGGAGAGGGGCCTGATGTCTGATGCCGGCTTTGAGGAATTTGAGGACCCGTTAAAGGAAATAATCATTACAAGGGACGAAGTGTTAGAATATAGAACATAGAACATAGAACATTACAGCACAGAACAGGCCCTTCGGCCTTCGATGTTGCGCCAACCAATATAAAAAGCAATGCCCCTCCAAACTAAACCATTCCCTTCTCTTCCATATACTTATCAACTAACCTCTTAAACGCCACCAAACTTGGCGCATCTACAACTGCTGCAGGCAGGGCATTCCACTCCCCAACCACCCTTTGGGTAAAGAACTACCTCTGATATCCGTCCTATAACTATCACCCCTTTAATTTAAAGCTGTGCCCTCGTGCTAGCTTTCCTCCATCCGAGAAAAAAGGCTATCACTGTCCACCCTTCTAAACCTCTAATCATCTTTATATGTTTCGATCATCTTATATAGAACATAGAACATAGAACAATACAGCACAGAACAGGCCCTTCGGCCTTCGATGTTGTGCCGACCAAAATAAAAAGCAATGCCCCTCCTAACTAAACCATTCCCTTCTCTTCCATATACTTATCAACTAACCTCTTAAACGCCACCAAACTTGGCGCATCTACAACAGCTGCAGGCAGGGCATTCCACTCCCTAATCACTCTTTGAGTAAAGAACCTACCTCTGATATCCGTCCTATAACTATACCCCTTAATTTAAAGCTGTGTCCCCTCGTGCTAGCTTTCTCCATCCTAGGAAAAAGGCTATCACTGTCCACCCTATCTAAACCTCTAATCATCTTATATGTTTCGATTAGGTCCCCTCTTAGCCGCCTCCTTTCTAACGAAAACAACCTCAAATCCTCAGCCTCTCTTCATAAGACCTGCCCTCCATACCAGGCAACATCCTGGTAAACCTCCTCTGTACCCTCTCCAATGCCTCCACATCTTTCTTATAATGTGGGGACCAGAACTGCACACAATACTCCAAGTGCGGCCGCACTAGAGTTTTGTACAGTTGCAACATGACGTTGCGGCTCCGAAATTCAATCCCCCTACCAATAAAAGCTAAGACTCCATATGCCTTCTTAACAACCTTATCGACTTGACTGCCTACTTTCAGGGATCTATGCACATATACACCAAGATCCCTCTGTTCATCAACACTATTAAGAGTCCTACCATTAGCCCTATACTCTACACATTTATTATTCCTGCCAAAGTGCATTACCTCACACTTTTCCACATTAAACTCCATTTGCCACCTCTCGGCCCAGCTCTGCAACTTGTCCAAGTCTCTCTGCAAACTATAACACCCCTCTTCACTATCTACCACTCCACCGACTTTGTGTCATCTGCAAATTTACTAATCCATCCTTCAATACCCTCATCCAGATCATTTATAAAAATTACAAACAGCAGGGGCCCCAAAACAGACCCCTGAGGTACACCACTTGTCACCGAACTCCACGATGAATATCTCCCATCAACCACCACCCTCTGTCTTCTATCTGCTAGCCAATTCCTAATCCAATTAGCTAAATCACCCTCTATCCCATACATCTGCATTTTCTGCAGAAGTCTTCCATGGGCCACCTTATCAAACGCCTTACTAAAGTCCATATATACCACATCAACCGCCTTACCCCCATCCACCTCTTTAGTCACTTTTTCAAAAAACTCAATAAGGTTAGTAAGGCACGACCTACCCTTCACAAAACCATGCTGACTATCTCCAATCAATTCATTTCTCTCTAAATAACTATAAATCCTATCCCTAATAATTCTCTCCAATACTTTGCCCACAACAGAAGTAAGACTCACTGGCCTATAATTCCCTGGAAGGTCTCTCTTCCCCTTCTTGAACAACGGGACCACATTCGCTATCCTCCAGTCCTCCGGAACCACACCCGTAACCAACGACGACCTGAAGATCAGAGCCAGAGGCTCTGCAATCTCCTCTCTTGCCTCCCAGAGAATCCTAGGGTAAATCCCGTCCGGCCCAGGGGACTTATCCAACTTCAAACCCTCGAGAATATCTAGCACATCCTCCCTATCTACTTCGATACTTTCCAGCTTGCTACCCCGTACCTCAGTGTTGTCCATAACTACATTTACATCACCCTGTGTGAATAACGAAGAGAAATATTTATTCAGTGCCTCTCCAATCTCTTCAGGCTCCACGCACAACTTCCCACTGCTGTCTATGACTGGCCCTAATCTTGCCCTAACCAATCTTCTATTCTTAACATATCTAAAGAAAGCTTTAGGATTTTCCTTAATCCTATCAGCCAAAGTCTTCTCATGTCCTCTCTTAGCTCTCCTGAATTCACTCTTTAGCTCCCTCCTGGCTAAAAGTGTTGGGGCTTTTAGGTAGCATAAAGACTTATAAAGCTCCGGGGCCTGATGGTATTTATCCCAGGATGCTAAGGGAGGTGAGAGATGACATTGCTGGGCCTCTGACGCAAAGCTTTGTCTCTTCTTTGGACACAGGGGAGGTCCCAGAGGACTGGAGGATTGCAAATGTAGTACCGTTGTTTAAAAAGGGTCAGAGGGATAACCCAGGGAACTATAGGCCGGTGAGCTTGACTTCAGTTATAAGTAAGCTAATGGAGAGGATTCTCAGGGACAGGATGTATGAGCATCTGGAGCGCTGCGATCTGATCAGGGATACGCAGCATGGCTTCGTTAAGGGGAGGTCGTGCCTTACGAATCTAGTGGAATTTTTTGAAGAGGTGACAAAAACGGTTGATGAAGGACAAGCCGTTGATGTCGTCTATATGGATTTCAGTAAGGCGTTTGATAAGGTCCCTCATGGTAGGCTGATAGAAAAGGTGAAGGCGCATGGGATACAGGGCCAGGTATGTAGATGGGTTGAGAACTGGCTTGGGAGGAGGAGACAGCGGGTAGTAGTGGAAGGCTCTTTTTCCAACTGGAGGTCTGTCACTAGTGGTGTGCCACAGGGCTCTGTACTAGGACCCCTTCTATTTGTGGTGTATATAAATGACTTGGAAGAGGGGGTAGGTGGTGTGATCAGCAAATTTGCTGATGACACTAAGATGATTGGATTGGCGGGTACTGAGGAGCAGTGCCTGGCAATACAACATGACATAGATAGGCTGGTAGATTGGGCAGATAGACGGCAAATGGAATTTTATCTGGATAAATGCGAGGTGATGCATTTTGGCCGGAATAATGTAGAGGGGAGTTATAGGATAAAAGGTAAAACTATCCGGAGTGTAGAGATGCAGAGAGACCTGGGGGTGCAAGTTCACAAGTCTCTGAAGGTGTCAGTACAGGTGGAGAATGTGGTAAAAAAAGCGTATGGTATGTTAGCCTTCATAGGAAGGGGTATAGAATACAAGAGTAGGAGTCTGATGTTGCAAGTGTATAGAACGTTGGTTAGGCCTCACTTGGAGTACTGCGTCCAGTTCTGGTCGCCGTACTACAGGAAGGATGTAGAGGCCTTGGAGAGAGTGCAGAGGAGATTTACCAGGATGCTGCCTGGTATGGAAGGGCTGTCTTACGAGGAAAGATTGAAAACACTGGGGTTGTTTTCCCTTGAAAGACGTCGGCTGAGAGGGGATCTTTTAGAGGTATATAAGATTATGAGGGGTATAGATAGAGTAAATGGTGGTAAGCTTTTTCCACCATTAGAAATGGATAGAACGAGGGGTCACGGGCTCAGGGTGAGGGGGGCTATGTATAAGACGAATATTAGAGGCCAGTTTTTCACACAAAGGGTAGTGGGGGTGTGGAATGCACTGCCGAGTAAGGTGGTGGGAGCAGGCACGCTAGGGTTGTTTAAGGGTCTCTTGGACAGCCACATGAGCGGTCTGCAGATAGAGGGATATAGCAGGACTGTTTGAATATCGGGAGGACCAAATAGTAGTAGACTATCTTTTAGTTTCGTCTCGGGAATGTCTTAGTTTTTTTTATAGCATGTTTAATTAAGCCTTATTTGTTTCTGCAGGCAATTCGGTCCACCTTGTTGACCAACAAGGGGCATGCGGCATGTCGTGCGAGAGCTGCTCTTGGATGTTGCTTCAGGAGTGGCCTAGTGCTTCATGTCGTTAGTGTATGCTTAAACTAAACCATCTGATGGGCAACATGACAGCTCAGAGACTATCGCTGTTGCTGTGCTGACACATGGATTTGGGCCTGGGTCTGCGGGAGTTTGCGCGTTCTCCCCGTGGTTGCGTGGGTTTTCTCCGGGTGCTCCGGTTTCCTCCCACATCCCAAAGATGTGCTCTAAGGCTGATTGGGTAACAAATTGTCCCTATATTGGTCCCTATATGGGAATCTTCAACAATAGGCATAGCCTAAAGACAAGGATATGTCACTAAGACGTTAGGACGGTGGCATGGGCTCGTTGGGCCGAAGGGCCTGTTTCCCTTGCTGTGTTGCTCTTTGTTCTTTGTTCGTTGTTCTTTAAGGCTTGATTCAAGACTCGAATTCCAACCATTATTGTGTAAGTTGAGTTTGTATCTTTATGTGCCCTCATTGTGAACAGGACTTCCTCTCACCTGATAAAGGGGCAGTGCTCCGATAGCTTATGACTTGTGTTACCAAATAAACCTGTTGGATTTTAACCTGTTTTTTGTGAGACTTCTTACCATCTTTGAATACTCAGGGGCAATTTAGCATGACCAATGAACCTAACCTGCTCATCTTTGGAAACCAAGGGACAATTTAGCATGGCCAATCCACCTAACCTGCACATCTTTGGACACTAAGGGGCAATTTAAGAACAAAGAACAAAGAACAAAACAGCACGGGAAACAGGCCCTTCGGCCCAACGAGCCCGCGCCACCACCCCGATGTTCCCACCTCTACCCGCGATCCCTGTCCATGTTTATAGATCTATGGACCAAATTTGAGACAATTTAGGGAGAATTTGTTTTGCCAATTAGCCTAAGAGAACATCTTTGGGATGTGGAAGGAAACCGGAGTGCCCGGAGAAAACCCACGCTAGCACGGGGAGAATGCGCAAACTCCCACAGACACAGGCCCAAATCCATGTATCTGCACAGCACAGCGATAGTCACTGAGCTGTCGTGTTGACCATCAGATGGTCCAGGTCAAGCGTACACTAACGATGTGAAGCACTAGGATACTCTCGAAAAAGGTCCAAGAGCAGCCCTCTCACGACCCATCGCGTGTATGCCCCTCGTTAGACAACAAGGTGGACCAAAGCACCTGTAGGATAAAAACAAGTACATCAATATCATCATCTATTTACACACTTCCCAGGGACTCCCAAGGCTCATGATCCCTATTTTAAATCAGTTTTCTATACCCCTCCATTCCCATTCTGTTCATGTGCCCATCTAAGTATTTCTTAAATAACTCCAGAGTACCTGCCTCCACCACTTTACTTGGTAGCGCATTCCATACCCCCACCACCCTCTGTGTGAAAAAACTCCCTCTAGCATCCAAATTATACCTTACCCCCCTCACCCTAAGCCCGTGACCCCTCGTGCTATTTGAGTCCATCCTAGGAAAAAGCTTAGCCCTGTTTACTCTATCTATCCCCTTCAAAATCTTGTACACCTCTATCAGATCTCCTCTAAGTCTACGTCTTTCTAAGGAAAACAGTCCCAATTTGCCTAATCTCTCCTCGTAACTCAGACCTTCCATACCAGGCAGCATCCTGGTAAACCTCCTCTGCACTCTCTCCAGAGTCTCCACGTCCTTCCGGTAGTAAGGCGACCAGAACTGGACGCAGTATTCCAAATGAGGTCTAACCAACGTTTTATACAACTGCAACATTAAAGGCCAGCTCTTGTACTCTATACCCCTTCCTATAAAGGCTAACATACTATATGCTTTCTTCACAACCTTCTCCACTTGCTCTGCCACCTTCAGAGACTTACATAGAACATAGAACATTACAGCACAGAACAGGCCCTTCGGCCTTCGATGTTGCGCCGACCAATATAAAAAGCAATGCCCCTCCAAACTAAACCATTCCCTTCTCTTCCATATACTTATCAACTAACGTCTTAAACGCCACCAAACTTGGCGCATCTACAACTGCTGCAGGCAGGGCATTCCACTCCCTAACCACCCTTTGGGTAAAGAACCTACCTCTGATATCCGTCCTATAACTATCACCCCTTAATTTAAAGCTGTGTCCCCTCGTGCTAGCTTTCTCCATCCTAGGAAAAAGGCTATCACTGTCCACCCTATCTAAACCTCTAATCATCTTATATGTTTCAATAGGTCCCCTCTTAGCCGCCTCCTTTCTAACGAAAACAACCTCAAATCCTCAGCCTCTCTTCATAAGACCTGCCCTCCATACCAGGCAACATCCTGGTAAACCTCCTCTGTACCCTCTCCAATGCATCCTAATCTTTCTTATAATGCGGGGACCAGAACTGCACACAATACTCCAAGTGCGGACGCATTAGAGTTTTGTACAGTTGCAACATGATGTTGCGGATCCGAAATTCAATCCCCCTACCATAAAAGCTAAGACTCCGTATGCTTTCTTAACAACCTTATCGACTTGATTGCCTACTTTCAGGGATCTATGCACATATACACCAAGATCCCTCTGTTCATCAAGACTACTAAGAATCCTACCATTAGCCCTATACTCTACACATTTATTATTTCTGCCAAGTGCATTACCTCACACTTTTCCACATTAAACTCCATTTGCCACCTCTCGGCCCAGCTCTGCAACTTGTCCAAGTCCCTCTGCAAACTATAACACCCCTCTTCACTATATACCACTCCACCGACTTTAGTGTCATCTGCAAATTTACTAATCCATCCTTCAATACCCTCATCCAGATCATTTATAAAAATTACAAACAGCAGGGGCCCCAAAACAGACCCCTGAGGTACACCACTTGTCACCGAACTCCAAGATGAATATCTCCCATCAACCACCACCCTCTGTCTTCTATCTGCTAGCCAATTCCTAACCCAATTAGCTAAATCACCCTCTATCCCATACATCTGCATTTTCTGCAGAAGTCTTCCATGGGCCACCTTATCAAACGCCTTACTAAAGTCCATATATACCACATCAACCGCCTTACCCCCATCCACCTCTTTAGTCACTTTTTCAAAAAACTCAATGAGGTTAGTAAGGCACGACCTACCCTTCACAAAACCATGCTGACTATCTCCAATCAATTCATTTCTCTCTAAATAACTATAAATCCTATCCCTAATTATTCTCTCCAATACTTTGCCCACAACAGAAGTAAGACTCACTGGCCTATAATTCCCTGGAAGGTCTCTCTTCCCCTTCTTGAACAACGGGACCACATTCGCTATCCTCCAGTCCTCCGGAACCACACCCGTAACCAACGACGACCTGAAGATCAGAGCCAGAGGCTCTGCAATCTCCTCTCTTGCCTCCCAGAGAATCCTAGGGTAAATCCCGTCCGGCCCAGGGGACTTATCCAACTTCAAACCCTCGAGAATATCTAGCACATCCTCCCTATCTACTTCGATACCTTCCAGTTTGCTACCCTGTACCTCAGTGTTCTCCATAACTACATTTACATCACCCTGTGAATACCGAAGAGAAATATTTATTCAGTGCCTCTCCAATCTCTTCAGGCTCCACGCACAACTTCCCACTGCTGTCTATGACTGGCCCTAATCTTGCCCTAACCAATCTTCTATTCTTAACATATCTAAAGAAAGCTTTAGGATTCTCCTTAATCCTATCAGCCAAAGTCTTCTCGTGTCCTCTCTTAGCTCTCCTCAATTCATTCTTTAGCTCCCTCCTGGCTAATCTATAGCTATCCATTGCACTAACCGAGCCTTCAAGCCTCATCCTGACATAAGCCTCCTTTTTCCTTTTAACCAGCAAATCAACTTTTTTCGTATACCAAGGTTCTCTTACTCGACCATTTCCTCCTTGCCTGACAGGGACATACTTATCAAGGACTCGCAGCAGCTGCTCCTTGAATAAGCTCCACATTCCAGATGTTCCCAGTCCCTGCAGTTTCCTAGTCCAATCTATGCACCCTAATTCTCTCCTGATGGCCTCATAATTACCCTTCCCCCAGCTATAACTACTGCCCCCAGCTTCATGCCTATCCCTGTCCATCACTAAGGTGAACGTAACCGAATTGTGGTCACTATCACCAAAATGTTCACTAACTTCCAAGCCTAACACCTGGTCTGGCTCATTGCCCAGCACCAAATCCAATGTAGCCTCACCTCTAGTTGGCCTATCCACATACTGAGTCAAAAAACCTTCCTGCACACTTTGTACGAAAACTGACCCCTCTAACGAGCTAGAGCTATAGCTATTCCAATCAATATTAGTAAAGTTAAAGTCCCCCATAACAATTACCCTATTACTTTCACTCCTGACCAGAATTGACTTTGCAATCCTTTCCTCAACCTCTCTAGAACTTTTAGGAGGTCTATAAAAGACTCCCAACAGGGTGACCTCTCCTTTCCTGTTTCCAATCTCAGCCCATACTACCTCCACAGACAAGTCCTCATCAAACTTCCTCTCCGTCACTGTGATACAGTCTTTGACTAATATTGCCACTCCTCCCCCCCTTCTACCTCCTTCTCTACTCCGACTAAAGCATTTGAACCCCAGAACCTGCAACATCCATTCTTGTCCCTGCTCTACCCAAGTCTCTGAAATGGCCACATTGTTCACCTGCACCCCCACGTCCATCTGCGTTTCTATGCATGGCCAATCCACCTAACCTGCACATCTTTGGACACCAAGGGGCAATTTATCATGGCCAATCCACCTAACTTCCACGCCTTTTGAACTGTGGGAGGAAAGCGGAACACCCAGAGGAAGCCCAGTCAGACATGGGGAGAATGCGCAGGCTCCACGCAGGCCGTGACCCAGGGCTAATATTGAACCTGGATCCTTGGCGCCGTTAAACAGTGATGCTAACCACTGTTCCAGACTTGCATTTTCTGCACCTTTAGAAGGAAAGGCGGTCGAGGGGGTGACCTGATAGACGTCACTGAAATGAGGGAAGGAGCTGATAGGGTGGATAGATTGAGTTTGTCTCCTCCTGGGGGCTGTCAAAGCTAGCAATCCAATCAAGGAATTTAGGAGGAAGTTCTCGACCCAGCGAGTGCTAAGAATGTGGAACTGGCCCCCACAGGGAATGGATCAAGGAAATGGTGTTCAATGTATTTACGAGCAATGCTGGCAGAATAGGGGATAAGTGCATTAAGGAGGAGGGAAATAGATAGCTGTGCCAAGAGATTCAGATCAGCAAAGATGGGGAAAGGCTCAAATGGAGCGTAAACGCCAGCCCGGATTGTTTGGGCTGAATGGCTTGTTTCTCTGCTGCTTAAGGAAGAGGGTGCTCGGTTATTGGAGGGGGGAGGGAGGATGCGGGTTTGAGGTTATTATAAGATCCTCCCTAATCTTATCAACCGGTTGGTTTTTGTTGATATATGGAAGGTAGGAGAGGTAAGGGGTAAATTTTTCACTCAGAGGTTGGTGAGTGAGTAGAATTGGCTGTCAATGGTGGTGGTAGAGGCAAATTCGCTGGGGTATTTTAAAAGACTTCTGGATGAGCACATGGGACTTAATGGGTTTGAGGGTTATAGATAGGTCTGGTAGGTATGGATATGAACGGTGCACCTTGTGGACAGAAGGGCCTGTTTGTGTTATAGTGTTCTATGTTCTATTCCATACAAATGCCCATTCGGCCCTTCTCGCCTGCACTACCATTCAATATGATCATGAGTAATCATACACCTTCAGTATCCCGCTCCCGATGTCCCACTGTATGTTTTGATCCCTCCAGCCACAAGGGCCGCCTCCCTCTTGAACATATCTAACAAATTGCCCCCAACAGATTTCAGTGGTAGAGAATTCCAAAGGTTCACATCTCTCCAAGTGAAGAAGTTTTTCCTCATCTCAATCCTGAATGGCTCATCCCTTATTCTTAGATTCTGACTCCTAGTTCTGCCCTTAACACTTAAAATTTACTTATCAGTCACGAGTAAGGCTCACATTAACACTACGATGAAGTTACTGTGAAATTCCACTAGTCACAACACTCTGGCACCTGTTCGAGTCAATGCACCCTAACCAGCACATCTTTCAAACTGTGGGAGGAAACCCACGCAGACACGAGGAGAATGTGCAAACACTATACAGACAGTGACCCAAGCCAGGAATTGAACCCAGGTCCTTGGTGCTGTGAAGCAGCAGTGCTAATCACTGTGCTAGTGTGCCATCCCACTTGTCGCATCTTCCCCACTTCCCGAGATTGGGAACATTCGTCCCGGATCTAGTCTGTCCATCAAGAATTTCAATGAGATTCTTCCCTCTAATTCACATCTACCCATAATATTTTGCTCCATCATTGGTGGCTGTGTCTTCAGCTAACAGCTCTGGAATCCTCTTCCTTAACCTCTTTGTCCCTTAACTTCCTCCTTTCTTTCGATATGTTAAGAGTAGACGATTGGTTAGGGCAAGATTAGGGCCAGTCATAGACAGCAGTGGGAAGTTGTGCGTGGAGCCTGAAGAGATTGGAGAGGTACTGAATAAATATTTCTCTTCGGTATTCATGCAGGGAGATGTAAATGCAGCTGTGGAGAACACTGAGGTACAGGGTTGCAAGCTGGAAAGTATTGAAGTAGATAGGGAGGATGTGCTAGATATTCTTGAGGGTTTGAAGTTGGATAAGTCCCCTGGGCCGGACGGATTTACCCTAGGATTCTCTGGGAGGCAAGAGAGGCGATTGCAGAGCCTCTGGCTCTGATCTTCAGGTCGTCGTTGGTTACGGGTATAGTGCCGGAAGACTGGAGGATAGCGAATGTGGCCCCATTGTTCAAGAAGGGGAAGAGAGACTTTCCGGGGAATTATAGGCCGGTGAGTCTTACGTCTGTTGTGGGCAAAGTATTGGAGAGAACTATTAGGGATAGGATTTATAGTTATTTAGAGAGAAATGAATTGATTGGGGATAGTCAGCATGGTTTTGTGAAGGGTAGGTCGTGCCTTACTAACCTCATTGAGTTTTTTGAAAAGTGACCAAAGAGGTGGATGGGGGTAAGGCGGTTGATGTGGTATATATGGACTTTAGTAAGGCGTTTGATAAGGTGGCCCATGGAAGACTTCTGCCGAAAATGCAGATGTATGGGATAGAGGGTGATTTAGCTAATTGGATTAGGAATTGGCTAGCAGATAGAAGACAGAGGGTGGTGGTTGATGGGAGATACTCATCGTGGAGTTCGGTTACAAGTGGTTTACCTCAGGGGTCTATTTTGAGGCCCCTGCTGTTTGTAATTTTTATAAATGATCTGGATGAGGGTATTGAAGGATGGATTAGTAAATTTGCAGATGACACCAAAGTCGGTGGCGTGGTAGATAGTGAAGAGGGGTGTTATAGTTTGCAGAGAGACTTGGACAAGTTGCAGAGCTGGGCCGAGAGGTGGCAAATGGAGTTTACTGTGGAAAAGTGTGAGGTAATGCACTATGGCAGGAATAATAAATGTGTAGAGTATAGGGCTAATGGTAGGATTCTTAATAGTGTTTATGAACAGAGGGATCTTGGTGTGTATGTGCATAGATCCCTGAAAGTAGGCAGTCAAGTCGAGAAGGTTGTTAAGAAGGCATATGGAGTCTTAGCTTTTATTGTAGGGGGATTGAATTTCGGAGCCGCAACGTCATGTTGCAACTGTACAAAACTCTAGTGCGGCCACACTTGGAGTATTGTGTACAGTTCTGGTTCCCACATTATAAGAAAGATGTGGAGGCATTGGAGAGGGTACAGAGGAGGTTTACCAGGATGTGGCCTGGTATGGAGGGCAGGTCTTATGAGGAGAGGCTGAGGGATTTGAGGTTGTTTTCGTTAGAAAGGAGGAGGCTAAGAGGGGACCTGATCGAAACATATAAGATGATTAGAGTTTAGATAGGGTGGACAGTGATAGCCTTTTTCCTAGGATGGAAAAAGCTAGCACGAGGGGACACAGCTTTTAATTAAGGGGTGATAGTTATAGGACGGATATCAGAGGCAGGTTCTTTACCCAAAGGGTGGTTCGGGAGTGGAATGCCCTGCCTGCGGCAGTTGTAGATGCGCCAAGTTTGGTGGCGTTTAAGAGTTAGTTGATAAGTTTATGGAAGAGAAGGGAATGGTTTAGTTTGGAGGGTCATTGCTTTTTATAATGGTCGGCGCAACATCGAAGGCCGAAGGGCCTGTTCTGCGCTGTAATGTTCTATGTTCTATGTTCAAGACCAAAGTTCTAGCCATCTTGTCTATAGTGCCTGAGGGTGAAATTTTGTTTGAAAACCGTGAACTATCTTGAATTATTTTTACACCTCGATAGGCACCTGTAGGGGGCTAGGCTGCAATAGATAGTGCCCCGTCAAACCTTCTGGATTCGAGTCTCACCGACGGATTTGATAGCCAAGAAAAGTTCAGCTAAATGGGTCAAATATCAACATTGAACTTCATCCAACATAAACCAATGGTCAATGGTAAGAGGAAAAGAGATTCCTGGTCAGCTATTTGATGGAATGAAATTTTGATTTGATTTTTTTATTGTCACATGTATTTGGATGCAATGAAAAGTATTGTTTCTTGTGTCCTTATACAACCAAAGCATACTGTTCATAGAGTGAATAGGAGAGAAGGGAAGGAGTAGGTACAGAATAGATACCGGAACTTTACTGCGTCGCCTGGCTGAGGCCATTCCACAAACTGTGCTCGCCCTGATTCTTGGGGGGAGCTTGGTGGTAAAGGTCTGGCCATAATGTTACAGTCATAGCGAGGGTGTAGAGAAAGATCAACTTAATGCGCGATGGGTCCATTCAAAAGTCTGATGGATGCAGGGAAGAAGCTGTTCTTGAGTCGGTTGGTACCTGACCTCGGTAGGAGGTGGGAGAAATTATGTTCCGGAGTGTGTGGGGTCCTTTATTATGCTGGATGCTTTTCCAAGGCAATGGGAAGTTTAGACAGAGTCAATGGATGGGAGGTTAGTTTGAGTGATGGATTGGGTAAATGTCTACAATACTTGACAGAGCAGGAACCATACCAAGCTGTGATACATCTGCAAAGAATTCTTTCTGTGGTACATTTGTGAAAATTAGTGAGAGTCGTAGTGGACATGCCAAATTTCCCTAGCCTCCTGAGAAAGGACCTTCTTAACTATAGTGTCAGTGTGGAGGGACCAGGATAGATTGGGGGGTGATTTGGATACCTAAAAACTTGAAGTTCTTTTGGAGCCTTTGTAACTATTCACAGCTATAATTTTACTGCAATTGTACAGGGCGTTGGTGAATTTACACCTGGAGTATTGTGTGCAGTTTTGGTGTCCTTATCTGAGGAAGGATGTCCTTGCTATAGAGGGAGTGCAGTGAAGTTTTACCAAGCTGATTCCTGGGATTTCTGGTCTGTCAGAGGCTAAGTTGGTGAGAATTATATTCATTGAAGTTTAGAAGAGTGAGAGAGAATCTCATAAACTTATACAATTCTAACAGGATTAGACAGGGTAGATTCAGAAAGAATGTTCCTGATAGTGGGGGAGTCCAAAACTAGAGGTCATAGTTTGAGGATAAGGGGTAAATTTTTAGGACTAGAGTGAAGAGAAATTTCTTCATTCAGATGGTGGTGAATTACTATCACTGAAATTGGTCGAGCTGGCACAGTTGTTAGCACTGCTGCCTCACAAAGACCTTGGTTCGATTCCAGCCTCACATAGAACATAGAACATAGAACATTAAAGCGCAGAACAGGCCCTTCGGCCTTCGATGTTGCGCCGACCATTATAAAAAGCAATGACCCTCCAAACTAAACCATTCCCTTCTCTTCCATAAACTTATCAACTAACCTCTTAAACGCCACCAAACTTGGCGCATCTACAACTGCCGCAGGCAGGGCATTCCACTCCCTAACCACCCTCTGGGTAAAGAACCTACCTCTGATATCCGTCCTATAACTATCACCCCTTAATTTAAAGCTGTGTCCCCTCGTGCTAGCTTTCTCCATCCTAGGAAAAAGGCTATCACTGTCCACCCTATCTAAACCTCTAATCATCTTACATGTTTCGATAAGGTCTCCTCTTAGCTGCCTCCTCTCTAACGAAAACAACCTCAAATCCTTCAGCCTCTCTTCATAAGACCTGCCCTCCATACCAGGCAACATCCTGGTAAACCTCCTCTGTACCCTCTCCAATGCCTCCACATCTTTCTTATAATGTGGGGACCAGAACTGCACGCAATACTCCAAGTGCGGCCGCACTAGAGTTTTGTACAGTTGCAACATGATGTTGCGGCTCCGAAATTCAATCCCCCTACCAATAAAAGCTAAGACTCCATATGCCTTCTTAACAACCTTATCGACTTGACTGCCTACTTTCAGGGATCTATGCACATACACACCAAGATCCCTCTGTTCATCAAGACTACTAAGAATCCTACCATTAGCCCTATACTCTACACATTTATTATTTCTGCCATAGTGCATTACCTCACACTTTTCCACATTAAACTCCATTTGCCACCTCTCGGCCCAGCTCTGCAACTTGTCCAAGTCTCTCTGCAAACTATAACACCCCTCTTCACTATCTACCACTCCACCGACTTTAGTGTCATCTGCAAATTTACTAATCCATCCTTCAATACCCTCATCCAGATCATTTATAAAAATTACAAACAGCAGGGGCCCCAAAACAGACCCCTGAGGTACACCACTTGTCACCGAACTCCAAGATGAATATCTCCCATCAACCACCACCCTCTGTCTTCTATCTGCTAGCCAATTCCTAATCCAATTAGCTAAATCACCCTCTATCCCATACATCTGCATTTTCTGCAGAAGTTTTCCATGGGCCACCTTATCAAACGCCTTACTAAAGTCCATATATACCACATCAACCGCCTTACCCCCATCCACCTCTTTAGTCACTTTTTCAAAAAACTCAATGAGGTTAGTAAGGCACGACCTACCCTTCACAAAACCATGCTGACTATCCCCAATCAATTCATTTCTCTCTAAATAACTATAAATCCTATCCCTAATAATTCTCTCCAATACTTTGCCCACAACAGAAGTAAGACTCACCGGCCTATAATTCCCCGGAAAGTCTCTCTTCCCCTTCTTGAACAATGGGACCACATTCGCTATCCTCCAGTCCTCCGGCACTATACCTGTAACCAACGACGACCTGAAGATCAGAGCCAGAGGCTCTGCAATCGCCTCTCTTGCCTCCCAGAGAATCCTAGAATCACGTCACTGTCTGTGTTGGCATATTAAAGTAGGAAAAAAACTACTACCCTGGCCTCCTTGTGACTACTTCCAGTATCCGGTTTAAAAATTAATAATAAAAAAACTAACTAAAAATAACAAAAAAAGATGTTAGTTAAAAAAGAAACACAGCAGCTTACCCACAAGCTCTTCTCCCACCAAAACGCTGCCTCCCTGATGTGCTCCCGTGTTTGCTTGGGTGTCCTCTGGGTGCTCTGGTTTCCTTCCACAGTTCAAAGATGTGCGGGTTAGGTTGATTGGCCATGGTAAATTGACCCTAGCATCGGGGGATGAACTCCAAATCTGGGTAGGGTAATACACGCAGTTACAGGAATAGGGCCTGGGTGGGATTATAGTCGGTGCAGACTCAATGGGCCAAATGGCCTCCTCCTGCACTGTAGGGATTCTATGATTCAATGATTTGAGGAGAAATTAGATATTGCATTTGGGGATCAAGGGATATAAGGGGGCGGGGAAGATCAGGATATTGAATTTGATGATCAGCCATGATCAAGATGATGGCAGGACAGACTCAAAGGGCCAAACGGCCTGCTCCTATGGCTAGGTTCTATGTTTCCATCTAAAAATATATATTGCCATGGCAACACTGGAGTCTCCAAATGAACTGTGAAGCATTACCACCACGAGCGGCAGTGCTCCATCAAATGAAGAACACTTGGAGTAACCAATCTCAGTTCTGGTCGCCACCTCTCAGGGATGACGTTGGAGAGACAGCGGAACATATTCACCAGAACGACGCCAGGCCCGAAAGGGTTAAATTCCATTCTCTACCTCCCTGCAGCTCTGAAGAAAAGTCGCGTGCACTTGAGTTTAAGGTTCTGTCTCAGCCGTCGCTGCTGAGTATTCCCACCATGCGGATGTGGTTTTACTTCAAATTCTGTAGTTTCTTGTTTGTATTTGAAGTGTTAAGTTCTGGAGACGGGCCTGCACAAACATGGCTCGCATTGCTTTGATGGACAGGCGTGATGTACGTAGAGGTACTTAACATGAGTGAAGGCTTTGACGGAATGGGCAGGGAGGAGATAGTTCCTCTGGGGACGGCGGGAGTGTAGGGACCCAAATGTAAGAGGCAGAATTAGAGCTGCTTTGCTCAGGGGTTGATGTCACAAAATAGTTCCATTTTCTCTTGTGTCTAATTTATTCCAGTTTTGTCCCTCACATTAATGGGTTTCTCCTCTCTGTAGGAGTTGCACTGAGCTGTCCAGTGACAGAGAATCCGCTGATAGGAAGACAGAGCGAAAGCTTTCCTGCAATCTTTGTTTCTGTTTGTCTCTTGCTGTGTTGTTTTTCTCTCTCAATCCGCATCTTTATTTTTCTCTTTGTTAAGTCTATCTCTTCAGTTAGTCACACCATCTCTCTATCTCTCTGTCTCTCTCTCTCTCTCTCTCCCTCCAGGGGAATCCCTACTCTGTGGTCATCAAGCATTGCCTGGGGGAGACAGTCAATGGCCATCTTGCGTTGCTGAGGAGAAACAGGCAATAGATATGTTGTGTTGCCATGGAGACAGACGATGACCACCTTGTTCCTAGTTGTATGAGAGTTTTGCTGTGTTTCCCACCTCATCTAGGGTTCAGTCAGCAGGGTAAGGGACACTCACTGTGTATCTGTAGAGACCGACTGTTTATTCAGCAGCGTAAGGGTCACTCACTGTGTATCTGTACAGACCCACTGTTTATTCAGCAGTGTAAGGATCACTCACTGTGTATCTGTACAGATCCACTGTGTATTCAGCAGGGTAAGGATCACTCACTGTGTATCTGCACAGATCCACTGTTTATTCAGCAGGGTAAGGATCACTCACTGTGTATCTGCACAGATCCACTGTTTATTCAGCAGTGTAAGGATCACTCACTGTGTATCTGCACAGATCCACTGTTTATTCAGCAGTGTAAGGATCACTCACTGTGTATCTGTACAGATCCACTGTTTATTCAGCAGGTTAAGGATCACTCACTGTGTATCTGTACAGACCCACTGTTTATTCAGCAGCATAAGGGTCACTCACTGTGTATCTGTACAGATCCACTGTTTATTCAGCAGCGTAAGGGTCACTCACTGTGTATCTGTAGAGACCCACTGTTTATTCAGCAGGGTAAGGGTCACTCACTGTGTATCTGTAGAAACCCCCTATTTATTCAGCAGGGTAAGGGTCACTCACTGTGTATCTGTACAGACCCACTGTTTATTCAGCAGCATAAGGGTCACTCACTGTGTATCTGTACAGACCCACTGTTTATTCAGCAGTGTAAGGATCACTCACTGTGTATCTGCACAGACCCACTGTTTATTCAGCAGGATAAGGATCACTCACTGTGTATCTGTAGAGACCGACTGTTTATTCATCAGGATAAGGGTCACTCACTGTGTATCTGTGCAGACCCACTGTTTATTCAGCAGGTTAAGGATCACTCACTGTGTATCTGTATAGATCCACTGTTTATTCAGCAAGGTAAGGATCACTCACTGTGTATCTGTACAGATCCACTGTTTATTCAGCAGGTTAAGGATCACTCACTGTGTATCTGCACAGATCCACTGTTTATTCAGCAGGGTAAGGATCACTCACTGTGTATCTGTATAGACCCACTGTTTATTCAGCAGTGTAAGGATCACTCACTGTGTATCTGCACAGATCCACTGTTTATTCAGCAGGGTAAGGATCACTCACTGTGTATCTGTACAGACCCACTGTTTATTCAGCAGGGTAAGGATCACTCACTGTGTATCTGTACAGACCCACTGTTTATTCAGCAGGGTAAGGATCACTCACTGTGTATCTGTACAGACCCACTGTTTATTCAGCAGTGTAAGGATCACTCACTGTGTATCTGCACAGACCCACTGTTTATTCAGCAGGATAAGGATCACTCACTGTGTATGTGTAGAGACCGACTGTTTATTCATCAGGATAAGGGTCACTCACTGTGTATCTGTGCAGACCCACTGTTTATTCAGCAGGTTAAGGATCACTCACTGTGTATCTGTATAGATCCACTGTTTATTCAGCAGGGTAAGGATCACTCACTTTGTATCTGTACAGAGCCACTGTTTATTCAGCAGGGTAAGGATCACTCACTGTGTATCTGTACAAATCCACTGTTTATTCAGCAGGTTAAGGATCACTCACTGTGTATCTGCACAGATCCACTGTTTATTCAGCAGGGTAAGGATCACTCACTGTGTATCTGTACAGAGCCACTGTTTATTCAGCAGCGTAAGGGTCACTCACTGTGTATCTGTACAGACCCACTGTTTATTCAGCAGGGTAAGGGTCACTCACTGTGTATCTGTAGAAACCCCCTATTTATTCAGCAGGGTAAGGGTCACTCACTGTGTATCTGTACAGACCCACTGTTTATTCAGCAGGGTAAGGATCACTCACTGTGTATGTGCACAGATCCACTGTTTATTCAGCAGGGTAAGGGTCACTCACTGTGTATCTGTACAGACCCACTATTTATTCAGCAGCGTAAGGGTCACTCACTGTGTATCTGTACAGACCCACTGTTTATTCATCAGGATAAGGGTCACTTACTGTGTATCTGTACAGACCCACTGTTTATTCAGCAGGGTAATTGTCACTCACTGTGTATCTGTAGAAACCCACTATTTATTCAGCAGGGTAAGGGTCACTCACTGTGTATCTGTAGAAACCCACTATTTATTCAGCAGGGTAAGGATCACTGACTGTGTATCTGTAGAGACCCACTGTTTATTCAGCAGGGTATGGATCACTGACTGTGTATCTGTAGAGACCCACTGTTTATTCATCAGGATAAGGGTCACTCACTGTGTATCTGTTTATTCAGCAGTGTAAGGGTTACTCAGTACACATTTGTGCAGAGTTCCTGCTTTGCCTCAGGGTGAGAAGAACTTGGCTGATCTATGATTTTGGAAGTCTGACATTTCCCGTAGTGAAAGTCCAGTGCTTAGCGAGTAATGATGTGTTAAACTGGCCCATTCAGATGGACAATTACAAGATTAACATTTACAAAGGTCAGCATCAGGTCGTGAATCTACTATTCAAGTGTACAATGTGGTCTGAGGTCATCAAGAATGATTCCAAGATTCCTCACTGTGAGGAGGCAGCGAGAGATTCCGGAATTGCCTTCCGGAAATTGGGGTTTGAGGTTTTGGGTCCAGGATGCCTGACAAGAAACCTTGGTTCGAGTGACCAACTCTGGTTTAATGATTGCAGAGGCAATGGCCTCGTGTTATTATCAATAGACTCTGAATCCAGAAACTCAATTAATGTTCTAGGGACCCGGATTCAAATCCCGACACAGCATATGATGGAGTTTGAATTCAATAAAAGTATTATTATAGGAATTAAGAATCTACTGATGACCATGAAACCATTGTTTATTGTCAGAAAAACCCATCAAGTTCACTGATGTTCTTAAGGAAGGGAAATCTGCCGTCCTTACCCCGGTCTGGCTGATTTGTGACTCCAGAGCCACAGCAATGTGGTTGACTCTCAACTGCCCTCAGGCAACCAGGGATGGGCAATAAATGCTGGTCCAGCCAGCAACACCCATGTCCCATGAATGAATAAAAATAAAATAAGGGAAATGTTGACTTTGGAAGATGAGGTTGGTGGGGGGACACGCTATAAGTGTGGGTGGGGTGCGCCGGTGAATGTGAGAGCAGGTTTGCAGGTTTAAAATAAGCAAGCGTTATAATTTCTCTTGCTCTGTCGCAACATCACCACCTCACAGCTGGCTGAATCTCAGAGCTGTGGTTAAAAACAGAAAACGTTGGATAAACTCAGTAGGTCTGACAACACCTGGGGAGACAGAAACATAAGTTAAAATTTTGAGTCTGATATATTGCTACCTTTTCAGAATTGCACCATCCGCAGGAATTTGCTTTCAATCAAATACTTATAACACTATTTTAATTACTGGACACAGACAAAGAGAATGAGCATTTGTATAGATTGTCTGGGCAACATGGGACTCGGGGTATGTGTTATAGACACAAGTTACCGTCAAAATAAGGAGCAATTTCTTCAAATGATTTGATTTTTGATTTGATTGGATTTATTATTTTCATGTGGATTAGCATACAGTGAAAAGTACTGTTTCTTGCACGCTATACAGACAAAGCATAGAGAATGTACTTTGGTCTGCCTTTTCTAACTTGGGGCATACGCGCGATGGATCGTGAGAGGGCTGCTCTTGGATTTTTTGAGAGTATCCTAGTGCTTCACGTCGTTAGTGTACGCTTGACCTGGACCATTTGATGGGCAACACGACAGCTCAGTGTCTATTGCTGTGCTGTGCAGATACATGGATTTGGGCCTGTGTCTATGGGAGTTTGCGCATTCCCCCCGTGCTTGCGTGGGTTTTCTCCAAGTGCTCCGGTTTCCTCCCACATCCCAAAGATGTGCTCTTAGGCTGATTGGTAGAACAAATTCTCCCTAAATTGTCTCAAATTTGGTTCCAATGCATAGATCTATAAACATAGACAGGGATCACGGATAGAAGTGGGAACATCGGGGTGGCAACGCAGGCTCGTTGGGCCAAAGGGCCTGTTTCCCATGCTGTTTTGTTCTTTGTTCTTAATATCTCGTTGAATATGTTTATGTCACGGGTAGATAGATTTCTGATAGGTAAGGGAATTAAGGGTTATGGGGAGAAAGCGGGAAAGTGGAGCTGATCCACTTCAGATCAGCCATGATCTTATTGAATGGTGGGGCAGGCTCGAGGGGCTAGATGGCTGACTCCTGCTCCTATTTCTTATGTTCTTAAGGAAAGGAGAGAGAGAACATAGAACATAGAACATTACAGCGCAGTACAGGCCCTTCGGCCCTCGATGTTGCGCCGGCCAGTGGACCCTCTAACCTAAACTATTCCAATATCATCCATATGCCTATCCACCGACCATTTGAATGCCCCCAAAGTAGGCGAGTCCACAACTGCTGCAGGCAGGGCATTCCACGCCCTCACCACCAGAGAGTGCAGAATGTAGCGTTACAGTCATAGCTAGGGTGTAGAGGAAGATCAGCTTAATGCGAGGTAGGTCCATTCAAAAGTCTGATGGCAGGAAAGAAGCTGTTCTTGAGTCGATTAGTAAGTGTAACCAGAATTTTGTGTCTTTTTCCTGGTGGAAGGAGATAGAAAAGAGAATGTCCAGGGTGTGTGGGGTCCTTAATTATGCTGGCTGCTTTGCCGAAGCAGTAGCAAGTGTAGACAGGGTCAATGGATGGGAGGCTGGTTTGTGTGACGGATTGGGCTACATTCATGGCCTTTTGTAGTTTCTTACAGTTTTGGGCAGAGCAGGAGACCATACCAAGCTGTGATACAACCAGAAAGAATGCTTTCTATAATGTAACAGTAGTTGTAGTTTTTCTCTCTGACTCTATAAATTGGTCCAGAGAGGAAACCCGATACTCTACACAGGTAGAGTATCCCACCCTCCCCCCTCCTCTAACCTAATAATAAAAGTGTGTGGGAAGTTTTATTTTTCTCTCCTGGAAATTAAAGTATCAGGGATGGCAGTGCAGGCAGTACATTGCACCTCCTGTAGTATGTACGAGGTGAAGGACACCAGTAGTGTTCCTGCTGATTATACCTGCAGGAAGTGTGCCCATCTGCAGCTCCTTGAGGATCGTGTTAAGGAGCTGGAGCTGGAATTAGGGGAACTCAGGATAATTCGAGAGGTTGAGGAGGATATTGGCAGGAGTAACAAAGAGATAGTCACTCCTAAAAGTGATTCTTGGGTAACTATGAGGAAGAGGGGTAAGAAGCAATCGGGTAGACAATCCCCTGGGGCTGATCCCCTCCAAAACAAATTTTCTTTCTTGGAGGCTACAGTTGAGGAAGAATCAACTGGAGATGGCCAAAGGGAGCAGGTCTCTGGGGGTGAGCCTGCTGAGAATGCTCAGGTGGGTAGGGGGAATAAGCGATTGGGCCTGGTAATTGGAGACTCCATCGTTAGAGGGACAGATAGGAGAGTAAATAGTAATAAAAGGGACTCAGGGCTGGTGCGTTGCCTCCCAGGGGCTGGGGTCCAGGATGTCGCAGATCGGGTTTTTAAGATTCTTAAGGGAGAGGGGAGTCAGCCCCAAGTCATAGTTCATGTAGGGACACATGATGTAGGTAGGACAAGGGAAGGGGATATTAAACAGAAATTTATGGAGTTGGGGTGGAAGCTTAGGGCCAAAACAGACAGAGTGGTTATCTCTGGACTCTTGACTGTGCCACGGGATAGTTTAGAGAAGAACAGAGAGAGGGAATGTTTGAACTCGTGGCTGCGGGGATGGTGCAGGAGGGAGGGGTTCAGGTGCCTGAACAATTGGGACTCATTCTGGGATAGGTGGGACCTCTACAAGAGAGATGGTCTACACCTGAACCAGAGGGGAACTAATATCTTGGGGGGAAAATTTGCAAAGGCTATGCAGGGAGCTTTAAACTGATTCAGAGGTGGGGTGGGATCCTGAGTAGTTGGGGTGCTAAGAGGGATGAGAGTAGGGGGGTCATAGAGGAAAGCTGTAAAACACAGCAGCGTACAGGTGGAGTAGGGCATGGTTTGAAATGCGTATACTTTAATGCAAGGAGTATTCGCAATAAGGTGAAGGAACTTGCAGCTTGGACCAGTACCTGGAACTTTGATGTTGTGGCCATTTCAGAGACTTGGGTAGAGCAGGGACAAGAATGGATGTTGCAGGTTCCGGGGTTCAAATGCTTTAGTCAGAGTAGAGAAGGAGGTAGAAGTGGGGGAGGAGTGGCATTATTAGTCAAAGACTGTATCACAGTGACAGAGAAGTTTGATGAGGACTTGTCTGTTGAGGTAGTATGGGCTGAGATTAGAAATAGGAGAGGAGAGGTCACCCTATTGGGAGTCTTTTATAGACCTCCTAAAAGTTCTAGAGAGGTTGAGGAAAGGATTGCAAAGTCAATTCTGGTCAGGAATGAAAGTAATAGGGTAATTGTTATGGGGGACTTTAACTTTACTAATATTGATTGGAATAGCTATAGCTCTAGCTCGTTAGAGGGGTCAGTTTTCGTACAAAGTGTGCAGGAAGGTTTTTTGACTCAGTATGTAGATAGGCCAACTAGAGGTGAGGCTACATTGGATTTGATGCTGGGCAATGAGCCAGACCAAGTGTTAGGCTTGGAAGTTGGTGAACATTTTGGTGATAGTGACCACAATTCGGTTATGTTCACCTTAGTGATGGATAGGGATAGGCATGAAGCTGGGGGCAGTAGTTATAGCTGGGGAAAGGGTAATTATGAGGCCATCAGGAGAGAATTAGGGTGCATAGGTTGGACGAGGAAACTACAGGGACTGAGAACATCTGGAATGTGGAGCTTATTCAAGGAGCAGCTGCTGCGAGTCCTTGATAAGTATGTCCCTGTCAGGCAAGGAGGAAATGGTCGAGTAAGGGAACCTTGGTGTATGAAAAAAGTTAATTCACTGGTTAAAAGGAAAAAGGAGGCTTATGTCAGGATGAGGCTTGAAGGCTCAGTTAGTGCAATGGATAGCTATAGATTAGCCAGGAGGGAGCTAACGAGTGAGTTGAGGAGAGCTAAAAGGGGACACGAGAAAACTTTGGCTGATAGGATCAAGGAGGATCCTAAAGCTTTCTTTAGATATGTTAAGAATAGAAGATTGGTTAGGGCAAGATTAGGGCCAGTCATAGACAGCAGTGGGAAGTTGTGCGTGGAGCCTGAAGAGATTGGAGAGGCACTGAACAAATATTTCTCTTCGGTATTCACACAGGGAGATGTAAATGTAGTTGTGAAGAACACTGAGGTACAGGGTTGCAAACTAGAAAGTATTGAAGTAGATAGGGAGGATGTGCTAGATATTCTTGAGGGTTTGAAGTTAGATAAGTCCCCTGGGCCAGACGGGATTTACCCTAGGATTCTCTGGGAAGCAAGAGAGGCGATTGCAGAGACTCTGGCTCTGATCTTCAGGTCGTCGTTGGTTACGGGTATAGTTCCGGAAGACTGGAGGATAGCGAATGTGGTCCCATTGTTCAAGAAGGGGAAGAGAGAATTTCCAGGGAATTATAGGCCAGTGAGTCTTACTTCTGTTGTGGGCAAAGTATTGGAGAGAATTATTAGGGATAGGATTTATAGCTATTTAGAGAGAAATGAATTGATTGGGGATAGTCAGCATGGTTTTGCGAAGGGTAGGTCGTGCCTTACTAACCTCATTGAGTTTTTTGAAAAAGTGACCAAAGAGGTGGATGGGGGTAAGGTGGTTGATGTGGTATATGTGGACTTTAGTAAGGCGTTTGATAAGGTGGCCCATGGAAGACTTCTGCAGAAAATGCAGATGTATGGGATAGAGGGTGATTTAGCTAATTGGATTAGGAATTGGCTAGTGGATAGAAGACAGAGGGTGGTGGTTGATGGGAGATATTCATCGTGGAGTTCGGTGACAAGTGGTGTACCTCAGGGTCTGTTTTGGGGCCCCTGCTGTTTGTAATTTTTATAAATGATCTGGATGAGGGTATTGAAGGATGGATTAGTAAATTTGCGGAGGACACTAAAGTCGGTGGAGTGGTAGATAGTGAAGAGGGGTGTTATAGTTTGCAGAGAGACTTGGACAAGTTGCAGAGCTGGGCTGAGAGGTGGCAAATGGAGTTTAATGTGGAAAAGTGTGAGGTAATGGACTTTGGCAGAAATAATAAATGTGTAGAGTATAGGGCAAATGGTAGGACTCTTAATAGTGTTGATGAACAGAGGGATCTTGGTGTATTTGTGCATAGATCCCTGAAAGTAGGCAGTCAAGTCAAGAAGGTTGTTAAGAAGGCATATGGAGTCTTAGCTTTTATTGGTAGGGGGAATTGAATTTCAGAGCCGCAACGTCATGTTGCAACTGTACAAAACTCTAGTGCGGCCGCACTTGGAGTATTGTGTGCAGTTCTGGTCCCCGCATTATAAGAAAGATGTGGAGGCTTTGGAGAGGGTACAGAGGAGGTTTACCAGGATGTTTGCCTGGTATGGAGGGCATGTCTTATGAGGAGAGGCTGAGGGATTTGAGGTTGTTTTCGTTAGAAAGGAGGAGGCTAAGAGGGGACCTGATCGAAACATCTAAGATGATTAGAGGTTTAGATAGGGTGGACAGTGATAGCCTTTTTCCTAGGATGGAGAAAGCTAGCACGAGGGGAACCAGCTTTAAATTAAGGGGTGATAGTTATAGGACGGATATCAGAGGTAGGTTCTTTACCCAAAGGGTGGTTAGGAAGTGGAATGCCCTGCCTGCGGCAGTTGTAGATGTGCCAAGTTTGGTGGCGTTTAAGAGGTTAGTTGATAAGTTTATGGAAAAGAAGGGAATGGTTTAGTTTGGAGGGTCATTGCTTTTTTCATAATTGGTCAGCGCAACATTGAAGGCCGAAGGGCCTATTCTGCGCTGTAATGTTCTATGTTCTATCTCTAAAAGTTGGAGAGAGTTGTGAAATGTGGCACAGTTTAAAGTTTACTTGTGTTGCAAGCCGGCTTACATTAACACTGTTATTAAGTCTGTGCAGAGTTTGCACATTCTCCCCATGTGTGCATGCGTTTCTTCTGTTTGCTTTCTGATTTCCTCCCACAGTCTGAAAGAAGTACAAATTAGGTGTATTGGCAATGTTAAATTGCCCTGAGTGCCAGGGGGACTAGCTTAGACTAAATACATGGAGTTATGGGGATAGGGCTTGGATGGTGTTGTGATTAGTATCGATGTGATGGGCAGCATGGTCTCCTGAACTGCAGGACTCTGGGATTCTATGGCTTGAGTGCCTTTCCAAAGTGATCCTGAATGGGTGAGCGCAAAATACCAAGAGGGGCGGAAAATGAGAATTTTGTCGGTGATGTAATGAGGTTCCCGCCCTCTCTATGTACAATTCACTAAATTTGAATATGATTAAGGCCCGCCCCCCCACCCCCCCAGCGAACTTTAGAATTCCCCCATGACTAGCTTGAAGTCACGTTGGCGAAGTTTACAACTTGCTTTTCACAGATATGAAGGAGTCTGGGGGGCCCAACTGAGATGCAGAGGTAAATATGCAGCCCCCCCACCACCCACCCCCCACGCCACAGTGTCAGGAGTGGCATTGCTGAGTGGAAGTGCCAGGGTAGCATTGTTAAGGGGCAGTGTGAGGGATGGGTTCATTGTTAAAGGACAATGTTGGGATGGGCCCATTGTAAAGGGACAGTGTCAGGGGTGGCCTCTGGAGAACTTGACTGAGATGTGGCGTGGGGCCTCTGATGTAAATGAAGGAATGTGTTGGGTGGGGATGTAGAGTTCTTTTGCACTGGAGATTGGAGTCCATTGGTGGCCTTTGGGAATCCTGACTGTGTTCTCAGCACCCTACTATACTCCTTACACACCTATGACTGTGCGGCCAAATTCCCCTCCAGTTTGATTTCCAAGTTTGCCGACGACACCACCGTAGTGGGTCGGATCTCAAACAATGATGAGACAGAGTACAGGAATGAGATAGAGAATCTGGTGAACTGGTGCAGCGACAATAATCTCTCTCTCAATGTCAATAAAATGAAAGAGATTGTCATCAACTAGAAAGGGTCAAGATCTTCAAGTTTTTTGATCTCCAGATCACCAACAACCTGTCCTGGTCCCCCCATACCAAGTTACAAAAGCCCACCAATGCCGCTACTTTCTCAAAAGTGTAAGGAAATCTGGCATGTCAGCTATGACTCTCACCAATTTTTACAGATGTATCATAGATGCACCATAATGGGTGGCATGGTGGCACTGTTATTAGCACTGCCACCCCATGACCCAAGGATCTGGGTTCGATTCCTGTCTTGGGTCATTGTCTGCATGGAGATATGTTTTCCTCGTGTCTTCATGGGTTTCCTCGGGGTGCTCCAGTTTCCTCCCACTGTCTGAAAGTGCTGGTTAGGTCCAAACAGGCATCGGAGTGTGGAGACTAGGGGAATTTCACAGTAACGTCATTGCAGTATTAATGTAAGCCTTACTTGTGACGAATAAATATTAAAAAAAAACATTCTTTCTCACTGTATCACATCTTGGTGTGGCTCCTGCTCTGCCCAAGATGGCAAGAATTCACAAAAGGTCGTGGATGTAGCCCAATCCATCATGCAAACCAGCCTCCTATCCATTGACTCTGTCTACACTTCCCGTTGCCTCGGCAAAGCAGCCAGCATAATTAAGGACCCCACACACCCTGGATATTCTGTCTTCCATCTTCTTAATTTGGGAGAAAGATATAAAAGTTTGAGATCACGTATCAACCGACTTGAGAACAGCTTCTTCCCCGCTGCCATCAGCCTTTTGAATGGACTTACCCTGCATTAAGTTGATCTTTCTCTACACCCTAGCTATGACTGTAGCACTACATTCTGCACTCTCTATGAAATGTATGCTTTGCCTGTATACCCAGATTGGGCAGACCGGGGTTGTTCTCCCTGGAAAGATGGAGAATGAGGGGAGATCTAATAGAGGTGTACAAAATTACGAAGGGTTCAGATAGGGTGAACAGTGGGGAGTTTTTTCCCAGGTCAAAGGTGGCAAACATGAGGGGTCACAGACTCAGGGTGAGAGGGGCGAGGTATAACTCCGATATCAGAAAGACATTTTTTACACAGAGGGTGGTGGGGGCCTGGAATGCGCTGTCAAGTAACGTGGTGGAGGCAGTCACGCTGGCATCGTTTAAGAATTACCTGGCTAGTCACATGAGCATCCTGGGAATGGAGGGATACAAATGGATAGTCTAGTTGGGCTAATGAGAAAGCATAGGCTTGGAGGGCTGAAGGGCCTGTTCCCTGTGCTGTATTGTTCTTTGTTCTTTGTAAGAAACAATACTTCTCACTGTATGATAATACACGTGACAATAATAAATCAAATCAAATCAAGTTATTTCAACAGCCATGCACAGAATACTGTCAATCTGCAGGACACCTCCAGGAGTGCCAGAGGAACTGACAATCCCAGTTACATACAAAGTAAAATCTCTCTGATTGACCTCTCAATTGGCTCTTTAATCAGGGTGTCTGTATTCTAACAAGCCAACTTCAATGGCCTGATTTAAATATTACACCCTGTTCCTTTTTAAAGTTAATGTTAGCCTACTTGTGACACTAATAAATAAATTTAGAAACTTATCCCCTACAGATGCTCTCAGTCCTGCTGAGATTCATTCGGCACTTTCTGCTTTTATCTCGGAATTGGCTGCACAGTTTTGAAGACCTCGTGTTGAGCTGGGAATCAGTGACCACAGGCGGTTTTTTTCTGGGAGCTATTTTTTTTCCCAATTTTTTTTTTGCTCAGGTGAGAAAGCAGCGTGCAGCACGCCTACAGAGGAATGACACTCCCTGTTACGTGCAGAGTAAAGTCTGTCTGATTGACCTATCAATTGGCCCCTTCGTCAAGGAGTTTGTGTTCTAATAAGCCGATGGCCTGATGATAATCATTACACCCTGTTTATTGGTGTTCCATTTTAAAGTATACATGACCAGTTCAGGTCAGTATTCCCATTTCTCCAGGTTTTTCCATCTGGGTAGGGGGCCAGAAGGCTCCCCTCATGGAACCGTATGCTTCGGTACAGTACCCAGGGAGTACAGCACTCCCAGGAGTTGAATCATTAAACCATAGCTCTGTTCTGGTGGATAGCAAGGTATCCTAACAGGTCACCAACAATCTGTCCTGGTCTCCCCATGCTAACATATAGTTATGGACACCAACACTTCTACTTTCTCAGAAGGCTAAGGAAATTCAGCATTTCCACTAAGACTCTCACCAGCTTGTACAGATGCATCATAAAAAGCATTCTTTCCGGTTGTATCACCGCTTGGTATGTTTTTTGCCCTGCCCAAGGCCACAAGAAACTATAAGGATTGTGAATGTAACCCAATCCATCACGCAAACCAGCCTCCCATCCATTGACTCTGTCTACATTTCCCACTGCCTCGGGAAAGCAGTCAACATAATTAGGGACCCCATGCAGCCCGGACATTCTCTCTTCTTCCATTGGGAAAAGATGCAAAGTCTGAGGTCACGTACCGACCGACTCAAGAGCAGCTTCTTCCCTGCTGCTGTCAGACTTTTGAATGCACCTACTTTTTATCAAGTTGATCTTTCTCTACACCATTGCTGTGACTGTAACATTACATTCTGCACTCTCTCCTTTCTTTCTGCTCTATGTACTCTATGAATAGTATACTTTGTCGGTATAGCGTGCAAGAAACAATACTTTTTAATCAATCAAAGAATCCCTACAGTGCATAATGAAGCCATTCAGCCCATTCTGCAATGACCACAATCCCACCCACGCCATATTTCTGTAAGCCTGCGTATTTACCTTGTTGATTCCCTGACATGAAGGACAATTTAGCATGGCCAATCAACCTAACCTGCACATCTTTGGAGTATGGGAGAAAACCAGAACACCGGAAAGAAATCCAAGCAGACACAGGGAGGGCGTGCAAACTCCGCATAGACGGTGACCCAAGTCCAGAATCAAACTTGAGTCTCCAGCACTGTTAGACAGCTGTGCTAAAGCTAGCACGAGGGGACACAGCTTTAAATTAAGGGGTGATAGTTATAGGACGGATATCAGAGGCAGGTTCTTTACCCAAAGGGTGGTTCGGGAGTGGAATGCCCTGCCTCCAGCGGTTGTAGATGCGCCAATTTTGGTGGCGTTTAAGAGGTTAGTTGATAAGTATATGGAAGAGAAGGGAATGGTTTAGTTTGGAGGGGCATTGCTTTTTATATTGGTCGGCGCAACATCGAAGGCCGAAGGGCCTGTTCTGTGCTGTAATGTTCTATGTTCTATGTTCTATGTTCTATAACCACTGTGCCACTATACCTGTACCTCAATACATGTGCTAATAATGAATTAAATTAAAATTTCACTCCATTATTTTGAAGGAGAACAGCTCCCTCATCGGAGGCTTCTCCTCCAGCTGCTATGATGGAGGCAGTAGTTGGGTGGAATGCTTTGTTCATTTACTGTTGACAAAGAAATCACAAGCTGAGGTTTAAGTTTAAAGTTTATTTGTCACAAGTAAGGCTTATATCAACGCTGCAATGGGGTTACCATGAAATTCACCTTGATGACGTACTCCAGTGCCTGTTTGGGTCAATGCATGTTAACCAGCACGTCTTTCAGACTGTGGGAGGAAACAATAGCACCCAGAGGGAACCCATGTAGACATGGGGAGAATATGCCAACTCCACACAAGCAGTGACCAAAGCCGGGAATCGAATCCAGCTCCCTGGAGGCAGCAGCGCTAACCACTGTGCCACCGTGAAGGGTAAATCCAGTGTGGCACCGAGTTGGCGTGATGTATGAAAGTCTGAAGAATTGAAACTCTTCACACTGGGACACAGAGGGTTTGGGGAGGATTGAACAGAAATCTTACAGAAAATGTGAGACTGTGAACGGCGAAAGGTTATTTACCCTGATTGGTGAATCCACATCAATTGTGGATTACTTTTTGAAGAATGAATGGGAGCTTAGTGAATTTAACACGGAGGATTATTTGAACACAAATTCTCCATGGGAGACTATTGAGGAGGGAAGTGTAACATCAGTGAATGGCATCAGCATTTGGAAAAAAAAGGCTGAGGGCAAGGGGTGGGGGGAGGTGGAAATTGAGATTAAGGGAAAGCATGGTAGCACAATTTGGTTAGCACTGCTGCCTCACAGTGCCAGGGATATCGGTTCGATTCCCAGCCTTGGGCCACTGTCTGTGTGGAGTTTGCACGTTCTCCCTGTGTCTGCGTGGGTTTCCTCTGGTTTCCTCCCAGAGTTCAGCGATATGCAGGTTAGGTGCATTGGTCTTGATAAATGTGCAGGGCTGTGGGGATAGGGTAGGGGAGTGTGTGCCTGGGTGGGATGCTCTTTTGGAGGGTCAGTGCAGACTCTGGGCTGAATGGCCTCCTTTTTCATTGTAAGGATTCTTGGTTCTCCTCTCTCCTCTGCTGTGTCTCTCTCTCTCTCTCTCTCTCTCACCTCTACTGTCTCTCGATCTCTCTCCTCTGCTGTTCAAAGTTTAGTTTCTAGTTTAATTACAAGTAGGCTTACATTACTGTGAATAACCCCAGATTCCAGTGCCTATTCAGATACACTGAGGGAGAATTTAGCACAGCCAAAGCACCCTAACATTAGACGTAATGTTTGGAGACTGTAGGACTACTTTGCAGTTCATGTTTTAGGATGTGCGTTAAAGGGGGATGAAGTTGGGCGGATGGGGGAGGCTGTGAGGGGGGATTGTTAAAGAGGCTGAGTTAAGAAAGGAATCCTCAGGCTTTGGGCCTGGTCAGAGGAAAGCAAAGCAACCGCAGGGGATTGTAAACAGGGATATGCACCCAATAGTTCGAAACAACATGTGCAAAACAACAGTTCAGACTGTTTCTTCATTTCCCTGTGTAATAAGTTTACGGAGGCAGGATTTCCTTTACCAGAATCCCTTTATTTACCATTCCAACAGCTGTACACAGAGTGTTATCAATCAGTAATCTACCTCTGGGAGTGCCAGAGGAACTGACACACACAAAATATTGTTTCCCTGATTGCCCCTTTATTAGGGAGTTTGTGCTCCAATAGGCCAGTTTCAATACAGTCAATATACCCGGTTTTAGTGGTTTTTCATTTTAAAGTATACAAGGCCAGTTCAGGTCAGTTTTCTCATTTTACTGTTTTTTTTCCATCTGGGTAGGGGGCCAGAAGGCTCTCCCCAGGATCCCTGTGCTTCAGTGCAGTACCCAGGGAGCGCAGCACTCCCCGAGGTGCTTCTCTTTGAGTTGAGGTGTTAAACTGTGTCTCTGTCCATCTGCTCAGGTGGAGAGCAAGAAATCCCAACAGGTTATTAACAATCTGTCCTGGTCCTTCCACACCACCAATATATAAACCCATCAATACCTTTACCATCTCAGGAAGTTCAGGGTGTTTGGCATGAGCACTGAGACTCTCCCCAACGTTCAGATGTATCACAGCTTGATATTGTTCCTACTCTTCTCAAGACCACTAGAAACTACAAAGGATCGTGAATGAAGCTCAGTCCATCACACAAACCAGCCTCCCATTCATTGACTCTGTCCATACTTCTGGCTGCCTCAGCAAAGCAGCCAGCGTAATCAAGGACCCCCACACATCCTGGACATTCTCTTTTCCACCTTCTTCCATCAGTAAAAGATGCAAAATACTACAAACATGTATCAACCACCTCAAGAACAGCCGCTTCCCTGCTGCTATCAAACTTCTGAGTGGGCCTATCTTATATTAATCTTGTATTGGTCTTTCTCTCCACCCTAGCTGTGACTGTAACATTACATTCTGCGGCCTCTTCTTTCCTTCTACCCTACGTACTCTATGAAGGGTACACTTTGTCTGTATAGTGTGCAAGAAACAATACTTTTCACTGAATCATAGAAACCCTGCAGTGTAGAACGAGGCCATTCGGCCCATCAAGTCTATACTGACCACAATCCCAACCGCCCCCCAGTCCCATAACCCCACACATTCATCCTGTTTATCAACCTAAACTTTTGAACTGTAAGAGGAAACCCACGCAGACACGAGGAGAATGTGCAAACTCCACGCAGACAGTGACCCAAGGTTGGAATTGAACCCAGGTCTCTGGCATTGTGAGACAGCAGCGCAAACCATCGTTCCCATATCCCAATACATGGGATAATAACAAATGAAATCAAAATTTCACAGCATTATTTTGAAGGAGAGCAGCTCCCTTCTCCAGCCGTTATGACAGAGGCAGTAGTTGAGTTGCTGGTGGAATGCTTTGTTCATTTCCTGTTAACAGAGAAATCAAAGTTATAATTTCTTTATTAGTCACAAGTAAGGTTTGCATTAACGCTGCAATGAAGTTACTGTGAAATTTCCCTAGTTGACATGCTCTGGCACCTGTTCAGGTCAATGCACCCTAACCAGCACACTTTTCGGTCTGTGGGAGGAAACCGGAGCACCCGGAGGAAACGCACCCACACACGGGGAGAATGTGCAAACTCCACAAACTGGGAATTGAACCCAGGCCCCTGGCACTGTGAGGCAGCAGTGCTAACCACTGTGCCACTGTGAGGGGCAAATCTAGGGCGACAGAGAGTTGGCAGGATGTACGAAAGTCTGAAGAATGGGAACTCCGGAGCACAAGGGTTTGGGGAGGATTGAATAGAAATTTTGCAGGAATTGTGAGCAAGTTGGAGACTGCGAACGGCAAAAGATTATTTATCCTGATTGGCGAATCCACGACAATTACGGATTACTTCTCGAAGAATGAATGGGAGCTTAGTGAATTTAACACGGAGGATTATTCCAACACAAATTCTCCATGGGAGACTATTGAGGCGGGAAGTGTAACATCAGTGAATGGCATCAGCATTCGGAAACGCTGAGGGCAAGGGGCTTGGGGGTATTGGCACTAAAGAACAGTACGGTGACATAGTGGATTAACAATGCTGCCTCGTAGCACCAGGGACCCGGATTCGATTTATAAGACCCTTGTCAGACCCCACTTGGAGTACTGTGCACAGTTCTGGTCGCCTCACTATAGGAAGGATGTGGAAGCTATTGAGAGGGTGCAGAGGAGATTTACAAGGATGTTGCCTGGATTGGGAGGAAGGGCTTATGAGGATAGGTTGAGGGAGCTGGGACTTTTCTCCCTGGAGAGACATAGGTTGAGAGGTGACCTGATAGAGGTTTATAAAATGTTGAGAGGAATAGATAGGGTGGATTCTCAGAGACTATTTCCCCAGGCTGAAATGGTCGCTACAAGAGGACACAGATTTAAGGTGCAGGGAAGCAAGTACAGAAGGGATGCTAGGGGAAAGTTTTTCACTCAGAGGGTGGTGAGTGAATGGAATCGGCTGCCATTGGAGGTGGTAGAGGCGAACTCGCTGGGTCTTTTAAAAGACTTCTGGATGAGTACATGGGATTTAATGGGATTGGGAGTTACAGATAGTTCTATGGTCTGGTAAGTATAGATATGATCAGCACAACTTGTGGCCTGTTTGTGTGGTAGTGTTCTATGTTCTATGATTCCTACTTGGGTCACTGACTGTGCAGGGTCTGCATGTTCTCACTGTGTCTGAATGGGTTTCCTCTGGGTGCTCCAGTTTCCTCCCACAAACGTGCTGGTTAGGGTGCACTGGCCATGCTAAATTCTCCCTCAGTGTACCCAAACAGATGCCAGAGTGTGGCGACTAGAGGATTTTCCCAGTAACTTAAATGAGGTGTTAATGTAAGCCTACTTGTGATGCTAATAAATATTATTAGAGTTTGGAGTCTATGTGTAGATGAGTAGCTAACACCAGTAATACATTTTCTTCTGTAATTTCAATCAATCTCATACTGAGAATGGCCAGTTCTTTGTGTCCACATTTTCTTCATTAGATTCCATAATCATGTGCCCCTTGAAACAAGGGCACATTCCCAAGGGCCATGTGATCGGCACAGACCCCATGTATCACTTTGGGTGGAGCCAGACAATCGCCAGGGTGATGCAGATCACAGGTCGAGGAGGCAGGTAGAGCCCAGGAGTCCAGAGGGGTAGTGGCACTTGTAGCCTAGTCTTACCTTGAGGTAGAGATGGACACAATAAGGAGTCTTATAACACCAGGAGATTCATCAAAGAGGCCAAAAGACAATAACAAGTTGAGCCCCAGACTAGCCACACCAACTCCCACTAAATATGGCAAGGCCTGCAAGATGAAGGCATGTAAAATTGCCAGCTCCAATGCGCCTTTCCTGATGAGCTCAATGCATTCTATGCGCGTTTTGAGCAAGAGATCAATGAGAGTACATCCTCCACCCTGGAAGCTCTGGATGAGTCAGTATTTGGGGTCACCATTGCAGATGCCAGAGGAGCTTTCTCGAAAGTCAACCCACGGAAAGTGACTGGCCCGGATGGGATACTCGGATATGCACTCAGATCCTGTCTGGATCAGCTGGCGGGGGTACTCACAGACATCTTCACCTCTCTTTACAACAATCTGAGGTCCGTGTCTGCTTCAAGAAGACGACCATCATTCCGGTATCTAAGAAAAGCCAATCAGTGTACTATAATGACTGTCGGTCGGTGATTGGGACACCCATCGTTATGAAGTGTTTCGAAAGGTTAGCCATGGCACAAATCAATTCCAGCCTCTCGGACTATCTGGATCCTCTACAGTTTACCCACTGCCATAACAGGTCCACAGCAGACACCATCTCCCTGGCCCCACACCCAACCCTGGAACACCCAGATAACAAGGATACCAATATCAGACTCCTATTTATTGGCTACAGCCCAGCCTTCAACACCATTACTCCCATGAAACTCATTCCCAAACTCTGCACCCTGGACCTCGACTCCTCCCTCTGTGACTGGATCCTGAACTTCTTAACTCACAGATCACAATCAGTAAGGATAGGCAACAACACCATCTTCATGATCATCCTCAACACCGGTGCTCCACAAGACTGTGTTCTCAGCCCCCTACTATACTCCTTGTACACCTATGACTGTGCGGCCAAATTCCCCTCCAATTTGATTTTCAAACTTGCTGACGGTACTATCCTGGTGGGTCGGATCTCAAATATTGATGAGACAGAGTACAGGAATGAGATAGAGAATCTGGTGAACTGGTGCAGCGACAATAATCTCTCCCTCAATGTCAATAAAATGAAGAGATTGTCATCAATTTCTGGAAATGCAGAGAAGAACATGCCCCTGAATAGATATCAATGGGAACGAGGTAGAAAGGTTCGAGAGATTCACATTTTTTGGTGTCCAGATCACCAGCAACTTGTCCTGGTCCCCCCCATGCTGACACTATAGTTAAGAAAGCCCACCAACGCCTCTACTTTCTCAGAAGATGAAGGAAATTTGGCTCGTCAGTTACCACTCTCACCAACAGGTATACCATAAAAAGCATTCTTTCTGGTTGTATCACAGCTTAGTATGGGCTCCTGCTCTGCCCAAGACCGCAAGGTACTAGAAAAGGTTGTGAATGTAGCCCAATCCATCACGCAAACCAGCCTCCCATCCATTGACTCTGTCTACATTTCCGGCTGCCTTGGAGAAGCAGCCAGCATAATTAAGGACCCCCACGCACCCCAGACATTTTCTTTTCCACCTTCTTCCTTCGGGGAAAAAAGATCCAGAAGTCTGAGGTCACGTATCAACCACCTCAAGAACAGCTTCTTCCCTGCTGCCGTCAGACTTTTGAATGGACCTACCTCGCATTGAGTTGATCTTTCTCTCCACACTAGCTATGACGGTAACACTACATCCTGCACTCTCTCCTTTCCTTCTCTATACACAGTATGCTTTGTATAGCGTGCAAGAACAATACTTTTCACTGTATGCTAATACATGTGACAATAATAAATAAAATCAAAACCAAAGCCAGAATTTTGTTTGTATTCAGACACTGCATCGGAGCTTAAACCCAGAACTTCATGAATCAGAGTCTAAAGCCACATCTGGCGCATCAATTGTGGTCTCTGTGAGTATGTGTGTGTGTGCGTGCATATGTGTGTGTATGTAATTATTGCTAATCATAACGATTATATGCTTAATAAATCTGTACCTGTCAACACCCAATGATGTAAAACCCTATTATTTTCACAAATCGCTAAATAAAATCCCCACGTTAACACTTCCCATCGGCACCCGAGTCGATGCTCTCGAGCTCGCTGGGGTCATGTTTGCCAACATCATGTGACCGAACCAAACTGCGACGGCCCAAAGTAAATCCAGGCTTACAAAACAAAAATAAATGGGAAGAAAAAGTGAAAAGTCGGAAGTCCACATCTGTTAGAATGTGATAACATTGGATCTGTTGCGATGTGACCAATGGTAAGAAGCTATAAGGGTCAGCTGATGGTAGTCATGATGTGGAGATGCCAGTCTTGGACTGGGGTAAACACAGTAAAAAGTCTCACAACACCAGGTTAAAGTCCAACAGGTTTATTTGGTTGTGAACACCACGAGCTTTCGGAACACTGCTCCTTCGTCAGGTGAGTGTGGAGTTCTGCTCACAAACAGGGCATGTAAGGGCAACACACAGTTTACAGAATACTGATTAGAATGTGAGTTTTCACAGCTAATCAAGTCTTAAAGGTTCAGACAATGTGAGTGGAGATAGCATTAAGCCTATGTTGCAACATCTTTGTATATTCTGTCTGGAGACAATACACATCTCTTCAACCTGTGCTCAATGCTATCTCCACTCACATTGTCTGCACCTTTAAGACTTGAATAGCTGTGAAGACTCACATTCTAATCAGTATTCTGTAAACTGTGTGTGCCTTTTTATGCTCTGTTTGTAATCAGAACTCTCCACTCACTTGAAGAAGGGAACAGCGTTCCGAAAGCTACTGGCACTTACTACCAAATAAACCTGTTGGACTTTAACCTGGTGTTGTGAGACTTCTTACAGGGTCAGCTGACCCATGGAACCAATGGCAGAATGATCAGCTGACTCAATATAAGTTAGAACGTGTCAGGAGCTGTGGGGAAGCTGGAATGGCCCAGAGTGAGATCTCAAGGTTTGGAGTAATGAAGTTTCATCATTAAATCTTCACTTTGATTTAGTAAGTATTTTATTCTATTTTTATTATCTATGCTGGGAGATTTCCTCCAGGATTAACAATATCTTTGGGACAACATAACAAAGAACAAAGAACAACACAGCACAGGAAACAGGCCCTTTGGCCCTACAAGCCCACGCCACCATTTTAACATTCAGTGAGTGCCTCATCCCAATCCTTCTTCTATCTGTGACTTTTGTCTGCTCCTCTTGGACTCCACAATAAAAGGGTGTAAATATAGAGAGTTATATGTGCGCAGATTAAGAGAGGTCCAATTTAGGGGCAATTTGTTAATATAAATTACAAGCTTGACACCAAAAATGTTTTGATTAAGTGCCCACAATGATCACAGGGAGGGGAGAAAATGAGTCCCTTTGATTCCCAGATGGAGAATAAAAAGCAATAATTTTTGTGCCAATAATCTGTGCCTGATTTAGGGAAAATTCGACACTTCCAGACTCAACTTGCTGCAGGTATTAGACTCCACTATGTTTGTCAATTTTTATTCATTTGTCGGGCATGGGTGTCACAAGCTGGGCCAACATTTATTGCCCATCCCTTGTTGTAGAGTTGTAGAAATCACAGCATCAAAAATGGGGGCACAGTGGTTACCATTGCTGCTTCACAGCGTCGGGGACACAGGTTCGATTCCCGGCTTGGGTCATTGTCTGTGTGGAGACTGCATGTTCTCCCTGTATCTGTGTGGGTTTCCTCCGGGTGCTCCGGTTTCCTCCCACAGTCTGAAAGCTGTGCCAGTTAGGTGCATTGACCCAAACAGGCGCTGGAGTGTGATGGAATTTCATAGTAACTTCATTGCATTATTAATGTAAGCCTTACTTCTGATTAATAAATAAACTGTAATTTTAAAGAGACAGACTCTTCAGTCCAACTTGTTCCATGCTGCCCTTTTTTAAACCCTTAAGCTAATCCCAATTGCCCGCATTTGGCCCATATCCCTGTATACCCATTTTACCCATGTAACTGTCTAAACAGTTTAAACCATCAGATAAACTATTTGGACTTTAATCTGGTATTGTGAGACTGTGTTTCCCCACCCCCCCACAACAATGCAAAGATTGGCCATGCTAAATTGACCCTTTGTGTCCAAAGATGTGCAAGTAAGGTGCATGATAAATGTATGGGGGTTACAGAGGTAGGAGAGGTATTGGATTTGGGTAAGATACTTTGTTGGAGTGCAGGATCGATGGGTCGAAGGGCCTTTATCTGCACTGTAGGGATTCTATTGTTATATGAAAAGGGCCTGGGGTCTCTTTTTAGCCAACAAAATGAGCTGCAACCCATTCAACACATTGGTGCCTCATTGCAGCCTGAGTATTGTGCTGGTCAAACCATCCTGATGGGGTGTATTTCCGAATGTGTGACCTCTGAAGTCCATCTGTCATCAATCATCTGACACAGCCATAACACAGTGCACTGCCTTCTTGCACCAATCGGAACTCTATCCATTATCCCTCTGTTCTCTAACTATGGGTCTGCCTCCAACCTCACTCCTCTCTCCAGTCCAGCATTGTGTGGGTTGTAGTCCACCTCCTTATCCTTGGCTTTTGTCAGTCTTTGAACTCAGTGATCACATTGCTGTCCTCATAAAAACTTTTCACCTCCAACTATTTTGGAAGCGTTGCTCCAACATTGTTTGCCATTTTTTGAAATTCCTTTATAGGATGTGGCCAGGCCAAGATTTATTGTCTGTCTTTAATTACCCCTTGAGAAGGTGGGAGAGAGCTGTCGACTTGAACCGCTGCAGTTCATGGCATGTAGGTACACCCACAGTGCTGTTAGGGAAGGAGTTCCTGGATTTTGACTCAGCGACAGTGAAGGAACAGCTGATGTACTTCCAAATCAGGTCACTGTTTGCATGGAGTTTGCATGTTCTTCCCATATATTTCCTCTGGATGCTCCAGTTTCCTTCCACATTCTGAAAGATGTGCTTGTTAGTGTGTATTTGCCGTGCTAAATTCTCCCTCAGTGTACCCAAACAGGTGCTTGAATGTGGTGACTAGGGAAATTTCACAGTGATTGCAGTGTTAATGTAAGCCTACTTGCGACACTAAAATAAATAAACTTTAAACTGCTGTCTAAGTAGTCTTGGTAAGTTGCTGCAATGCACCTTGTAGATAGTACACACTGCTGCTACTGTTCGTCAGTGGAGGGAGTGTATGCTTGTGCAGTGTTAATTAAGTGGGCTGCTTTCTTTTAGATGAACTCTTATTATCTAACTGCTGCTAAATCACTTTGAGCAATAAATTCTGTTATTTTTACACCAGCAGAGGTGGCACAGTGGTTAGCACTGTTGCCCCACAGCTTCAGGGATTTTGGTTCGATTCCCAGCTATCTGTGTGATGTTTGCACATTCTCCCTGTGTCTATGTGGGTTTTCTCCAGTTTCTTCCCACGGTCTGAAAAATGTGCTGGGTTAGGGTGCATTGGCTGTGCTAAATTCTCCCTCAGTGTACCAGAATGTGGCAACTAGGGGATTTTTCGCAGTAACTTCATTGTAGTGATAATGTAAGCCTATTTGTGACATTAATGGATGGAAACTTTATTTATTCTTAAACCCTCAAATATTCCAGGTAGTTTGAGTGCAGGAGTTAAATATGCCTTGCTGCGTGAAGACTTGGTGAGATCACATCTGGAGTGTTTTGTAGTTTAAGGAAGAATGTACTTGCCTTAGGGAGAGTGCAGCAGAGATTCCCTAGACTAGTGTTTGGGATGGCAGGATCGAGGGAACTTGGCTGATTCCCCAGAGGTTCAAAGACAGAGAGGCGATCCCACTGTCACATACATAATTATTACAGAGCATGCCAGATTCAATGAAGATTGTTCCCCTCTGTTAGTGAATCTAGGCGTAGGGGGACACATGCTCAGAATAAAGAGTCGGCTGTTTGAGATAGAGATGAGGAGGGGTTTCTTGACTCAGAGGGAGGTAACTCTTTGGAGGTTTCTATCCAAGAGGAGCGTGGAGAGCTGAGTCATTGAACATGAGGTCAAGGCCCAGTGATAATCACAAGGCTATTAATCTAGAATCTATTCTGGGGATGATAGTTGAGAAAACACATTGGGTTCACTGATTTCCCTCAGCAAAGAAAATCTCATGGGGATGACACAGTGCTTAGCACTGCTGCCTTACACGGCTAGGGACCTGGGTTCGATTTTCGGCTTGGGTCACTGTCTGTGTGGAGCCTGCACATTCTCCCCGTGTCTGTGTGGGTTTCCTCTGGGTGCTCCAGTTTCCTCCCACAGTCTAAAAGATGTGCTGGTTAGGGTGCATTGGCCATGCTGAATTCTCCCTCAGTGTACCCGAACAGGTGCTAGAGTGTGACAACTAGGGAATTTTAACAGTAACTTCATTGCAGTGTTGATGTAAGCCTTATTTGTGACTAATAAATAAACTTTAACTTTATCCTAACCCAGTCTAGCCCGTATCTGACTCCAGATCTACAGAAATGTGGTTGTCTCTCAACTGCCCTCAGGCAACTAGGGATGGGCAATAAATGCTAGCCAGCCCAAATCCCATGAATGAGCAGGAAAAGAAGTGTAATTTCCATTTTAATCCCTACTCACTGAAATCGCTGCATCTCCCGGGAGATCAGCAGCAGAGAATGTGCTTACATCTCAGTGAATAAAATATCACTCCATCATCAGTGGAGATTTCCCTGTTCTGATATATATTGATTTTCTCTTTACACTAAATACTTAGCTGCTCGACACCACAAAGAGCACAAACTCACCTCGATTCACAGCAACAGCAGCAGTGGGGGATCGTTCTCAGCCAGGTCTGGGATTTTCTTCTCCACAGGATACTGAGAGATTCCTAAGGATGCAGGGACATTATTAGCAATAGCGGGACATCTCTTGGGATGATTGGATGCTCTGGAAGTGTACAGTTTTCCTTGGGATGGGGCAGCACGGTGATGAGAGCTCATACCTCACGGCGCCAGGGACCTGGATTCGATTCCCAGCTTGACTCACTGTCTGCACATTCTCCCCATGTCTGCGTGGGTTTCCTCTGGGTGCTCCAGTTTCCTCCTACAGTCTGAAAGACGTGGTGCATTGGCCGTGCTAAATTCTCCCTCAGTGTACCCGAACAGGTGCCGGAGTGCGGCATCTAGAGGCTTTTCACAGTAATTTCATTGCAGTGTTAATGTAAGCTTACTTGTGATACTAATAAACTTGAATCTTCTTTTGAATGACTCTGTCCGGATCTCTCGTGAATTGGAACCTCTCGTTCGACCTTCCTTGCACGAAGGAGGCCGTCTAACGCTTCTCCAATCTGTCCTCAATACTGACATTCCTCATCCATGGAGAGATAAGCAGTGAATCTTTCCTCCAATCTCTGATGTGGTGTGAGGAAACATTCTTTCATCCAGAGTCTAGAATGAGCATCTTCAAAAGCTGGTCGAAGCGATGGCCAAGTGGTATTTTCGCTAGATTAATCATGCAAAAACTCAGCTGATTTTCTGGAGACGTGTTCAAATCCCACAACAGCAGATGATAGAGTTTGCATTTAATAAAAAATATCTGGAATTAACAACCTATTGAGAACCATATTAGAACATAGAACATTACAGCGCAATACAGGCCCTTTGGCCCTCGATGTTGTGCCAACCAATGGAACCAATTTTATGACCCTCTAACCTAAACTATTCCAATGTTATCCATATGCCTAAGGGCTTTTGTACGCCCTTAAACTTGGCAAGTCCACAACTGCTGCAGGCAGGGCATTCAACACTCTGAGTAAAGAACCCACCTCTAACATCCATCCTATAACTACCACCCCTTAATTTAAAGCTATGTCCCCTTGTGTTAGCCATCACCATCCAAGGAAAAAGGCTCTCACTGTCCACCCTATCTAACCCTCTGATCATCATATATGTCTCAATTAGATCACTTCTTAGCCTTCTTCTCTCTGTTATCAATTGTTGGGGGAAAACCTGTCTGGTTCAATAATGTGTCCAAAAAGAATGCTGATCAGATGCATTGCCTGTGCTAAATTCTCCTTGCTGTATCCAAAATAAGAATTGAGTGTGGCAACTAGACAATTTTTGACAATTTTTTTTTATTCAATCACGGAGCATAGTATCACTGGCTGGCTAATGTTTATTGCCCATCCCTAGTTGCCCTTGGAGGCCAGTTGAGAATCAACCACATTTCTGTGGCTCTGGAGTCACATGTAGGCCAGACTGGGTAAGGACAGCAGGTTTCCTTCCCTAAAGGAGATTAGTGAACCAGGATGGGTTTTTCCAACAATTGACAATGGTTTCATGGTCTTCAGATTTTTAATTTCAGATATTTTTGCTGAACTCAAATTTCACCATGTTCGGATCTCCAGAATATTAGATCAGTTTCTGGACTAATAATCCAGCACTAATACCACTAGGCCATCAACTCCTCTTGATTGCACATTGCAGTGTTAATGTAAGCTCACTTATGGCACTAATAAATATTCTCCCCATGTCTGTGTGGGTTTCATCTGGGTGCTCCAGTTTCCTCCCACAGTCTGAAAGACATGGTGCTAAATTCTCCCTCAGTGTACCCGAACAGGTGCCTGAGTGTGGCAACTAGAAGCTTTTCACAGCAACTTCATTGCAGTGTTAATGTAAGCTTACTTGTGATACTAATAAACTTGAATCTTCTTTTGAATGACTCTGTCCGGATTGATAGGGAACAAAATCTGTCATACTTACCCGTCTGGCCTACATACTGACTTTCAATTGTCCTCGGGCAACTAGGGATGGGCAATAACTGTTGCCCATGTCCCATGGAAGAATATTAAAAACAAGGGTTTAATCAAGCTAGTCAAAATGGAATTGGATTTCTATTTGAAAAGAGAGAATGTGCAAGATATAGCAAGGGAGTGGGATGAGGTAGAATGCTCTCAATGGGCTGAATGGCCTCCTAATGCACTGTAAAAGATGATGTGAATGCTTCAATTGTTTCCAACAAGGTAGACTAGAAAGTCACTGTTGCCAAGATTTTGGGGGGTTTGTGACCCACATCCAATATTTAGTCAGGACCCATTCTCAGAATCTATCAAGGGTAGGAGTTTTGGCAGTGTTCAGGAGCAGAAGGATCTTGGGGTCCGGGTTCACAGGACTCTTAAATCAGCCCCGCAAGTGGAGGATGTGGTCAAGAAGGTGTATGGTGTACTGGCCTTCATTAATCAAGGGATTGAGTTTAGGAGTTGGGAGGTAATGCAGCAACTTTATAAGACCCTTGTCAGACCCCACTTGGAGTATTGTGTGCAGTTCTGGTCACCTCACTATAGGAAGGATGTGGAAGCTATTGAAAGGGTGCAGAGGAGATTTACAAGGATGTTGCCTGGATTGGGCATGCCTTATGAACATAGGTTGAGGGAGCTAGATCTCTTCTCCCTGGAGAGACGAAGGTTGAGAGGTGGCCTGAAAGAGGTTTATAAGATGTTGAGAGGAATAGATAGGGTGGATTCTCAGAGGCTATTTCCCAGGGCTAAAATGGTCACTACGAGAGGACACAGGTTTAGGGTGCTGGGGGGCAAATACAGAGGAGATGTTAGAGGTAAATTTTTCACTCAGAGGGTGGTGAGTGAATAGATTCGGCTGCCGTCACTGATGGTAGAGGCGAACTCGCTGGGGTCTTTTAAGAACTTCTGGATGAGTACATGGGATTTAATGGGATTGGGAGTTACAGAGAGTTCTATGGCCTGGTAGGTACTGATATGATCAGCAACTTGTAGGCGAAGACTCATATGTTCTATGAGTCTGTGAATTCTCAACTAGAAATGCGGTGAGCATGAGACACCTCTTGAAATGTGAAAAGGAGCAAATTCTCTGTTAATAATCGCAAACACACCAAAAACATTCTTTACGGATCTATCCACAGAACATAGTACCCTACAGTGCAGGAACAGGCCCTTCGGCCCGTCAAGTCTGCACCGAGCACTGTCCCTACACGCTTACCCACTAATCCCTCTAACCTACACATCCCAGGCAACGAAGGGGCATTTTTTTTTAGCATGGACAATCAACCTAACCTGCACATCTTTGGACTGTGTGAGCATCCCACACAGACACGAGGAGAATGTGCAAACTCCACATAGACAGTGCCCAAGCCGGGAATTGAACCCAGGTCCCTGGAGCTGTGAAACAACAGTGCTGACCCACTGTGTTACTGTGCCACCCTAGGAGGAGGAACAAAGAGCAACGAAAATTACAGCAAAGGAACAGGCCCTTCGGCCCTCCAAGCCTGCACCGACCATGCTGCTTGTAAACCCCCTATCCTTCTGGAGACCATATCTCTCTATTCCCATCCCACGTATTTGTCAAGATGCCCCTTAAAACTCACTATCTTATCCGCTTCCATTACTACTCCCAGCAATGAGTTCCAGGCACCCACTACTCTCTATGTAAAAAAACTGCCTCGTAAATTTCCTTTAAACCTTGCCCCTCGGCAATGGTAAATTAATATAGTTGCGTGGATAGGGCAGGGAGATGACCTTGGATAAGATACTCATTTGGAGAGTTTTGTAGACTCGCTATTTAATTAAAGGATATTATTAATCTAAAAAGTGTGTAAAAAAGATTTACTAGGATGCTACCAGGACTTGATGGTTTGAGATATAAGGAGTGGCTTGATAGACTGGGAGCTTTTTCTCTGGAGCCTAGGGAGCTGAGGGGTGACCTTATAAAGGTCTATAAAATAACAAGGGGCATAGATCAGCTAGATAGTCAATATCTTTTCCCAAAGGTAGGGGATTCTAAAACTTGAGGGCATAGGTTTAAGGTGAGAGGGGAGAGAGACAAAGGTGTCCAGAGGAACAATTTTTTTCACATTGAGGGTGGTGAGTGTCTGAAACAAGCTGCCAGAGGTAGTAGTAGAGGCGGGTATAATTTTGTCTTTTACCAAAGCTTCTAGACAGTTACATGGATAACATGGGTACAGAGCGATATGGTCATGATGTAGAGATGCTGGCGTTGGACTGGGGTAAACACAGTAAGAAGTCTGACAACATCAGGTGTTGAAACCTGATGTTGTCAGACTTCTTATAGAGGGATATGGGCCCAATGCGGGCAATTGGGATTGGCTTAGGGGTTTATGAAAACAAAAGAAATGCAAGGACATGTTGGGGCAAAGGGCCTGTTTTCATGCTGTAAACCTCTACAATGCTATAACTCTAAGTCAAGCTCTCCCACTTTAATTAAGCTAATGAGCTCCATTAACTTGGGGCATAGATCAGCTGGAGATCAGCTAGAGAATCAGCTGTCCACACAGACAGTGACCCAAGCCAGGAATTGAACGCAAGACCCAGGGTCTGCAGCATTAAAGGCCAGCTCTTGTACTCTATACCCCTTCCTATAAAGGCTAGCATACTATATGCTTTCTTCACAACCTTCTCCATCTGCTCTGCCACCTTCAGAGACTTGTGCATCTGTACCCCCAGGTCTCTCTGCATTTCTATACTCTTAATAGGTCTACCCTTTATCATATACCTCCCCCCTACGTTCTTTCTCCCGAAATGCATCTCCTTGCACTTATCAGGATTGAATTCCATCTGCCATCTGTCTGCCCAAGATACCAGCCTATCTATGTCCTGCTGCATCGCCTGACAATGCTCCTCACTATCCGCAAGTCCAGCCATCTTTGTATCATCTGCAAACTTGCTGATCACTCCACTTACTTCCTCTTCCAAGTCATTTATGCATTTACCCAAACAGGCGCCGGAGTGTAGCGACTCAGGGAATTTCACAGTAACTTCATTGCAGTGTTAACGTAAGCCTTACTCAACAAATAAACTAACAATTTTTTAACCTTTTGGATTAAAGGGCTGGATAAAAGAGGAATGGAGCAAATACTGGATGAGGAATTGCATCTTCCTGAGATTGAGTTCGGGGGATGTTTTGATAGAGCGTTATCTGTGTTGGGCCCAGCGCAGTGCGGAGCTCTCGGGAGATTGGTGGCTGCCAGAACCCTCCTCTGAACTGCTGTGTCTCCCAGACTAGCCAATCGGTGGGCAATGATGACTCCATGTGTTATCTCTAAACTTGGTGCCAGGCCACCATCAATTTGGCACCCACTGCGCACCCTCGCCGCTGACCCCACTTCACCAACGCAGCTGTAATTTACTCTGGTTGTTGCGATCCTGAATTGATCTGGGGAGTGGCTTGGCCGCTTCTGGTTCTGCTCACCAAGCTCATATCTCACCAGTAGAGTTCATAGAGTCATAGAATCCCTACAGTGCAGAAAAGAGGTCCTTCAACTCATCGAGTCTGCACCGACCACAATTCCACCCAGGACCTACCCCCATAGCCCTACACATTTACCGTTAATCCCTCTAATCTAAGCATCTCAGACACTAAGGGGCAATTTTAGCGCGGCCAATCAACCTAACCTACACATCTTTGGGAAGAAACCGAAGCACTTGGAAGAAACCCACATAGACAGAGGGGAATGTGCAAACAGGTCCCTGGAGCTGTGAAGCAGCAGTGCTAACCCACTGTACCACGATGCCAACCAAGTTCTTGGTATTCCAGCGTCACTCCTGCTGAGTGCAAGACGGAAACCTTCAACAGCCTGCCTTTTTCCTTTTTTGGGAATATTTCAGTTCTATTCTGCATTGTCAAATGATTATAAACAAGAATTAAGGGTGGCACACTAGTTCACAGTACTGCCTCCCACTGCCATGGACTCAGGTTAAATCCCAGTCTTTGGGTCATTATTTGTGTAAGGTTTGCACATTCTTTCCATTTCTGTGTGGGTTTTCTTCTGTGCAACTAGTTGAATTGGCCATGCTAAGTTGCCCCTTAATGTTCAAAGATATGCAGGTTAGGTGGATAATAATAAATAATAATCTGTCCCTCAATGTCAATAAAATGAAGGAGATTGTCATTGGCTTCAGGAAGCATAAAGGAGAACACGCCCCTGTCTACATCAACAAGGATAAAGTAGAAAGGGTCAAGAGCTTCATGTTTTTAGGTGTCCAGATCAACCTGCCCTGGCTCCCCCCCCGCCCTCACCCCTCCCAATGCTGACACTATAGTTAAGAAAGTCCCACCAACACCTCTACTTTCTCAGAAGACTAAGGAAATTTGGCATGTCAGTTGCAGCCTTCACCAATTTTTACAGATTCCCCACAGAAAGCATTCTTTCTGGTTGTATCACAGCTTGGTATGGGCTCCTGCTTTGCCCAAGACCACAAGAAACTTCAAAAGGTCTGAATGTAGCTCAATCCATCACACAAACCAGCCTTCCATCCATTGACTCTGTCTACACTTCCCGTGTAGCCATAGCAGCCAGCATAATCAAGGACCCCACACACCCCAAACATTCTGTCTTTCACCTTCTTTGAGATTTGGACAAGTTGCAGAGCTGGGCCGAGAGGTGGCAAATGGAGTTTAATGTGGAAAAGTGTGAGGTAATGCACTTTGGCAGAAATAATAAATGTGTAGAGTATAACGGCTAATGGTAGGATTCTTAATAGTGTTGATGAACAGAGGGATCTTGGTGTATATGTGCATAGATCCCTGAAAGTAGGCAGTCAGGTCGATAAGGTTGTCAAGAAGGCATACGGAGTCTTAGCTTTTATTGGTAGGGGGATTGAATTTCGGAGCCGCAACGTCATGTTGCAACTATACAAAACTCTAGTGCGGCCACACTTGGAGTATTGTGTACAGTTCTGGTCCCCACATTATAAGAAAGATGTGGAGGCATTGGAGAGGGTACAGAGGAGGGTTACCAGGATGTTGCCTGGTATGGAGGGCAGGTCTTATGAAGAGAGGCTGAGGGATTTGAGGTTGTTTTCGTTAGAGAGGAGGCGGCTAAGAGGGGACCTTATCGAAGCATATAAGATGATTAGAGGTTTAGATAGGGTGGACAGTGATAGCCTTTTTCCTAGGATGGAGAAAGCTAGCACGAGGGGACACAGCTTTAAATTAAGGGGTGATAGTTATAGGACGGATATCAGAGGTAGGTTCTTTACCCAGAGGGTGGTAAGGGAGTGGAATGCCCTGCCTGCAGCAGTTGTAGATGCGCCAAGTTTGGTGGCGTTTAAGAGGTTAGTTGATAAGTTTATGGAAGAGAAGGGAATGGTTTAGTTTGGAGGGGCATTGCTTTTTTTTCATAATTGGTCGGCGCAACATCGAAGGCCGAAGGGCCTGTTCTGCGCTGCAATGTTCTATGTTCTATGTTCTTCCATCGGGAAAAAGACACAAAGGTTTGAAGTCACATACCAACCAACTCAAAAACAGCCTCTTCCCTGCTGCCGTCAGACTTTTGAATGGACCTACCTCGCATTAAGTTAATCTTTCTCTACACCCTAGCTGTGACTGTAACACTACATTCTGCACTTTCTCCTTTCCTTCTCTACGAAGGGTATGCTTGTCTGTATAGCGCACAAGAAACAATACTTTTCACTGTATGTTAATACATGACAATAATAAATCGAATCAAATTCAAATCGCTGGACCATACTAAATTGCCCCTTAGTGTCCAAAGATGTGTAGGTCAGGTGGATTGGCCACGTTAAATTGATCCTTAGTGTCCAAAGATGTGTAGGTTAGGTGGATTGGCCATGGTAAATTGATCCTTAGTGTTCAAAAATGTGTAGGTTAGGTGGATTGACCACATTAAACTGCCCTTTAGTGTCAGACAGACTACCAGCGTAAATCGCTTATTTTTACAGAGGGATAATGAGTGGGATTTTTGTTGCAATGGCTTAATGGGCTGAATGGTCTCCTCTGCATTGTAAGGATTCTACGATGCAAATGTGATGTACAATGACCCTGCCCCTTAATGATATGACATCTATTTTGAGTCTTAACATCCTTCGCAAATATGCCCTCTCTTTATCACCCAAGTGATAGGCTCACAAAGTATCTGTATTGGCGGAATAACTTTGAGTTTTCTGCTGCTAAGCCCTTTTTAGCTCAATTTAGCCTCAAATTAAGGGCTTGGTTGTGATATGGCTCCATGCCTGCCAGGAAATGAAACTAGATTCTCCAGTGTCATTTCAAACAGAGTCTGGCAGCCAACTAAGATATAATGTTGGGTGTACTGAAGTGTGTCTCCATCAAACTAAGCGCTATCCAGTGAACGGGCTCACTGCAGAGCAGTGAACAGGAACACTGGCAACTGATAGCATTGTTTAGAGTGAGCGCAGTAATTACTACATTTATCCGTGACCTTTCAATAGTAACTCAATTGTGCCTCCTCCTGATTACCCTGGCTCTAAAAGGTTACATTGGGTCGCAGTAGCTCATGCGTTAAATTTAAAGCCACACGCCAGTATTCAGTTCAGTTGCTAGTCAACGCACAGCCTTCGCTTTTCCCAGCCAAGGGTGGAGAACGTGTTGGGGGGAGAGTCTACAAGATTGACTCCCTGGATCAACGACAAGTGATTGCTAATTATCTCACAGAATTCAATTCTCCCAAATTACAAAACCATAAGATGCAGAGCAAAATGAGCCTGCTCCAATCAAGGCTGATAAGTTTCTCAACCCCATTCTTCCACTCTCTCCCTGTCTCACTCGATGCCCTTGCCAGTCAAGAACCTATTGATAACTGTCCGAAATACAGTGCGGAAGAGTTCGCTAACATCACTTCAAACCCAATCGCTAAGAACAAAGAACAAAACAGCACAGGAAACAGGCCCTTCGGCCCAACGAGCCCGTGCTGCCAGCTCGATGTTCCCACCTCTACCCGTGATCCCTGTCCATGTTTATAGATCTATGGATTAAAAACCAAATCTGAGACAATTTAGGAAGAATTTGTTTTGCCGATCAGCCTAAGAGCACATCTTTGGGATGTGGGAGGAAACCGGAGCACCCGGAGAAAACCCACGCAAGCACGGGGAGAATGCGCAAACTCCCACAGACACAGGCCCAAAAATTTAAACCACGTTTAAAGATACTATTCTCGGGAAGCCTGGTTAGAAACTTGACCATCATCAGACACCGGGAGTGGACACTGCCATCGGGTGAAACATAGAAACGTAGAAGGTAAGAGCGGAGGAGGCCATTCGGCCCTTTGAGCCATTCATTACGATCATGGCTGATCATCCAATTCAATCGCCTAATCCTGCTTTCTCCCCATAACCTTTGATCCCATTCATCCCAAGTGTTGTATCCAGCTGCCTCTTGAAAACATTCAATGCTTTGGCATCAACCACTTCCTGCGGGAATGAATTTCACAGCCTTCACTCTTTGGGTGAAGAAATGGAAATGTTTCCTGACTTCTGTCTTAAATGGTCTATCCTGAATCCTCAGACTGTGACCCCTGATTCTGGATTCCCCCACCATCGAGAACATCCTGTCTACATCTACCCTGTCATAGAACATAGAACAATACAGCACAAACAGGCCCTTTGGCCCACGAGTTGCACTGATCACATCTACCAATCCAGAGACCTATCTACAACCCCCTATCCTATTCTTTTCCATATACTCATCCAGAAGTCTCTTAAAAGACCCCAGTGAGTTTGCCTCAACAACCTCCGACGGCAGTCTGTTCCATTCACTCACCACCCTCTGAGTGAAAAACCTACCCCTGACATCTCCTTTGTATTTGCTTCCCTGCACCTTAAATCTGTGTCCTCTTAGAATTTTATAAGTCTCTATGAGATTCCCTCCTTCATTCATCTGAACCCCAGTGAAAACATACCTAACCTTGTCAATCTCTCCTCGTACATCAGTCCCTCCATCCCTGTAATCAGCCTGGCGAATCCTTGCTGCATTCCCTCCAGAGCAAGAACATCCTTCCTCAGAAAAGGAGAGCAAAACTGCACACAATACACAAGGAGTGACTTCAGCAAGGCCCTGTATAATTGCAATGATGCATCCCTGCTCCTGCACTCAAACCCTCTCGCAATGAAAACTAACATACCTTCTTTACCACCTGCTCATTGCATGCTTACCTTCAGTGATTGCTTCACACAAGGACACCTAGTCCTTCTGCACACTCTCCCAATTTACAGCCATTCAGGTAGTAATCTGCCTCTTGTTTTTGCTTCCAGAATGAATAACCTCACACTTATCTAAATTATACTGCATTTACCATTGATTTGCCCACTCACCCAACCTGTCCAGATCATTCTGAAGGATCTCTGCATCCTTGTCACAGTTCACCGTCCCACCCAAATTGGTATCATCTGCAAACTTTGAAATTTACATTTTGTTCCCTCATCCAAATCATTAATATTATGAATAGCTGAAATCCCAGTACTGATCCCTATGGCACCCACTAGTTACTGCCTGCCAATTTGAAAAACGCCTCATTAATTCCAACTGTTTGTTTCCTCTCTGCCATCCCGTTTTCTATCCATCTCAATACACTTCCCCCAGTCCTATGTGCTTTAATCTTGCATGCTAATCTCTTATGCGGGACTTTTGTCCAATGCTTTTTGGAAGTCCAATATATCACATCGATTGGCTCCCCCTTGTCAACTCTACTAGTTATTTCAAAGAATTCTAAAAGATTTGTCAAGCATGATTTCATAAATCCATGCTGACTCTGTTAGATCCTGCCACTGCTTTCTCAAATCTCTACTTCAAAGTCAATGATAATGGATTCGAGATTTTCCCCACTACCGATGTTAAGTTTACTATAATTCCCTGCTTTCTCTCTATCTCCCTTTTTGAACATTAGAGTGACATTAGCTACCCTTCAACCTGCAGGGACTGTTCCAGAGTCTACAGAAGATGACCACCAATGCATCCACTATTTCTAGAGTCACTTCCTTAAGAACTCTGGGATTTATCCGCCTTCAATCCCATCAATTTTCCCAGCACCATTTTTCCACTAATATTGATCTCCCTCAGTTCTTCCCTCTCTCTAGTTTTGCATTCTCTTACATTTGTAGCATTTGATTTGTGTCCATTTCTGTGAAGACAGAACCAAAGTATGTATTCATCCATTTCTTTGTCCCCTATTATACATTCCCCTGTTTCTGTCTGTAAGGGACCTACATTTGTCTCCACCAACCTTTCTCTTCACATTTAGAACACAGAACATAGAAAAAAAACTACAGCACAAACAAGCATTTTGGCCCCTAAGTTGCACCAAACATGTCTCTACCTACTACGCTTACCAATAACTCTCTATCTTACTAAGCCCCATGTACTTCTCCAGAAGTCTCTTAAAAGACCCTATCGAATCCACCTCCACCTGCAGCCGATTCTACACACTCATCACCGTCTGAGTGTCGGAAACTCTTAGTGTCAGTCTTTATGTTCCCTGCAAGCTTACTTTCTAATGTACTTTCCCCTTAATCAATCCCTTCATCCTTCTTTGCCAAATTCTAAATAGCTCCCAACCCTCTTTCTGCACTGTAGGGTTCTAAGCTCTATGTTCTAGAAGGTGATGCATCTCTGGAACTCTCTTCCTATTATTTCTCTTGAACAATCTTTATGCTTCTTTCTTAGATCAGACACTGTCTCATTTCCTTTGTAAGCCATGGTTTAGCCCTTGTATCTATTTTGTTTAGGTGCCAGACAGGCAGTTGCTGCAGTTCTCCCACATGTTGCTGGAATGTTTGCCATTGCCTTTTTGCTATCATCTCTTTAAGTAACTCTGCCCAATCTATCAAGGTCAACTCACACCTCATATCCTCTATAAGCAAGTTGGAGACTGGTCATTGTCTTCTACCAATCAGTAACTTGCAATCACCCAGGCTACCAATCGGTAACCACCTTTGCCGATCACAGTTTCTGTCCAATGAGGTTTGTGCTGAGTTTCATTTAATGCAGAGCTGAGGAGGATTGTTTTCTCCCTGGGCGGCACGGTAGCACAGTGGGTTAGCACTGCTGCTTCACAGCTCCAGAGACGTGGGTTCTATTCCCGACTCGGGTCGCTGTCTGTGTGGAATTTGCACATTCTCTTTGTGTCTGTGTGGGTTTCCTCCCACAGTCCAAAGATGTGTGGGTTAGGTTGATTGGCCATGCTAAGAAATTGCCCCTTAGTGTCTAGGGATGTGTAGGTTAGAGGGATTAGTGGTATGATATATTGGTGTAGCGTCTGGGTGGGATTGTGTTCAGTGTAGACTCAATGGGCCGAAGGGCCTCTTTCTTCATCCAAGGAGTTTTGAATATTGGAGCTCTCGCCCCAGTTGAGTGTGATGGTTATTTGTGGTTTGGAGCACAGGATTTAGAAGCAGGGGTACAAAGAACAAAGAACAAAACAGCACGGGAAACAGGTCCTTCGGCCCAACGAGCCCGCGCCGCCACCCTGATGTTCCCATCTCTACCCGCGATCCCTGTCCATGTTTATAGATCTGTAGATTAAAAACCAAATTTGAGACAATTTAGGGAGAATTTGTTTTGCCAATCAGCCTAAGAGCACATCTTTGGGATGTGGGAGGAAACCGGAGTGCCCGGAGAAAACCCACGCAAGCACGGGGAGAATGCGCAAACTCCCACAGACACAGGCCCAAATCCATGTATCTGCACAGCACAGCGATAGTCACTGAGCTGTTGTGTTGCCCATCAGATGGTCCAGGTCAAGTGTACACTAACGACGTGAAGCACTAGGATACTGTTGAAAAAGATCCAAGAGATCCAAGGGTAGGCCATTTAGCCTTTTGAGCCTCAATAAAATTAGGCTGATCTGACTCCAAACTCCCCCTTACTCCAATAACCTTTCACTCCTTAATCAAGAAGCTATTTAGCTCTGCCTTAAAAATATTCAAACACCCTCTTCCCTTTGCCTTCTGAGGAAGGGAGTTCCAGAGATGCATCACCCCCTGGGAGAAAACAATCCCCCTCATCTCTGTGTTAAATGAAACTCAGCACAAACATCATTGGACCCAACCTGATGATCACCCAGGGAGGTTACCGATTGGTAGGCCTGGGTGACTGCAAGTTACCGATTGGTAGAATGTGGCTACCGATTGATGGCCAGAGGGTGATAGAGAGTGAAAGAGATTTGGGGTGCCACTGTGGTTAGCACTGCTGTCTCAGTTCCTTTGTAAGAGACCTGGGTTTGGGTGACTGTGTGTGTGTGTGTGTGTGTGTGGTGTGTGTGGTGTGGTGTGTGTGTGTGGTGTTGTGTGTGTGTGTGGTGTGTGTGTGTGTGGAGTCTGCACTTTCTCCCTGTGCCTGTGTGGGTTTCCTCCGAGTGCTCCAGTTTCCTCCCTCAAGCTACAGACGTGCGTGTGAGCTGCATTGGCCTTGCTAATTTGCCCCTTGGTGTCCTGGGGTGCGTAGGTTAGAGGGATTAGTAAATGCATGGGGTTACGAGAGCAGGGTCGTGGTCGGTGCAGACTCGGTGGACTGAATGGCCTCCTTTTGCACTGTAGGCGTTGTACGGGATGGAAAGCAGAGCAGGCTGGAGAGAATAAAGAGAGAGGCGAAGGGGAGGGAGGTTCGTGCATTCATTCACTGTGACCATCGCACACAATACATCTGGCAACACATCTTCATTTGCCTTGTCAGAGTTTTCCTTTAATGGGAATTGAACTAAACCCATTTGTCTTCATTCTTGTAAGGCTGTGCGCTGCTGATGTTGGAAACTGTTGTGTAAGATGCTTTGTGACGCTGTTGAACATGTAACACCAATTATATCGGGCTGGCTCTCTCAAACTCTGGTGGTCTGTGTGACAGGATAAGTGACTATCTCATTGCCCATGCCTGCAATGGCAACCACCCCCCTACCCTTCCTCCTTCTGTTTCCAGTTCTTCCCCCCTCCCTACCTCCCTCCGCTATGGCTTGGATGGACTTTCTTTTTCATTTCCTTCCTGGGTGGCACAGTGGTTAGCACTGCTCCCTCACAGCGCCAGGGACCTGGGTCCGATTCTCGGCTTGGGTCTCTCTCTGTGCAGAGTCTGCCGTTCTCCCCGTGTCTGCGTGGGTTTCCTCCAGGTATTCCGGATTCCCCCCCACAGTCCGATAGATTTGCTGGTTAGAATCATAGAATGATAGAACAGTGCAGAAAGAGGCCCTTCAGCCCATCGAGTCTGCACTGAACACAATCCCACCCAGGCCCTAACTCCATATCCCTACATATTATACCCACTAATCTCTCTACTCTCCGTTACCCTGGACACTGAGGGGCAATTTCTTAGCATGGTCAATTAACCTAGCCCGCCCATCTTTGGACTGTGGGAGGAAACTGGAGCACCCAGAGGAAACCCACGCAGATACGAGGAGAATATGCAGATTCCACACAGGCAGTGACCCAACCTAAGAATCGAACCCAGGACCCTGGAGCTGTGAAGCGGCAGTGCTAACCACTGTGCTATTATGCTGCCCCAAAGTTAGGTACTAAACTCTCCCTCAGCGTGCCCGAACAGGAACCAGAGTGTGGCCATTAGATTTTCACAGTAACTTCATTGCGGTGTTAATCTAAGCTGACTTCTGACTTAAACTTCAATTGCTTGTGCCTTTACCCCTCTCTTGTATGAGCTTTCTCACTTTCTTTCTACCTTTGCGTGTTTCTTCCCCACTACCTCCCAGGCTATTGTTTGATTCCTTCTGCCTCTGTCTATCCTCCCCCCACCGCCAATGCACCAATCCATAAGTCAATGATCATTTCCAAGAAAATATAACGTAACCATCACTCCTTGACATTCAATGGCATTGTCATCACCGAATTTCCCACTATCAATACTTTGTGGGGGGGGGGTTATCATTGACCAGAGACTGTACTGGACTAGCTCTGTAAGTACTGTGGCTACCAGAACAGCAAGATGGAAACCAAGATGGAAACAAAACGGAAACCAAGATAGAATCCACATTCTCAACTTGCACTCAGGACGCCGCAAACTACCAGGACCTGCATAAATATGTAGTGGTCCGTTTTGGCAGGTCAAATGGGATGAAGGAATATAATATCAAGCGTAAGACTCTTAGCAGTGTAGAGGATCAGAAGGACCTTGGGGTCCAGGTCCATAGGACTCTTAAATCGGCCTTGCAGATGGAGGATGTGGTCAAGAAGGCATACGGTGTACTGGCTTCATTAATTGAGGAACTGAATTTAGGAGTCAGGAGATAATGCTGCAGCTTTATAAGACCCTTGTCAGACCCCACTTGGAGTATTGTGTGCAGTTCTGGTCACCTCATTAGAGGAAGGATGTGGAACTTATTGAGAGGGTGCAGAGGAGATTTACAAGGATGTTGCCTGGATTGGGGGGCATGCCTTATGAAGATAGGTTGAGGGAGCTAGGTCTCCTCCCTGGAGAGCCGAAGGTTGAGAGGCGACCTGATAGAGGTTTATAAGATGTTGAGAGGTATAGATAGGGTGGATTCTCAGAGGCTATTTCCCAGGGCTGAAATGGTCACTACGAGAGGATACGGATTTAAGATGCTGGGGGGCAAGTACAGAGGAGATGTTAGAGGTAAATTTTTCACTCGGAGGATGGTGAGTGAGTGGAATCGGCTGCCGTCAGTGGTGGTGGAGGCAAATTTGTTAGGGTCTTTTGAGAGACTTCTGGATGAGTACATGGGATTTAATAAGATTGAGGGCTATAGGTAAGCCTAGTAGGTAGAAATATGATTGGTGCAACTTATGGATTGAAGGGCCTGTTTGTGCTGTAGTGTTTTATGCTCAACGTTGTAGGTCAGAGTCTGGAAATACTGACTCCCCAAAGCCTGTCCACCCTCCACAAGGCACAAGTTGGGAGTGTGATGGGAACAGCTCCTTGTGTGGATGGTGCAGCTCCAACAACACTCAAGAAGCTCAACGCCATTCAGGCCAAAGCAGCCTACTTGATTTTTACCACATCCACTCCCTCCAGCACTGATGGCAGTAGTGAGTACCAGCAGCAAGATGCAGCTCACTAAGGCTCCTTAGACAGCACATTGCAGACACACAACCTCCCTCCTGAAGAGCATAAGATACGTAGGAAGACCACCACCTGCAAGTTTCACCCCAAGCTACACAGAATCCCCTTCCCTAACAGCACTGTGGGTGTGCCTACACGACAGGGGACTGCTGCGGCTCGAAGATAACTCATCACCACCTTCTCAAGGGGAGTCAGGCATCGGCAGCAAACACTGGTCTGGCCAGTGGCACTCAACTTCTAAAGAATAAACTAAAAAATGCATGAGAGAATCACAAAAACCCCAACTCCTCGCCATGTCAGATGACACCAAAGTCGGTGGAGTGGTAGATAGTGAAGAGGGGTGTTCTAGTTTGCAGAGAGACTTGGACAACTTGCAGAGCTGGGCCGAGAGGTGGCAAATGGAGTTTAATGTGGAAAAGTGTGAGGTAATTCACTTTGGCAGGAATAAGAAATGTGTAGAGTATAGGGCTAATGGTAGGATTCTTAATAGTGTTGAAGAACAGAAGGATCTTGGCGTATAGGTGCATAGATCCCTGAAAGTTGGCAATCAAGCCGATAAGGTTGTTAAGAAAGCATATGGAGTCTTAGCTTTTATTGGTAGGGGGATTGAATTTCGGAGCCACAACGTCATGTTGCAACTGTACACAACTCTAGTGCGGCCGCACTTGGAGTATTGTGTGCAGTTCTGGTCCCCGCATTATAAGAAAGATGTGGAGGCATTGGAGAGGGTACAGAGGAGGTTTACGAGGATGTTGCCAGGTATGGAGGGCAGGTCTTATGAGGAGAGGCTGAGGGATTTGAGGTTGTTTTTGTTAGAAAGGAGGCGGCTAAGAAGAGACCTTATTGACACATATAAGATGATTAGAGGTTTAGATAGGATGGACAGTGATAGCCTTTTTCCTGGGATGGAGAAAGCTAGCACGAGGGGACATAGCTTTAAATTAAGGGGTGATGGTTATAGGACGGATATCAGAGGTAGGTTCTTTACCCAGAGGGTGGTTATGGTATGGAATGCACTGCCTGCTGCAGTTGTAGATACACCAAATTTGGTGGCATTTAAGAGGTTAGTTGATAAGTTTATGGACGAAAAGGGAATGGTTTAGTTTGGAGGGTCATTGCTTTTTCCTAATTGGTTGGCGCAACATCGAAGGCCGAGGGGCCTGTTCTGCGCTGTAATGCTCTATGTTCTATGCCCCCCTCTCCAGTCACATATCATCCTAATGCCCCTTTGCAGGGCAACATATTTAGTTGTGACAGTAAATAAGGAGAGAGATTAGAGAGAAAAGAGAGAGAGAGAAAGAGAATGAGATGGAATGATTCTTTTCCTGTTTAAACAGCACCTTCATAGAATCATCATCATAGAATTCCTACAGTACAGTACAGCTAGCCTGCACTGACAAGAATCCCACCCTTTTTCTGTAACCCCATGTAATTACTCTGCTGATCCCACTGACACTAATGGGCAAGTTAGCACGGCCAATCCACCTAACCCTCACATCTTTGGACTGTGGGAGGAAACTGGAGCACCCGGAGGAAACCCACGCAGAAGATGTGCAAATTCCACATTTACTTGGATAGTGACCCAAGCCGGGAATCGAACCTGAATCTCTGATGCTGTGAGGCAACTTCATCACAACTGAGTTGAAATCCTTGGAATTCCTAATCTAACAGCACCAGGAAAGTGCTTTCACCTGCGGGACTGCAGTGCTTTGAGAAAGTGGCTCACCATCACCTTCTCATGGGGCAATAAGGTACGGGCACTAAATACTGAGCCTCACCAGCGAATGAATACAAATAAAAATAGGCTTCTCTGCTGTAAAAGACATTCCCTGTGTATCTAATCTCAGCTCTGTACAGTCAACATCAGAATGATTTGCACTCTTGCCTTTACCCATGTCTCAACATGTTTCTCTGCGTGTTTTATTCATTGATAACACGCCAGGGATGTAAAGAGATGCTGTGGCACTGTTTAAACAGGCAAAGGATCAAAGAATAAAGAATAAAGAACAAGAACAACATGGGAAACAGGCCCTTTGACCCAATGAGCCCGCGCCGCCATTTTAACGTTCCCACTTTCACCCATGATCCTTGACTATGTTTACGAAAATCTGCATTGGAGCCAATTTGGGGAGACAATTTAGGGAGAATTTGTTTCGCCAATCAACCTAAGAGCACATCTTTGGGATGTGAGGGGAAACCGGAGCCCCCGGAGAAAACCCACGCAAGCACGGGGAGAATGCGCAAACTTCCACAGACACAGGCCCAAATCCATGTATCTGCACAGCACAGCGATAGTCACTGAGCTGTCGTGTTGCCCATCAAATGGTCCAGATCAAGCGTACACTAACAATGTGAAGCACTAGGATACTCTCAAAAAATCCAAGAGCAGCCCTCTCACGACCCATTGCGTGTATGTCCCTTGTTGGACAACAAGGTGGACCGAAGTACCTGTAGGATAAAAGAGAAATACGTCAACAACATGCACAACTTATAAAACTCCCAGGAACATCCCAAAGCTCATGATCCCTATTTAAATCAGTCTACTACATCCCTCCATCTCTATTCCACTCATGTGCCCATCTAAGTATCTCTTAAATAACACCAGAGTACCTGCCTCCACCACTTTATTTGGCAGTGCGTTCCATACCCCCACCACCCTCTGTGTGAAAAACCTCCCTCTAACATCCAAATTATACCTTACCCCCCTCACCCTAAGCCCGTGACCCCTCATGATATTTGATTCCAACCCAGGAAAAAGCTTAACCCTGTTTACTCTATCTCATTCCATTTCATTCTCTTTCTCTCTGCCTTTCCTCTCTAATCTCTCTCCTTGTTTACTGTCACATTCACTCAATATGTTGCCCTTCAAAGGGGCATAAAACATGACCCACTCAAACATTCAGTTCAAATAAATTTAAAGTTTGTTTGTTGGTGTCATAAGTAAGGCTCACATTAACACTGCAATGACGTTACTGTGAAATGCCTCTAGTCGTCACACTGCTCGGGTACACTGAGGGAGAATTTAGCACGGCCAATCCACCTAACCAGCACGTCTGCCAGAGAAAATTGGAACACCCAGAGGAAACCCATGCAGACATGGGGAGAAGGTGCAGATTCCACACAGGCAGTGAGCCAAGTCAGGAATCGAACCCGTGTCCCTGGCACCGTGAGACAGCAATGCTAACCATTGTGACACCGTGTGGCACTGCGGCAGGCCAATAACGATTTGTCTTTTGATCACTTTCCAAGCTCCCACCCCCCTCTCTCCAACGGGTGCATCTCTCCATCCCTTCTGGCTCCTCATCAAGGTGGCCTATTCTTTGTGAGTGTGTTCAGGGCAGCCCAGTGGCACAGTGGGTTAGCACTGCTACCTCACAGAGCCAGGGACCGAGGTTCCGTTCCCAACCGAGGGTCACTGTCAGTGTGGAATCTGCAAGTTCTCCCTAAGTAGGATCTTATGGCCTTGCTTATCCCGAAACTGTAAAATCCTGCCCAGTGTCAACAGACCTTCCTATCCTCAGGACCTCTGATTTATGTGGCGGGTCAGGAGCCAGTAAAATTCCCGTGTCTGTGTGGATTTCCTCCAGATGCTCCGGTTTCCTCCCACAGTCCAAAGATGTGCGGGTTAGGTTGATTGGCCATGCTAAGGAATTGCCCCTTAGTGTCCAGAGATGTGTAGGTTAGAGAGATTAGTGGGTAAAATATATAGGGAAATGGGGGTACAGCCTGGGTGGGATTGTTCTCGATGCAGACTTGACGGGCCGAAGGGCCTCTTTCTGCACTGTAGGGTTCTATGATTCTATGATTCACTCTGAAAGACGTGCTAGTTAGGGTGCATTGGCCATGCTAAATTCTCCCTCAGTGTACCCGAACAGGCGTCGGGGTGTGGCAACTGAAGGATTTTCACTGTAACTCCATTGTAGTGTTAATGTAAGCCTTAATGGTGACACTAATGAATAAACTTTGGGTCAGAACCCAAGCAAAGGAGCACATCCATAGCCCTCTTCTCCCAACTGAGCCTCGGCATTTCCTCACCCTCCCATCTGCTTAGATAGAGTGATGCTTTCACTCTTGGTTTTGAGTTTAATGGGCTGGGAATTTTGGAGAAAGCTCTTTTTGCGATGGATGTTTCATTCGTCGTAATTCATGATTGTGGGGATTATTTCAGATCTCAGGGTGAAAGGTCATCTGGAGACCTCAAAAAGAACGGTCTTTTCATCTTTCTTTTCTTAGAGCACTCAAATTAATTCATTACAGCGGGAATTTTTGCACGTTGCACTGTTGGGCTCTTGCTGTGCTACTGAAAGTGATCCTATGAACAAAGAACAAAACAGCATGGGAAACAGGCCCTTTGGCCCAACAAGCCCGCACCACCACTGCAAGCTCTCTATGTTCTGTGTCGGTGTGTACACCGCATTATCACAGATTACTCCCACGTGTGCAGTGAGGTACCCAGATTACTTCTCTGTACAAGAACATAAGATCTAGGAGCAGGAGTCGGCCATTTGGCCCCTCGAGCCTGCTCCACCATTCAATAACATCATGGTTGATCTTTTCAATGGACTCAGCTCCACTTACCCACCTGCTCACCATAATCCTTAATTCCTTTACTGTTCAAAAATTTATCTATCCTTACCTTAAAAACATTCAAATGAGGGAGCCTCAACTACTTCACTGGGCAGGGAATTCCACAGATTGCCAACCCTTTGCATGAAGAAATTCCTCCTCAACTCAGTCCTAAATCTGCTTCCCCTTATTTTGAGGCCATGCCCCCTAGTTCAAGTTTCATCTGCCAGTGGAAACAACTTCCCTGCTTCTACCTTATCGATTCCCTTCATAATCTTATATGTTTCTATATGATCTCCCCTCATTGTTCTGAATTCCAATGAGTATAACCCCAGTCTACTCAGTCTGTCCTCATAAAGCAACCCCCTCAACTCCGGAATCAATCTCGTGAATCTCCTCTGCACCCCCTCCAGTGCCAGTAAATCCTTTCTCAAGTAAGGAGACCAAAACTGTACACAGTAACTCCAGGTGTGGCCTCACCAGCACCTTATACAGATGTAGCATAAGTTTTTAAACTTCATCCCTCTACCAATGAAGAAGAAAATTCCATTTGCCTTCTTGGTTACCTGCTGCACCTTGAGAATCCTGCACAAGGACACCTAGGTCCCTCTGCACAGCAGCATGCTGCAATTTTTTACCATTTAAATAATAGTCAATTTTGCTCTTATTCCAACCAAAATGGATGACCTCACATTCACTAATATTGTACTCCATCTGCCAGACCCTCGCCCACTCACTTAGCTATTTATATCCCTTTGCAGACTTTCAGCGTCCTCTGCACACTTTGCTCTGCCACTCATCTTAGTGGCATGTGTGAATTTTGACACACTGCACTTGGTCTCCAACTCCAAATCATTTGTATAAACCATAAACAATTGCAATCCCAATACTGATCCCTGAGGTACACCACTAGTTACTGATCGCTAGCCAGAAAAACAACCATTTACCCCCACTCTTTGCTTTCTGTTCGTTAACCAATCCTCTATCCATGCCAATACATTACCCGTAAAACTGTGCATCTTTATCTTATGTAGCGGCACCTTGTCAAATGCCTTTTGAAAACATAGATACACCACATCCACAGGTTCCCCATTGTCCACTACACACATAATGTTCTCAATGAATTCCACCAAATTAGTCAAACATGACCTTCCCTTCGTGAACCCATGCTGCATCTTACCAATGGGACAATATATATCCAGATGTCTCGCTATTTCTCCGTTGATGATAGATTCAAATTTTTCCTGACTATAGAAGTTAAGCCTATAGTTACCTGCCTTTTGTCTACCTCATTTTTAAAACAGTGGTGTCACATTTGCTGTTTTCCAATCCACTCCAGAGTCCAGTGAATTTTGGTAAATTACCACTAGTGCATTTGCCATTTCTCCCACCACCTCTTTTAATACCCTGGGATGCATTCCATCAGGACCAGGAGACTTGTCTACCTTTAGCCCCATTAATTTGCCCAACACAATCTTTTTATCTTTTGTGATAATGATAAATTTCTAGGTTCTCACCTACCATAGCCTTCCTGTCATCAATTTTTGGCATATTATTTGTGTTTTCCACTGTGAAGACTGACACAAAATTCCTGTTCAATGCCTCAGCCATTTCCTCATTTCCAGTTATTACATCCCCCTTCTCATTCTTTAAAAGACCAATGTTTAGCCACTTTTTTTCATTTTATATATTTGTAGAAACGTTTGCTATCTGTTTTTATATTCTGAGCTAGTTTATTCTCATATCCATTTTACTTTTCTTTATAGCTTTTTTTGGTGGTTTTCTATTGAAGTTTAAAGATTTTTCAATCCCCTAGGCTCCCACTAATCTATACATTTTCTTTCAATTTAAAAACCTCCTTTATTTCCTTATGGTATGTTAGTGTGTACAATGCAATATCCAGATTACTCCTGTGTGTTAGTGTGTAGAATGAATTACCCAGATTATCCCGTGTCTATCAGTGTGTGCAGTGAGTTACCCAGATTATCCCTGCACAAGTGTTAGTGTTATGACAATACTGTGCCTTTTAGGAAAGTACTTTGATCATATTCCTCTGCAAGATGTTTTCGCAGTCCCTGCTATTTATTGGTGCCTGGTTGTCTGCAGCCAGTTTCCTAATGTCACATTCTTTTGTTTCGATGTTGCCCCTGGATAGTAGGATACAGCCTGATTGAGGAACTGATTGACAAGTTAGATCACATGACTCAGGACAGCTTTGCTTCAGAGAAGCCCAGTTTTAGATTTGTTCTCTCAAAACTGAGAGACAGCAGTATATTTCCACCTCTCTGAAATGGGAGACTCTTTTGGCTGATTTTGGAAGCTGCAAGGGACTGGGTTTACCTCTGAGGTTTTTCAGTTTGGAGGATATGTCCTTCTCTGTAAACTACTGGCCTGGATTTCTATCCATTGATGTTCCAATGCTAAAAGCCCAGCCTCATGTGAGCATAACTTTTTGTGCGTTAAGTGTGCAGAAGGGTGTTAACTAACTCTGCTTTAATTGGAACAACAGAGATATCTAGCTTTTAGAAATAATACTATATCATGTTTAATTCTTGTAATTGATAAAAATTGTTACATTCTAACTGTTCTCAAATAAACTGTCCCATAAAAGCTCCCTAGTGGGTCACTTAAATCATATCTGGAATAAAACACCTTACGCCTACCCTAATGCCAAAATAAAATGTAAAACTGAGGCAAACTTCATAAAATAAACTAGAGATTATGACATGGGTGTTAATAGTCTGTACAGTGATTTATCCCAGATTATGTATGTTAATGTAGACAGTGGGTTATCCATATTATCTCTATTAATGTGTACAGTAAACTTCCCAGATTGCCCCTGTGTTTGTTAGTGCCTAAACCAGCCTCCCATTCATTGACTTTGTCTACACTTCCTGCTGTCTTGACAAAGCAGTCAGCATAATTAAGGGCCCCTCGCACCCCAGATATTCTCTCTTCTACTTTCTTGAGTCGGGAAAAAGGTCACATACCAACTGACTCAAGAACATCTTCTTCCCTGTTAAGTCAGCATATTCAAGGACCCCACGCACCCCAGACATTCTCTCCTTCGGCTTCTTCAGTTGGGGAAAAAAGATACAACTCTGAGGACATGTACCAACCAACAAGAGCAGCTTCTTCCCTGCTGTCATCAGACCTTTGAATGGACCTACATTGCATTAAGTTGATCTTTCTCTACACCCTAGCTGTGACTATAACACTACATTCTGCACTCTTAATGGGATTGGGAGTTACAGATAGTTCTATGACCTGGTAGATATGGATATGATCGGCGCAACTTGAAGGCCTGTTTGTACTGTAGTGTTCTATGTTCTCTCATTTTTTTCTCTGTGAACGGTATGCTTTGTCTGCATAGTGTGCAAGAAACAGTACTTTTCGCTGCAATAAATCAAATGAAAACAGAGTTAACCCAGATTATGTATAGGTGAGAGTGTGTATGTGTGTGTGAGAGTCCATATGCAGTAGGGTATGTCACGATAACTGGGGGAATGTGACACTGTGTATCACTCGCTGTCTTGATGAATTACTGCATTAACTCATTGTCTGCGTCCTGCTTTTGATTTTTAAGCACTGAAGTGTAACTTTATTTAAAAGGGCAGTGTTTTTTGGGTCACTTCTCAGGTACTCCTGTGGATATTATGTGTAATTAAGCATAACATGGAAAGAATCCGAAGCTAATTGCCGGGGAAATTCCCGGTCAATTAATCTCCACTGACAAATACTCTGTGTTCACTGGAAGGAATAGCGCAAAATGCGGTGGATTTAAAACAACCAGCCTGATCTTAAATCGGTGGGTTAAGAGCAAGTTAATATTTTTGATTTGGTTTATTATTGTATTGGGACACAGTGAAAAGTATTGTTTCTTGTACGCTACAGAGGCAAAGCATACTGTTCATAGAGAAGGAAAGGAGAGCAGTATTACAATCATAGCTAGGGCGCGGAGAAAGATCAACTTCACGCAAGGTAGGTCCGTTCAAAAGTCTGATGGCAGCAGGGAAGAAGCTGCTGTCTTCGGTTGGTACGTGTCCTCAGACTTTTGTATCTTTTTCCCAACAGAAGAAGCTGGAAGAGAGAATGTCCGGGGCATGTGGGGTCCTTGATTGTACTGGCTGCTTTCCTGAGGCAGTGGGAAGTATCGACAGTGTCGACGGATTGGAGGCTGGTTTGCTTGATGGATTGGGTTACATCCATGAGCCTTAGCAGAGAATCATAGGACCCTACAGTGCAGAAAGAGGCCCTTTGGCCCATCGAGTCTGCCCTGACTACAATCCCACCTAGGCCCTACTCCCATATATTTTACGCACTAATCCCTTTAACCTACGCATCCCTGGACAATTTCTTAGCATGGCCAATCAACCTAGCCCTCACATCTTTAGACTGTGGGAGGAAACTGGAGCACCCGGAGGAAACCCACGCAGACATGAGGAGAATGTGCAAACTCCACACAGACAGTAATCCCATCTGGGAATCGAACCCAGGACCCTGGAGCTGTGAAGCAGCGGTGCTAACCCACTGTGCTACTGTGCCGCCCTAGCAGTTTCTTGCAGGAGCCCATACTAAGCTACGATACATCTGGAAAGGATGCTTTCTACAGCGCATCTGTAAAAGTTAGTCAGAGTCACAGTGGATGTGCCGAACTTCCTTAGCCTCCTGAGAAAGCAGAGGCGTTGGTGGGCTTTCTTAACTATTGTGTTGTCATGGGGGACACCTAGAAACTGAAAGCTCTTGGCCATTTCTACTTTGTCCCCCTTGATGCAGATCGGAGTACGGTCTTTACTACTCTTCCCGAAGTCGATGACAATCTCATTCACTTTACTTGCATTGAGGGGGAGTTTACTGTCGCCACACCAGTTCACCAGATTCTCTATCTCATTCCTCTACCCTGTCTCGTCCGCATTCAACATTTCCATGTGTCCAAGGAAAGCAGGAGAGATTTGTTTCCATGCCACTTGATATTTTGCAACATGGCGGGGAACAATCCCAGGATAAAGGGGCTGATGGTTTTGGGATGAGATGGGGAGGGATAACTTACAGCTGAAGAGTTGTGAATCTTTAGAATTCTCTAGATTGTTGAGGCTCCTCTGTCGCTGAGTCTATTTGAGTCTGGGAGAGACAGATTTTTGGTCTAATGGGGCAGTAAGGGATAGTGGAAGGTAAAATAGAGCTCAAGTGTGTGGTATGGTAGCACAGTGGTTAGCACTGCTGCTTCATAGCTCCAGGGTCCTGGGTTTGATTCCTAGCTTGGGTCACTGTCTGTGTGGAGCTTGCATATTCTCCTCGTGTCTGCGTGGGTTTCCTCTGGGTGCTCCGGTTTCCTCCCAATGTGTGGGTTAGGTTGATTGGCCATGCTAAAATTGCACCTTAGTGTACAGGTGTGAGTAGGGTAAAATATGTAGGGATATGGGAAAGGGCCTGGATGGGATTGTAGTCGGTGCACAGTAAATGGGCCGAATGGCCTCTTTCCGTACTGTAGGGATTCTATAATTCTAATTCCTACTGTGTGGAGGAGGCTTTTTTGACCCATTGAGCCTACACCAGCTCTCTGAAAGAGGACTCTACCTAGGAGCAATCCCCCATCCTAACCCTATAACCCTATTGGTGTGATCATGGCCAATACACCTAACCAGCTCGTCTTTTGGACTGTAAGGGGAAATCTGAGTGCCCAGAGGAAACCCATGCAGACACAGGGAGAACATGCGAGCTCCACACAGACAGTGACCCAAAGTCGGGAATTGAACCCAGGCTCCTGGCACTGCAAGGCTGAAGTGTTAACCCACTGTGTGCTGCCCAAACAAAGAAAGCAATCAGATAAGAATTATTTTACATGTTCCTTTCACCCTTAAGTTACAGCTCACTACCAACTTCTGAAGGGTGACTAATAATGGGTCATAAATGCTGGTCAGTCAGTGACCCTCAGTGTCTTGTGCTCGCTCAGTCTCTCAGGCGCTCCCTGTGCTTGGGGCCTGATGATTTGGATCCTCCGTGTTCCAGTCCCGCTCTCCCTCAGCACTCATCAGTCTCTCTTTCCACACTATCGGAAGAAAAGTTGGGAGCGACATGTGGTGATTGGATGAGGGCAATTAGGGAGGGGTAATTAATGCTGACCTTGCCAATGTCATCTGCACTCCACAAATGAATAAAAGAAAAACTCTCCACTCTATGGGAGGGGAGAGAGATTTGCAGAGACCCACCTCTTCACAAAAGGACTGCACATGAAGACTGTCTCCAAACTGGTTGCAAGACTCAAATAATTATATCAAGGGCAAGAGCCAAGAATGGAATCAAAAGGCCAAAGTGTCATAATACCATCATGCAGCTATTGTGTATGTATATAAACCAAAACTGATATAAACTAGTTCAGGTGAGTGCTAGAACACCATCAGGCGTTTTTAAGTCTCTGCTAAGATATACAAAGCTCTGTGTTAATTGCCCATGTTATTTTGTGGCAGTGCCTGTGTATTATGCACAGGTATTTTTCCATTTTCACAATAAAATTTTCACAGCTTTACTGTAACTTTTAGTCTCAGTGTTTTGTCAGGGTAAATGGACAATGTATACCCTTTGTTTCTGTTCTGCTTATTAATTCAGAGAATCTTTTCGCATATGCATCCATATCCTCACATACATATGCTCACTTTATTTATTAGTATCACAAGGCAACTGAAGTTAACACTGCAATGAAGTTACTGTGACAATCCCCGAGTTGCCACACTCCGGCGCATGTTCGGGTACACTGAGGGAGAATTTAACATAGCCAATGCACCTAACCAGCACGTCTTGCTGGCTTACACATACGCATGTGTTAACACACACACAAACACATGCACACGCACACACTCTCATACCCACACACATAGCACACATAGATACACACATTCACATACGCACTTAGACATACACAACACAAACATTCATGCACACACTTTGATACATACACATATTGCTCACAAACAAACACATATCGTTGTTCAACGCATGCACATTCATGCACACACACTCACGTGTATTACTAATGCATAGACATACATACACAAACACACACATCTATATTCACTCGCTCACACTCACATATGCGCACACATGCACACACACTCACAGTTGGTGGGCAATGAATGCAGTAGACAACTAAAGCCAGTTCAACTGACCAGGGGACTGGATTCCATTCCAAAAGATGGTTTCGGAACATCTAGAAGGAGCAACCTGGCTCAAAGGGAATGGTCAGGGACTGATCACAAGCAGGAAAGGAGTTGACCAGAAATGCTGGTTGTCCTTTGAGGAGTTGGGTACACTTGGTGAAAGGCCCCGATGTTAGGAAGGATTATGAGCTGCCCGAGTGGATTTTGCTTGGACTGTTACCATCTGTACGGGCCACGCAGCGGGGAATGATGACCAGGGTCAAGAACAAGCGCTGTGGGATCCCAAATAAAAGATACACGACCAAAGATTGAGGGCTGGCTTTCATTATACAGCCAGCAATTGCAATGCGCTCAGCAACCTCATATACTCAAAGTGCCTGCAGACAAACTGCTGGAGATTCAGTTAATAAATCCACGCTGAACTCCGCACAGCATTCACTAGTTCAGTACCTTCAGCTTACCTTCCCCGGGTAGCTGGAGGCATTTGGAGGGAAGATTGAAGCCCCTGTCCTTTCTGAAGTTGTTATTACGGAAGTTACTGCTTGGGGGGGGGGAGACAGTCAGCACAGAGGGGAATGAGTACGTCCCCGACCGCAATTATCAACTTAACTCCGGAATCAAATATTTGCAATGGAATATGAGCCAGCCTTAACCCGCTTGGGTAATTCGCACATCTTTGTGTTCGAAGTGGCGGAGAATTGAGGACAAATTTGAGGCTGATCCCACCTCTCTCCGGTGCGATGCTGAGTGGCTCCAGCACCGTCTGTGGAGCTGTCGTTCTGGTGCGTTTTCAAGGCAAGGTTCATGGTCGATGCAGAAATCCCGAGTTTGAATGGGCGTGGGAGAATTTCCCTTACAGCAGGGAATATTTAACCCTTATCCACTGTCACTGATGGATGGTGCGGTGGTTAACACAGCTGTCTCACAGTGCCAGGGACCCGGGTTCGATTCCTCACTTGGAGCTGGAAGACATGCTGGCCATATGCATTGGCCATGCTAAATTGCTCCTTAGTGACAAGGGGATTAGCAGGGCAAATATATGGGGTTTTCGGATCTGGGTGGGATTGTTGTTGGTGGGGCTAAATGGCTCCTATCACACTTTTGGGATTCTGTAGCTGGATAACTATCACCTCATCCGCTATGGAATCGCTGCAAGTGAGGATCCCACAACGGAAAACTCTGTTCACCTTGGGAGGGTGAATTTCTGGCCTTGCTCAAGCGTGGCTGTAAAATCCTGCCTAATAATTCTAACTCCTGTAATTCCTATATTACAATGTGGAGATGCCAGCGTCGGACTGGGGTAAACACAGCAAGAAGTCTCACAACACCAGGTTAAATTCCAACAGGTTTATTGGATTTTATTGGTAGCAAAAGACACTAACTTTTGGAGCCCCTTTGTCAGGTGAGTGGGAATTCTGTTCACAAACAGGGCACATATAGACACAATCGGTTGCACTCTTGGGCATGTGCATCTCAGCACGTCACAGTAATGCAAGCTCACGGATAATCTCATGATGCTCCACTTCCCCAGCTTCCACCCTAAACACATTAAAGAAGCCATCCCCTATGGACAAGCCCTCCATATACACAGGATCTGCTCAGATAAGGAGTGTTGTAGGTAAAATAATACCTCTGAGACAGTGAATCAAATTACAGTGGTTTTTATTCCAAAGCTGTGGGGGGAAACTGGCTCCGATTCCGGCTTACCAGATTTCTCATAGAACACAAACACAAGTAGGTGTTTATACGTCATGAACTCCAGCAGGAATCACGATTCAAAGTTCCAATTCCTGCCAGACCTCCGGTTCTTCCTTCCTGGGTTGTGATGCAGCCTCAGAGTTAATCAGGAATTACAGTCCTGGGGGCAGGACACAGGAATCCCTTCCGCAGCAGTACCGGCATCACTTCTTTGAAGTTACTCACGTGAACATGGTTGTCCTGGTGGAACTCTTCCTCTTAAAAAGCCGGTATCGGGATTTGTCTTCAGCAGCTGTTAAAAGCCGGTATCGTAAACTACCGTCGTGTAACGATTCCCACTAATACAAACAGGTAAGATTTGCAAAGTCTACAAAATAACAGTCACATTTAACTATCAGCTGTTATAAAAGTTTCACATACTTTAACATTTGGCAGGTAGGATTAAGGAAAATCCTAAGGCATTTTACTCCTACGTAAGGAGCAAAAGGATGGTTAGAGGGAAGATTGGACCTCTCAGGGACAGAGGAGGGGAACTATGCTTAGAGCCTGGGGGAATGGGGGAGATCCTGAATGAATACTTTGCGTCGGTATTCACGCGGGAGAGGGGCCTGATGTCTGGTGCCGGCTTTGAGAAATTTGAGGACCTGTTAAAGGAAATAATCATTATGAGGGAAGAAGTGTTGGGGCTTTTAGGCAGCATAAAGACTTATAAAGCTCCGGGGCCTGATGGCATTTATCCCAGGCTGCTAAGGGAGGTGAGAGATGACCTTGCTGGGCCTCTGACGCAAATCTTTGTCTCTTCTTTGGACACAGGTGAAGTCCCAGAGGACTGGAGGATAGCAAATGTAGTACCGTTGTTTAAAAAGGGTCAGAGGGATAACCCAGGGAACTATAGGCCGGTGAGCTTGACTTCAGTTATAGGTAAGCTAATGGAGAGGATTCTCAGGGACAGGATGTATGAGCATCTGGAGCGCTGCGATCTGATCAGGGATACTCAAGATGGCTTCATTAAGGGGAGGTCGTGCCTTATGAAACTAGTGGAATTTTTTGAAGAAGTGACAAAAGCGGTTGATGAAGGACAAGCCGTTGATGTCGTCTATATGGATTTCAGTAAGGCGTTTGATAAGATCCCTCATGGTAGGCTGATAGAAAAGGTGAAGGCGCATGGGATACAGGGCCAGGTATGTAGATGGGTTGAGAACCGGCTTGGGAGGAGGAGACAGCGGGTAGTAGTGGAAGGCTCTTTTTCCAACTGGAGGTCTGTCACTAGTGGTGTGCCACAGGGCTCTGTACTAGGACCCTTTCTATTTGTGGTGTATATAAATGACTTGGAAGAGGGGGTAGGTGGTGTGATCAGCAAATTTGCTGATGACACTAAGATACTTGGATTGGCGGGTACTGAGGAGCAGTGCCTGGCAATACAACAGGACATAGATAGGCTGGTAGATTGGGCAGATAGATGTCAAATGGAATTTAATCCAGATAAATGCGAGGTGATGTATTTTGGCCGGAATAATGTAGAGGGGAGTTATAGGATAAAAGGTAAAACTATCCAGAGTATAGAGATTCAGAGAGACCTGGGGGTGCAGGTTCACAAGTCTCTGAAGGTGTCAGTACAGGTGGAGAATGTGATAAAGAAAGCATATGGTACGTTAGCCTTCATAGGAAGGGGTATAGAATACAAGAGTAGGAGTCTGATGTTGCAAGTGTATAGAACGTTGGTTAGGCCTCACTTGGAGTATTGCGTCCAGTTCTGGTCGCCGTACTACTGGAAGGATGTGGAGTCCCTGGAGAGAGTGCAGAGGAGATTTACCAGGATGCTGCCTGGTATGGAAGGGCTATCTTACGAGGAAAGGTTGAACGTACTGGGGTTGTTTTCCCTTGAAAGACGTCGGCTGAGAGGGGATCTTTTAGAGGTATATAAGATTATGAGGGGTATAGATAGAATAAATGGTGGTAAGCTTTTTCCACCATTAGAAATGGATAGAACGAGGGGTCATGGCCTTAGGGTGAGGGGGCTATGTATAAGACGAATATTAGAGGCCAGTTTTTCACACAAAAGGTAGTGGGGGTGTGGAATGCACTGCCGAGTAAGGTGGTGGGAGCAGGCACGCTAGCGTTGTTTAAGGGTCTCTTGGACAGCCACATGAGCGGTCTGCAGATAGAGGGATATAGCAGGACTGTCTAAATATCTTATTTGTTTCCACAGGCAATTCGGTACACCTTGTTGACCAACAAGGTGCATGCATTCGGCAGTTCGTGCGAGGGCTGCTCTTGGTTGTTGCTTCAGGAGTGGCCTAGTGCTTCAAGTCGTTAGTGTATGCTTAAACTGGACCATCTGATGGGCAACATGACAGCTCAGAGACAATCGCTGTTGCAGTGCAGACACATAGATTTGGGCCTGTGTCTGCGGGAGTTTGCACGTTCTCCCCGTGGTTGCGTGGGTTTTCTCCGGGTGCTCCGGTTTCCTCCCACATCCCAAAAATGTGCTCTTAGGCTGATTGGGTAACAAATTGTCCCTATATTGGTCCCTATATGGAATCTTCCACAATAGGCATAGCCTAAAGTCATGGATATGTCATTAAGACGTTAGGACGGCGGCGCGGGCTTGTTGGGCCGAAGGGCCTGTTTCCCGTGCTGTGTTGCTCTTTGTTCTTTGTATGAGCAAATAACTTTTCTTACTGCCAGGAACAGTGTAAGCTTAAGAAGATCAGTCATGAGGAATGGTTATGTTTGTGACATATTCTACGTACAAAATCCATTAACCCTTTCCCTTCAGGTACAAAATGCATTCATCCTTTTCCCTACTTCAAGGAGAATCACAACAGACACCTCCAGATGCTGAAAGATGCCCTCATAAGAACGGGATATGGTGCTCGACTCATTGATCGACAGTTCCGACTGCCACAGCGATAAATCGCACCGACCTCCCAGAAGACAAACACGTGACACAGTGGACAGAGCACCCTTCATCGTTCAGTGCCTCCCCGGAGTGGAGAAGCTATGACATCTCCTCTGGAACCTTCAACATGTCATTGATGAAGAAGAACATTTTGCCAGGGCCATCCCCACACCCCCACTTCTTGCCTTCAAACAACCATACAACCTCAAACAGACCATTGTCCGCACAAACTACCCAGCCTTCAGGAGAACAGTGACCATGATACCACACAACCCTGCCGCAGCAACCTCTGCAAGACATGCCTGATCATCAACATGAATGCCATCATCACACGTGAGAACACCATCCACCAGGGACACGGTACATACTCCTGCAACTCGGCCAACGTTGTCTACCTGATACGCTGCCGGAAAGGATGTCCTGAAGCGTGGTATATTGGGGAGACCATGCAGATACTATGACAGCGGATGAATGAACACCACTCGATAATCATCAGGCAAGACTGTTCTTTTCCTGTTGGGGAACACTTCAGCAGTCACGGGCATTCAGCCTCTGACCTGCGGGTAAACGTTCTCCAAGACGGCCTTCACGACACACAACAATGCAGAGTCGTTGAGTAGAGACTGATAGCCAAGTTCCGCACACATGAGGACGGCCTCAACTGGGATCTTGGGTTCATGTCACACTATCTGTAACCCCCATGACTTGCCTGGACTTGCAATCTCACTAACTGTCCTGTCTGGAGACAATACACATCTCTTTAACCTGTGCTTAACCCTCTCTCCACTAACATTGTCTGCACCTTGATTACCTGAAAAGACTCGCATTCCAACCACTCTTTTGTAAATTGAGTTGGTGTCTTTATATTCCCGGTTTGTGAACCGAACTCCCACCTGAAAAAGGGGCAGAGCTCCAAAAACTAAGGGCTTTTGCTACCAAATAAACCTGTTGGACTTTAACCTGGTGTTGTGAGACTTCTTACTGTGTTCCTATACTACAGCAGTGATAACCCCTCAATAATGGTCCATTGGTTGTGAGGTACTGTGTATTTAGAACATAAACATAGAACATAGGCTCACTCACCATCACTTGGCTAACTTTTGAATTGTGTTTGAACAGAGCTGAATCTTTTCCTTTCAGATGAATCATTGCTCTCTCTCACTCTCTCTCTCTCTTTATCTCCTACATTCCTTAGGGCCAGTGTTTTCCGTTCTGACCTCAGGACACTCCCTTGCCCACGCTTACATAAGATCTGGTATGACGATACCTGGACGCAGACATGGATCCATCACACCAGCCTCCGATAACACGTAAGCTGGGCGGGTGTTGAGCAAAAGCAGAATGTTGGACCGATAACAAGTCCACCGTTTAATTAATAAACTCTTAACAATGTGCTGGTTCACAATTTTATGTTGCCTGCTGGGTCCAAAAATGAAAGGTTTGGGGGTATTTAACCGCAAATAAAACAGGGCTGTGTAAGTGGGATAGCACAATTAGAAATCAGAGGAGAATCTGGCTATTCGGCCCCTCGATTCTGCTCCACCATTCAGTGAGATTGTCACTGATCTGATGTAATAATCCACTATCCTGACAAAATGTTTAATCATAGAATCCTACAGTGCAGAAAGAGGCCTTTCAAGTCTGCACTGAACACAATCCCACCCAGGTCCTACCCCCATATCCCTACATATTATACCCACTAATCCCTCTAACCTACGCATCCTTGGACACTAAGTGGCAATTTCTTAGCACAGCCAATTAACCTAACCCGCACATGTTTGGACCGTGGGAGGAAACCGGAGTACCCAGAGGAAACCCACACAGACATGAGGAGAATGTGCAAACTCCACACAGACAGTGACCCGAGCCAGGAATCGAACCCAGGACCCTGGAGCTGTGAAGCAGCAGTGCTAACCCATTGTGCTACCGTGCCGCCCAATGATCCATAAGCAGAGTGTCTACTATCCCAAGAACTATTTATCTATCTATTATCCTTATATTCCTGTAGCTCTTTGTATTCCTTTCCCCTCATGTTTGTTTCTACCAGTCTCAGCCTTGTGCTGTTAACTTTGCTAATTCAGGCTATCGATTACAGAGGTCAGTAGGCATACAAGTCAGCAGTTCACCCACGTAAGCAATCTTTGCTCATATCAATATGTTCCTATCCTCAATTGCGGAATTTTACATCAGCTTTCTAACACGTTCACACAGCTTCCCTCCTGCCCCCTTGCAATGAGATACTTAACCTTTGCGGTGATCCCTTAATAACCCATTCTCGCTATTTGCCCTAAGAGATAGTTGGAGTGAACCCTATTCATTCTTTCTCTCTAACATTGGCACATTTCCTTATGGCATTTTTCGTGCCTGCAAAAGGTTATAAACGATTGATCTTGAGGATGCTTGTACGTTTAAACTGGACCAACTGACGGGCAACATGACAGCTCAGTGACTATCACTGTTTGCTGTGCAGATACATGGATCTGGGCTGGATCACCGGCTTGGGTCGGTGTTTGTGGGAGTTTGCACATTCTTCCCGTGCTTGCGTGGGTTTTCTCTGGGTGCTTTCCTCCCACACCCCCAAAAACGTGCTTCTAGGCTGATTGGTGTTAACAAATTGTCCCTAAATTGGATCTCCTTTAATCTGGCGCACATATAATTCTCTAAATTTGCACCCCCTTTATCGTGTAAACAAAAGTTGTAGATAGAAGAGGGATTGGGGTGACGCACTCACTAAATGTTAAAATGGGCAGTGCGGGCTTGTAGGGCCGAAGGGCCTGTTTCCTGTGCTGTGCTGTTCTTTGATCATTATTGACAGGGGAGGGGGATACGGCAGAGGAGGAGAATGACTTGATTACATGGGCTCTGGCACCTCTATGCCTCATGACTGTTCTGGCTGTGCCCATTCACTGAACCATTGCACCAAAGTGTACACGAACCCTCTCTCTGGTGTGGCATTTAGCAAGGAGCACTCAAACTGGATGCCAACTGCAAGGAGCGAACAGAAGGGTTAAAGATTGGGATGCAAGTTTTTGGTACACCAGTGATGGTGGGGTTCTATCTCCCCATCCACCACCGCCCACCCAGATCTTACTTATAAAACAGTCCCACGTCATTGGGAGACAGCCAAGGAGAAGGTGATATTGAATCACCTCCTTGAATGACTGCAGTCCATGTAGAATGATGGAAACTTACAGTGCAGAAGGAGGCCATTCTGCCCATCAAGTCTGTACTGACCACAACTCTACCCAGGCTTTATCCCCATAACCTCATATCTAGCTTGTCCCCCTGACACAAAGGAGAAATTTAGCATGGCCAATCAACCTAACCCACACATGTCGGAGGAAACCGGAACATCCAGAAGAAACCCATGCAGACATGGGGAGAACATGCAAATTCCATAGACATAAGCCAGGAATTGAACCTGGTGCTGTGAGGCAGTTGTGCTCACCACTGTGTTATCAATGTGGCCTAAGTTTCTTGATTTGATTTATTACTGTCACATGTATTAGCATTCAGTGAAAAGTATTTTTCCTTGCATGCTATACAGACAGGGCAAACTCTTCACAGAGAACATAGGGGAGAATGAAAGGAGAATGTAGTGTTACAGTCATAGTGAGGATGCAGAGAAAGGTCAGCTTAATATAAGGTAGGTCCATTCAAAAGTCTCAGAGCAGAAGGGAAGAAGCTGTTCATGAGTTTGTTGATATGTGACCTCAGAAGAAGGTGGAAAAGAGAATGTCCGAGGTCCGTGGGGTCTTTGACTATGCTGGCTGCTTTTCCAAGGCAGTGAGAAGTGTAGATGGCCTCATTGGATGGGAGGCTGATTTGCGTGATGGATTGGGCTACATTCATGACCCTTTGTGGTCCCTTGCAGTCTTGGACAGAGCAGGAGTTCATACCAAGGTGTGATTTATCTGCCCATGTTAGTCACATGCCAAACTTCCTTAGCCTCCTCAGAAAGTAGAGATGTTGGTGGGCTTACATATTGAGGTGTGGAAGGACCATAAAAAAGGGTGTAATGACTACACGCCATTCAAGCCATTGAAGTTGGCCTATTAGAACACTGATTAAGGGGACCAATTGATCGGCCAATCAGGGAGATTTTGCTTTGAGTGTAACCGGGTTTGTCAGTTCCTCTGGCACTCCCAGAGGTAGCCTGGTCACTGACTCTTTGTAAGGCTGTTAGAATGATAAGTAAAGGAATTCTGGTGAAGGAAATTCCATCTCCGTGAACTTATTACACAGGGAAATGAGGTTACTAGTCTGAAATGTTGTTTTGCATCTGGGTGCACATCCTTATTTACAATCCCTGTCAATGTCTTACTTTCTTTGTCAAAGCAGGATGTCCACAGTGATGTGTGTGTGTGTGTGTGATGTGTGTGTGTGTGTGTGATGTTGAGGGGAGGGATTGTTGGTGAGTTTCAGCTGTTGACGAACGGTATGCATTGATGTAGCACCTTTCTCAATGACAGGAGATCTCCAACGTATGTACCCCTCATGCCCCCCCCCGCCGCCCCCCCCAACCGAGAGGAGAGATGGGGCCTTTTTTTCACACCAGAGCCAAAGGATGTGGCATCTTTGATAGGGAAATAGTCACAGATCAGCTGGAATTACTCTGAAGTGAGAATTTCAAACCTGTCCTGGTCGCCCCATGACAACACTATGGATAAAAAAGTCCCATCAACACCTCTACTTTCTCAAAAGGCTTGGGAAATTTGGCACGTCAACTCTCACCAACTCTTACGGATGCACCATAGAAAGTATTCTTTCTGGTTGTATCACAGCTTGGTATGGGCTCCTGCTCTGCCCAAGACCGCAAGGAACTACAAAAGGTCATGAACGTAGCCCAATCCATCACACAAACCAGCCTCCCATCCGTTGACTTTATCTATACTTCCCACTGCCTCAGGAAAAGAAACCAGCATAATCAAGGACCCCACACGCCTCGGACATTCTCTCTTCCACCTTCTTCCATCGGGATAAAAATACAAAAGTCTGAGGTCACGTACCAACCAACTCAAGAACAACTTCTTAGCTGCTGCCGTCAGACTATTGAATGGACCTACCTTGCATTAAATTAATTTGTCTCTGTGCCCTCGCTATGACTGTAATACTACATTCTGCACTCTCTCCTTCCCTTCTCTATGTCTCTATACAGTCAGAGACAGCAGTGGGAAGTTGTGCGTGGAGCCTGAAGAGATTGGAGAGGCACTGAACAAATATTTCTCTTCAGTATTCACGCAGGGAGACGTAAATGTAGTTGTGGAGAACACTGAGGTACAGGGTTGAAAACTGGAAAGTATTGAAGTAGATAGGGAGGATGTGCTAGATATTCTTGAGGGTTTGAAGTTGGATAAGTCCCCTGGGCCGGACGGGATTTACCTAGGATTCTCTGGGAGGCAAGAGAGGAGATTGCAGAGCCTCTGGCTCTGATCTTCAGGTCGTCGTTGGTTAGGGGTGTGGTTCCGGAGGACTGGAGGATAGCGAATGTGGTCCCGTTGTTCAAGAAGGGGAAGAGAGACCTTCCAGGGAATTATAGGCCAGTGAGTCTTACTTCTGTTGTGGGCAAGGTATGGGAGAGAATTATTAGGGATAGGATTTATAGTTATTTAGAGAGAAATGAATTGATTGGGGATAGTCAGCATGGTTTTGTGAAGGGAAGGTCGTGCCTTACTAACCTTATTGAGTTTTTTGAAAAAGTGACCAAAGAGGTGGATGGGGGTAAGGCAGTTGAAGTGGTATATATGGACTTTAGTAAGGCGTTTGATAAGGTGGCCCATGGAAGGATTCTGCAGAAAATGCAGATGTATGGGATTGAGGGTGATTTAGCTAATTGGATTAGGAATTGGCTAGCAGATAGAAGACAGAGGTGGTGGTTGATGGAAATTATTCATTGTGGAGTTCGGTTACAAGTGGTGTACCTCAGGGATCTGTTTTGGGGCCCCTGCTGTTTGTAATTTTTATAAATGATCTGGATGAGGGTATTGAAGGATGGATTAGTAAATTTGCGGATGACACCCAAAGTCGGAGGAGTGGTAGATAGTGAAGAGGGGTGTTATAGTTTGCAGAGAGACTTGGACAAGTTGCAGAGCTGGGCCGAGAGGTGGCAAAATGGAGTTTAATGCGGAAAAGTGTGAAGTAATTCACTTTGGCAGGAATAACAAATGTGTAGAGTATAGGGCTAATGGTAGGACTCTTAATAGTGTTGAAGAACAGAGGGATCTTGGTGTATATGTGCATAGATCCCTGCAAGTTGGCAATCAAGTCGATAAGGTTGTTAAGAAGGCATACGGAGTCTTAGCTTTTATTGGTAGGGGGATTGAATTTCGAAGCCGCAATGTCATGTTGCAACTGTACAAAGCTCTAGTGCGGCCACACTTGGAGTGTGGTGTACAGTTCTGGTCCCCGCATTATAAGAAAGATGTGGAGGCACTGGAGAGGGTAGAGAGGAGGTTTACCAGGATGTTGCCAGGTATGGAGGGCAGGTCTTATGAGGAGAAGCTGAGGGATTTGAGGTTGTTTTCGTTAGAAAGGAGGCGGCTAAGAGGAGACCTTATTGAAACATACAAGATGATTAGAGGTTTAGATAGGGTGGACAGTGATAGCCTTTTTTCTAGGATGGAGAAAGCTAGCACGAGGGGACATAGCTTTAAATTAAAGGGTGGTAGTTATAGGACGGATGTCAGAGGTAGGTTCTTTACCCAGAGGGTGGTAAGGGTATGGAATGCCCTGCCAGCGGCAGTTGTAGATGCGCCAAGTTTGGTGGCGTTTAAGAGGTTAGTAGATAAGTTTATGGACGAAAAGGGAATGGTTTAGTTTGGCTTTTTCCTAATTGGTCGGCGCAACATCGAAGGCCGAAGGGCCTGTTCTGCGCTGTAATGTTCTATGTTCTATGAACGGAATGCTTTGTATAGCGTGGAAGAAACAATATTTTACATGTGACAATAATAAATCCAATCAAACTTCAAAGCAAATCAAAATGTTTCATTTTCGGTGAAGTGCATTGGGGCATCCAATTATGAATGGAATTTAATAATTGAGGTAAATTTGTCCTTCATTAATCACAATATTTGCAATTGCACAGGGCAATTGTACAGTGAAGCCACACCTGGAGTGTTATGTGCAGTTTTAAGGTCCTTATCTGAGTAAGGATGTCTTGCTCTCGAGGGAGAGCGGCATAAGTTTACCAGGCTAATTCCCGAGATGGCAGGTCTGTCATATGAGGAGAGACTAAGTCGGTTAGGATTATATTCACTGGAGTTTGGAAGAGGGGATCTCATAGAAACTTTACAATTCTAACAGAGTTAGACAGGGTAGATTCAGAAAGAATGTTTCCGATGGCAGGGGAGTCCAGAACTAGGGATTATAGTTTGAGGATAAGGGGTAAACCTTTTAGAACTGAGGTGAGGAGAAATGTCTTCACCCAGAGGATGGGAAATGTGTGGAATTCACTCCCACAGAAAGTAGCTGAGGCCAAAAGATTGTCAGATTTTAAGAAGAAATTAGATATTGCTCTTGGGGCGAAAGGGATCAAAGGATATGGGGGAAAGGGGGGATCAGGATATTGAATTTGATGATCTGCCATGATAACAATGAATGCAGTACAGACCCAAAGGGCCGAATGGCCTCCTCCTGCTTCCATTTTCTATATTTCTAAAATGGCACAGGATAAATTTTCACTTGACATTAATACATAACCAATGTCTTTAAAATTGAATCAGCAAGAGGCCATTGGGCCCATCGAGCCTGCACCAAGGACATTCCCACCGAGATTTTTGATTAGCTTTTATTGGTAGAAGGATTGAATTTAGCTTTTATTGGTAGAGGGATTGAATTTAGGAGCCATGAGGTTATGTTACAACTGTACAAAACTCTGGTGCGGCCGAACTTGGAGTATTGCGTACAGTTCTGGTCGCCGCATTATAAGAAAGATGTGGAAGCATTGGAAAGGGTGCAGAGGAGGGTTACCAGGATGTTGCCTGGTATGGTGGGAAGGCCTTATGAGGAAAGGCTGAGGGACCTGAGGTTATTTTCATTAGAGAGAAGAAGGTTAAGAGGTGACCTTATTGAGGCATACAAAATGATCAGAGGGTTAGATAGGGTGGACAGTGAGAGCCTTTTTCCTCAGAAGGAGATGGCTAACACGAGGGGACGTAGTTTTAAATTGAGGGGTGATAATTATAGGACGGATGTCAGAGGTAGGTTTTTTACTCAGAGGGTACTAAGGCTATGGAATGACCTGCCTGCAGCAGTTGTGGACTCGTAGCTTCAAGGGCATTCAAATGGTCATTGGATAGACATTTGGATAACATTGGTTTAGGTTAGCGGGTCATTAGACTGGTTCCATTGGTCGGCACAACATCGAGGGCCGAAGGACCTGTACTGCGCTGGATTGTTCTATATTCTACATCGTAACCCCAAGTATTTCTCCTGACATTAAGAGTCAACTTAGCATGGCCAACGCATCTAACCTGCACATCTTTGGATTGTAGGAGAAATCCACGCAGACACGGGGATAACTTGCAAACTCTACATAGACAGTGACCCAAGCAGGGTATCGAATCCGGGTCCCTGGTGCTGTGAGGCAGCAGTGCCAACCACTGTGCCCCATCCTTTGATTTCACAAATGTAAATTTTGAACATATTAAATCTCCGTGCCAATGCTTGTTTTCCAAGGCGCAGACAATATAATTTTACACGCAAGATTTACACTGTGAAAAGTAAGCAGTCGACAATATGTGAATGAGTTATTGCTATGGTGCAGCAATTGGAAAAAAAAATTATAGAATGAAATACACTATTCCGTAAATCTAGTTTACTGGAAAATATAACTGCCTTCACTCGTGTGGGTTTGAATGTGTTTTGTTAAGTTTTGTTCTTGAATACTCCAGGGGGCTGTGTTTTTGAATGTCGAATGGATATCTTGCAAATACAGGGGATAGCAATTGATAACCATTTCTGTCAACTGAATGTAGATATCTACGGGAGACTTGTTAGGGCAGCACAGTGGCACAGTGGGTTAGCACTGCTGCCTCCCAGCGCCAGGAACCCGGGTTCGCTTCCCGGCTTGGGTCACTGTCTGTGCCAAGTCTGCATGTTCTCCCCGTGACTGCGTAGATTTCCTCCCACAGTCCAAGGATGTGTAGGTTAGGAGGATTGACCATGCCAAATCGCCCCTTAATGTTCAAACATGTGTGGTTAAAACTGTGTTGAATTGCCCCTTAGTGTCAGGTGGACTAGCCAGAGCAAATGCATGGGGTAATGGGAATAGGGCCAGGGTAGGTTGAGGTTGGGTCAGACCTGATGGACTGAATGGCCTTCTACTGTACTGTAGGGACTCTATGGAATATATGAGCTCCACTGAGAGATAAGGGCAGCCATCGTAACTCTACGAGTTTCCCTCTCAGCTACTAACTATCTTGAATTAGAACCATGTTATTTAACCATCAAAATCTTGGAAATCCCTCCCTCCCTAACAGCATTAGGCAATTTTAGCACGGCCAATCAACCTAACCTGCACATCTTTGGACTGTGGCAGGAAACCGGAGCACCCGGAGGAAACCCACGCAGACACGAGGAGAATGTGCAAACTCCACACAGACAGTGACCCGAGCCGGGAATCGAACCCAGGACCCTGGAGCTGTGAAGCAGCAGTGCTAACCCACTGTGCCACCCATATCATTTCCATTTCGCCCACCCACTAAATTTAAAGTTTGTTTATTAGTGTCACAAGTAAGCTTACCTTAACAGTGTAATGAAGTTACTGTGAGAATCGGCTAGTTACCACACTCCGACACCTATTCGGGAACGCTGAGGGAGAATTTAGCGTGGCTAATCCACCTAACCAGCACGCCTTTCGGACGGTGGGAGGAAGCCCATGCAGACACAGGGAAGATGCAAGAGTCTGGAGTCAAGTACTGACTAACTCAAGAACATCTCCAGACTTTTAAATGGACCTACTTTCCATTAAGTTGATCTTTCTTTCTCTACTCCCTAGCTATACTGTAACACTACATCTGCACTCTCTCCTTTCCTTCTCTATGAACAGTATGCTTTGTCTGTATAGCATGCAAGAAACAATACTTTTCACTGTGTGTTCATACATGTGACAATAATATATCGAATCAAAGCAGTGACCCAAGCCGGGAATCGAACCCAAGTCCCTGGGGCTGTGAGGCAGCAGTGCTAACCACTGTGCCACCCATCTTTCCTGTTGATCATGATTCATTTTCTGCTCTCAAATTGAATCTACCTCCTCCACAAGCAGGGCGATCCCCAAATCAGTGCTAAAAATCATTTCCCTCACATCTGCGATGGCCCAGATCAGAAACCCCAAGGTACATAATCCAGTTACCTAAGACTTCATTATTGGCATTAGATTTTGGCAAAAAAAAGTGAGCATCAGGTGTTTGACTCCAGGTATGATTCGAGTGAGCCACTAGGGAGCTTTCGTCAAAACAAGCAAACTCTATAACACTGCATTGCTCTGATTCAATTTATTATTGTCGCAAGTATTTGCATACAGTGAAAAGTATTGTTTCTTGTGCGCTATACAGACAAAGCATAGAGAAGGAAAGGAGATAGTGCAGAACGTAATGTTACAGTCATAGCTAGGGTGTAGAGAAAGATCAACTTAATGTGAGGTAGGTCCATGCAAAAGTCTGACAGAAGCTGCTCTTGAGTTGGTGGGTATGTGACCCCAGACTCTTGTATCTTTTTCCCTAAAGGAAGAAGGTGGAAGAGAGAATGTCCAGGATGTGTGGGGTCCTTAATTATGCCAGCTGCTTTGTCGAGGCAGCGGGAAGTGTAGATAGAGTCAATGGATGGGAGGCTGGTTTGTGCGAGGGATTGGGTTACATTCACGACCCTTTGTAGTTTCTTGATGACAATCTCGTTCGTTATGTCGACATTGAGGGAGAGATGATTGTTGTAGCACCAGTTCAATGGATTCTCTAATTCCAGGACAGAATCTAATTATAGGACAGATATCAGAGGTAGGTTCTTTACCCAAAGGGTGGTTTGGGAGTGGAATGCCCTGCCTGCAGCAGTTGTGGATGCGCCAAGTTTGGTGGCGTTTAAGAGATTAGTTGATAAGTATATGGAAGAGAAGGGAATGGTTTAGTTTGGAGGGTCATTGCTTTTTATATTGGTCGGCGCAACATCGAAGGCCGAAGGGCCTGTTCTGTGTTGTAATGTTCTATGTTCTATGTTCTAATTCCTTCCTGTGCTCTGTCTGGTCATCGTTTGAGATTCGATCCATTGCGGTAGTGTCGTCAGCAAATTTGAAAATGGAATTGGTGCAGAATAGGCCTTTATAGGTGGGCTGAGACTTTCTGGCCCTCCCTGTTATGTATGAGGGCTAATAACAGACCACAAGGCAAATGGGTGTAAAATAACTGGAACTGTTTATTAATGCGTTCATTCTCAAGCACAGTCAGCGTGAGATTGGGCGGAGCTGGAGTCATGGGTCACCTGATCCCTTCCCTTAACAGGGGCATAGAACATAGAAACAGGCCCTTTGCCCCATCGAGTCTGCACTGACCACAATCCCACCCAGGTCCTATCCTATACATTTACCTGCTAATCCCTCTAACCTACACATCCCAGGACACTGAGGGGCAATTTTTTAGCATGGCTAATCAAACTAACCTGCACATCTTTGGACTCTGGAAGGAAAGTGGATCACCCGGAGGAAACCCATGCAGACACGAGAAGAATGTGCAAACTCCACACCGTCAGTGACCCGAGCCGGGAATCAAACCCAGGTCTCTGGAGCTGTGAAGCAGCAGTGCTAACATACTGGTTGACACAATGCTAACACACAGTTGCTAACACATGTTGCAAAGTTATAAACTCTGCGCCACCTCGGGGAATTGTGCAACGGGACGGTACAATTGAAAGAAAACTTATGGGTTTTAGCTGTGGAATGGAAAAAAAACTCAGCCCTTAATTTTGTTTCCTTCTATCCAAAAGTAAAATACAGCACATTTGCTCACCTGGTTACTGTTTGTGGGCCTTTCCACGGTAAAAATAAATGGCTGTCATGTCGATGCTGCAAAGTGAATTACCACGTGTGGGGCTACGTTGGGATTTTTCTATGAGGGAATCCTATTTGCTATGAAGGATCCTGAGCAGTGGGGTCTGGCATACTGCGGATCCAAATCCAGCAGGTTTCACTCTCCCATCGTGACACGCCAATTTTTTGGCATGTCCGGTTGGGAATGTCGGCCATTTTTGCGGGATTTGCTCATGCGTTCCAGACACGCGTATGTTTCGCACAGCCAGAGAGCAGGCACGGTCGAGACCACGCTGGAAACCAGCGGGAAGAGAGGTAAGCGATTTAAATCCGTTTGCAATGTTATTTAAAATGTCATTATCAGGCCCGGGATTGAATTCTCCAGCCCGATATCATCTCCCGCTCCACCCAGAGGAGTATTTCACTCCGGTTGGGGCTCAGAGCAGCTGCCCCATTTGGGGGAGCAAGCGGGAGACCCCTCTGGAGTGAAGGGGGAGGGCAATTTGGGGCTGTCCCCAGCGGATGGGCGGTGATGCTCCCTGGTTATGGGCACCGTGGCAGTGCCAGCCTGTGCCTCTGGCACTGCTCAACGGGAAAAGTGCCCATGCCCAGAGGAGGCACATTTGCATAGCCCACCGGGCAGTGCCAAAGGAGCAAGGCACATTGGAGACACGGGGGCATTGCCCAAGCGGCAGGGCTTCGGGGGCAGTGCTACTGGGGGTGTGTGGCTTAAGGGCAAGGCCTATTGTAGAGGTGACTTGGAGATGATTGGTGGAGGTGGGGTATTCTACTGCCACTCTACATGGGGATTGGTTGAAGTTGGTACAGATAGATTGCCCCTCTGGCCCAACAGTGAGCAATTAGGATGAATAGATCAATGCAAATCACAGATCAGTTGGAGGGAGGCCAATGATTGGGGTGGGTTGGGAGGAGGTCTGCTTCTGGGAGGTGGGGTTGGGGGGAATGGTGGTTTCCCGTTGGTGGGTGGGGGTGGTCTGCTAGGGTAGGAAGGGTGGTCTGCTGTGGTGCGGGTGGAACATAGAACATTACAGTGCAGTACAGGCCTTTCAGCCCTCGATGTTGCGCCAACCAGTGAAACCAATCTACTGACCCTCTAACCTAAACTATTCCAATGTTATCCATATGCCTATCCACTGACCATTTGAACGCCCTTAAAGTTGACAAGTCCACAAATGCTGCAGACAGTGCATTCCACGTCCTTACTACCCTCTGAGTAAAGAACCTACCTCTGACATCTGTCCTATAATTATCACCCTTCAATTTAAAGCTATGTCCCCTCGTGTTAGCCATCACCATCCGAGGAAAAAGGCTCTCACTCTATCTAATCCTCTGATCATCCTGTATGCCTCAATTAGGTCACCTCTTAACCTTCTTCTCTCTAATGAAAACAACTTCAAATCCCTCAGCCTTTCCTCATAAGACCTTCCCCCTCATACCAGGGCGTGGGTGGGATCATCACTGCTGGGGTGGGGTGGGTGCTGGAGATTGGGGTGCTCCAGTACAAGGGGCTTGGGGTTGGATTGGGGCTGGCACTGCAAATGCTTGTGTGGGCTGTGATTAGCAAGAAGGAAGTGTTGCTGAAGGGGCAGCAATCCTCAGGGGGTGGGGGGTGGTGGTGGTGGTGTTTCTGGACTGGTCAGCGATCGAGCTAGCCGGCAAGCGGGAGCCTGAGAGATCGGGTCCACTGCGCATGTGTAGAGTCTGTCAGAGTCCAGCGTTAATACGCTCCGCCCCCACGAGCTTTTAGTGATATAAAGAACAAAGAACAAAACAGTACGGGAAACAGGCCCTTCGGCCCAACGAGCCTGCGCCGCCACCCCGATGTTCCCACCTCTACCCGTGATCCCTGTCCATGTTTATAGATCTATGCATTAAAAACCAAATTTGAGACAATTTAGGGAGAATTTGTTTTGCCAATTAGCCTAAGAGCACATCTTTGGGATGTGGGAGGAAACCGGAGCACCCAGAGAAAACCCACGCAAGCACGGGGAGAATGCGCAAACGACCACAGACACAGGCCCAAATCCATGTATCTGCCCAGCACAGCGATAGTCACTGAGCTGTCGTGTTGCCCATCAAATGGTCCAGTCAAGCGTACACTAACGACGTGAAGCACTAGGATACTCTCGAAAAAAATCCAAGAGCAGCCCTCTCACGACCCATCGCGTGTATGCCCCTCATTAGACAACAAGGTGGATCAAAGCACCTGTAGGATAAAAACAAGTACATCAATATCATCATCTATTTACACACTTCCCAGGGACTCCCAAGGCTCATGATCCCTATTTTAAATCAGTTTTCTATACCCCTCCAATCCCATTCTGTTCATGTGCCCATCTAAGTATTTCTTAAATAACTCCAGAGTACCTGCCTCCACCACTTTACTTGGCAGCGCATTCCATACCCCCACCACCCTCTGTGTGAAAAACTCCCTCTAGCATCCAAATTATACCTTACCCCCCTCACCCTAAGCCCGTGACCCCTCGTGCTATTCGAGTCCATCCTAGGAAAAAGCTTAACCCTGTTTACTCTATCTATACCCCTCATAATCTTGTACACTGTCAAGAGCCACTGAGAGTGACTGATAGTCTCTGAGCTGTCATGTTGCCTGTCAGATGGTTCAGTTTAAGCGTACACTAACGACATGAAGCACTAGGCAACTCTCGAAGCAACATCCAAGAACAGCCCTCGCACGACCCACCGCGTGTACGCCCCTTGTGTGTCAATGGTATTCACGATTGCGATCTCTGCAGTGCAGAGAGTGTGGGAGATTCGGGTGTGAACTCCCACTGAAAAGAAAAAATCGTCAATTACACCAGTTTTCTCATCAGTTCAGCGCTTAGAATTGTTTTGGGAGTGTTGTGCCCAAGATTTCGACACATCGCTGTTCTTAAGCACCAACAGAGTTAATCCAGTGTAAGTGTTAATGGTACAGAGAGATCGTTCCTCCGGCCTAACAATGAGCAATTAGGATGAATAGCTGGTTTCATGCGAATCACAGATGGAAGAGGCCCACAGTGTCGGTGTCAGTTCATCTTAGAACTGATTGCTTCAGCTAAAAGAGACATTCCTCTCCGGGAACTGCGTGTCACAATATGTTAGGGAAAAAAAAAGCCCCAGCGTGTTTCCTTGGGGGAGTTAGGCCTCGAAACCTCGAAATGAAATGATTGAAGATTTCGCTTCCTTGACAGCTGTCAAAGTGGGGAGAGGGGGGACGGGGTGTGACAGTCATGGACTTGTCAGTCCCAGTCCAGCTCCCAGATGACCGGACTACAACGGATAATCTGCCTGTAACTCGTTATTAATTAGCCTTAACAACAACAACAATCTGCCATCATTCAGCCGTGTGAAATACCCAATCCCCAGAAGAGGTGCCGAGGAGACAGGATGGATGCTACGGGGGGGGGGGGGAATTAAGAAAGACAACTAAATTCTTGCTTAAAGGATCGGTCTTTTCAAGGCTTTTTTTTGTTTGGAAACGTGGAGAGATTGGAAGAAGGCGTTCGCGCGAAGAGGGTCAGGGCAGTAGAATCATAGAATATGCACAGTGCAGAAGGAGGCCATTCAGCCCATCAAGTCTGCACTGACTCAGTGACAGAGCATCTTAGCTAGGCCCTATCCTAGTAACTGCACACATTTCCCATGGCTAATCCACCAAATCTACTCCACTTTGGACACCAAGGGATAAGTTAGCCAGTTCGCTTAACCTGCACATCTTTGGACACTAATGGACAATTTAGCATGGCCAATCCACCTAACCTGCACATCTTTGGACACTAATGGACAATTTAGCATGGCCAATCCACCTAACCTGCACATCTTTGGACACTAATGGACAATTTAGCATGGCCAATTCACCAAATCTACACATCTTTGGACACTAAGGGGCAATTTAGCATGGCCAATCCACCTAACCTGCACATCTTTGGACACTAAGGGACAATTTAGCATGGCCAATTCACCAAATCTACATAACTTTGGACACAAGGGACAATTTAGCATGGCCAATTCACCAAATCTACATAACTTTGGACACAAGGGACAATTTAACATGACCAATCCACCTAACCTGCACATCTTTGGAACTAAGGGACAATTTAGCATGGCCAATCCACCTAATCTGCACATCTTTGGACACTAAGGGACAACTTAGCATGGCCAATCCAATTAACCTACACATCCTTGGATACTGAGGAGCAATTTAGTACGGCCAATCCACCTAACCTGCACATATTTGGAGTGTGGGAGGAAACCAGAACACCCGAAGGAAAGCCACGCATACACGGGGAGAACATGCAAACTCCACACAGATAGTCAAATGAGGCCGGAATTGAACCTGGATCCTGGCGCTGTGAGGCAGCACTGCTAACAACCATGTCCGCCCAGAATACATCGCCAGAATGGGCAGAAAAAGAAGAATTTGCACACGGCCCATTCGCAACCTTAGGATGGCCACAAGCAACAATGCGATAAATGGCCAGACAAGCTGTGCTGTTGGTTGAGTGATTCCTACTTGCTAGAATGTTCTAGAGAGCCATCTGAATTTCTTTTAACAGGGCCATGGGATTTTTCAAAGCAATTCTGTGTTGCTTGATGCTGGAGTGGTGTTAGTGGTGGTTGGGGAGTGGGAGGTGGGGGGGCAATTGGGGATCCCAGCTGATGAAGGCAAGCATGCCGAGTGCCTTTTTGACTACCTTCTTCACCTGCATTGCCACTTTCAGTGACTTGTGTACCTGTACACCCAGATCCCTCTGCCTATCAATCTCTTAAGGGTTCTGCCATTTACTGTAAATTTCTTATTTATATTAGATCTTCCAAAGTGCATTACTTCACATTTGTCCGGATTAAACTCCATCTCTCCGTCCAAGGCTCCAACTGATCTGTATCCTGCTGTATCCTCTGATGATCCTCATCTCTATGCTCAAATCCACCAACCTTTGTGCCATCTGCAAACTTACTAACCAATTCAGTTAATTTTCCTCCAAATCATTTATATATATTACAAAGAGCAAAGGTCCCAGCACTGATCCCTGAGGAACACCACTTGTCACAGCCCTCCATTCAGAAACGCACCCCTCCACTGCTACCCTCTGTCTTCTTTGACTGAGTAAGAATCTGGCAACACTAATTTTAAATCCAACCAATTTCTTTGATAGTAAATCTGAAAGCTTTCGGCCTTTGTAGCCTTCATCAGGTGAATGAGATGTTAGAACATCTAATGCAAAATACTTTTCTTTATCCATCAGTACCTTAAAGTTTACTGAATTGTGGTCACTGTTCCCGAACTGCTCCCCTACTGAAACATCGACCTCCTGGCTTGGCTCAGTCCCCAATACCAGGCCCACTAACAGAATGGGAATGGAGGGGTATAGGAAACTGATTTAAAATAGGGATCATGAGCCTCAGGAGTCCCTGGGAAGTGTGTAAATTAGACGATGATATTGATGTACTTGTTTTTATCCTACAGGTCCTTTGGTCCACCTTGTTGTCTAACGAGGGACATACACGCGATGGGTCGTGAGAGGGCTGCTCTTGGATTTTTTTTCGAGAGTATCCTAGTGCTTCACGTCGTTAGTGTACGCTTGACCTGGACCATTTGATGGGCAACACGACAGCTCAGTGACTATCGCTGTGCTGTGCAGATACATGGATTTGGGCCTGTGTCTGTGGGAGTTTGCACATTCTCCCCGTGCTTGCGTGGGTTTTCTCCGGGTGCTCCAGTTTTCTCCCACATCCCAAAGATGTGCTCTTAGACTGATGGCAGAACAAATTGTCCCTAAATTGTCTCAGATTTGTTTTTTTAATCTGTAGGTCTATAAACATAGACAGGGCTCACGGGTAGAGGTGGGAACATCGGGGTGGCGGCGCGGGCTCGTTGGGCCGAAGGGCCTGTTTCCCGTGCTGTTTTGTTCTTTGTTCTTAGTACAACTGTGATATTCTCCTTAACCTACTCCCCACCCCTTTTACATCTCCCTCTATCTTTTAGTTTACAGAGTGACTTGGACAAGTTGCAGAGCTGGGCCGAGAGGTGGCAAATGGAGTTTAATGTGGAAAAGTGTGAGGTAATGCACTTTGGCAGGAACAATAAATGTGTAGAGTATAGGGCTAATGGTAGGGCTCTTAATAGTGTTGAGGAACAGAAGGATCTTGGTGTATGTGTCAATAGATCCCTGAAAGTAGGCAGTCAAGTGGATAAAGTTGTTAAGAAGGCATATGGAGTCTTAGCTTTTATTGGTAGGGGGATTGAATTTAGGAGCCGCAGCATCATGTTGCAGCTGTACAAAACTCTAGTGCGGCCGCACTTGGAGTATTGTGTGCAGTTCTGGTCGCCACATTATAAGAAAGATGTGGAGGCATTGGAGAGGGTACAGAGGAGGTTTACCAGGATGTTGCCTGGTATGGAGGGCAGGTCTTATGAAGAGAGGCTGAGGGATTTGAGGTTGTTTTCGTTAGAAAGGAGGCGGCTAAGAGGGGACCTTATCGAAACATATAAGATGATTAGAGGTTTAGATAGGGTGGACAGTGATAGCCTTTTTCCTAGGATGGAGAAAGCTAGCACGAGGGGACACAGCTTTAAATTAAGGGGTGATAGTTATAGGACGGATATCAGAGGTAGGTTCTTTACCCAAAGGGTGGTTCGGGAGTGGAATGCCCTGCCTGCAGCAGTTGTAGATGCGCCAAGTTTGGTGGCGTTTAAGAGGTTAGTTGATAAGTATATGGAAGAGAAGGGAATGGTTTAGTTTGGAGGGGCATTGCTTTTTATATTGGTCGGCGCAACATCGAAGGCCGAAGGGCTTGTTCTGTGCTGTAATGTTCTATGTTCTATGTTCTATGTTCTATGTTCTATGTTCTATGTTCTATGTTCTATCCCGCCTGAAACATCTGTATACCGCCAACCCTGTCCTTCTCTTAACCAAGTCTCTGTAATGGCAACTACATCGCAGTTCCTAGTACTAACCCAAGCTCTAAGTTCATCTGCCTTACCTGTTATGCTTCTCGCATTGAAACAAACCCACCCTGCCTGCTCTGAGTCTTACCAGTCCGACTCTCTGCATCCACTTCAGTTAATTTACCTTTGCTTTGGGTCCTGCTCCCCCTCGTCCCCACCAAACTACTTTAAATCCTCACGTGCGACACTAGCAAACTTTGCGGCCAGAATATTTATGCCTTTCCAGCTTAAAGCCGTACATTTGATTTGATTTATTATTGTCACATGTATTCGCGTAACAGTGAGAAGTATTGTTTCTCGTGTGCTGCACGGACAAAGCATACTGTGCATAGAGAAGGAAAGAGAGAGAGAGAGAGTGCAGAATGTAGTGTTACAGTCATAGCTAAGGTGTAGAGAAAGATCAACTTAATTCGAGGTAGGTCCATTCAACAGTCTGACAGCAGCAGGGAAGAAGCTGTTCTTGAGTCGGTCGGTACTCAGAGTTTTGTATCTTTTTCCTGATGGGAGAAAGTGGAAGAGAGAATGTCCGGGGTGCAGAGATCCATTCAGCCCACCTGATCTGCACCGATTCCTCGGCAGAGCATCTTACCCTGTCCCTACAATTGTATCCCACGTATTCAACCCACTAACAGCCTCCCCCATATCTTCGGACTCTGATTGGAAAATCGGAGCATCCAGAGGATACCCATGCAGACACAGGGAGAATGTGCAAACTCCGCACAGACAGTGACCCAAGACCATGATTGAATCCAGGTCCCTGGCACTCTGAGATAGCAGTGCTAACCACTGTGCCAGCGTGGTGCTGATGCTGGAACGGACCAGCATCAATACATGATGTGGTGATCAGACCAGACGTGGTGACAGAGCAGATGCTGGAGGGTGGATTAAAATGCGTGACTACAGTTTTTTCTCCTGATCAGTACAAAAGCTGTGGGCTGAAGGGCCTCTTTCTGTGCTGTAATTTTTCCGTGGTTCTCTGATAAATTGACGTAGGTGTTTCTTATTTTCCAGAACTCAGCACATTTCAAAGGGGCCTCATTAGCTGTAATGCTGAGATTGTGACAGGTGCTATGCAAATGCAGTCTTGTTTTCATTTCTCCTTCCAATTGTATTGTGATTTTAAAAGCTGAGGAGGAGTGAACGTGTGTGTGTGTCTGTGTGACTGTTTGTGTGTCTGAGTACGTGAGTGTGTATGAGAGTGTGTGTGTGAGGGTGCGTGTGTCTCTGTTTGTATGTGCACATGTATATGTGTGTCTGTGTGTTTGTGATCTCTGTACATAAGTATGTGTGACTGTGTGTGTGTGTGTGTGTGTGTGTGTGTGTATCTATGTGTGTACATGTCTGTCTGTGTGTGTGTGTACGTCTCTGCCTCTGTCTCTGTCTATGTGTGTGTGTGTGTATGTACGTATACGTGTATGTGTGTGTGTGTGCGCGCGCGTGTCTCTGTCTGTACGTGTATGTGTATGAGTGTGTGAGTGTGTGTTTGTGCATGTATGTGTGTGTGTGTGCGCATCTGTCTGTATATGTGTGTGTGTGCGTCTGTGTGTGTGCGAGTATGTGTGTGTGCGAGTATGTGTGTGTGTGTGTTTGTATGTATGTCTTGTGTTTGTGTGTGTGGGAGAGTGCATGTGAGTGTGTTTGTGTGTGTATGAGTGTTTGTATGTGTGGGAGAGTGTTTGTGTGTGTCTGCGTATGTATGTATACGTGTGTGTGTGTGTGCGCGCGCGTCTCTCTGTATGTGTGTGTGTATGAGTGTGTGTGTGTATTTGTGCATGTATGTGTGTGTGTGTGTGTGGGTGTGTGTGTGTGCGCATCTCTGTCTGTATGTGTGTGTGTGTGTGTGCATCTGTGTGTGTGCGAGTGTGTGTGTGTTTGTGTGTGTGTTTGTATGCATGTCTTGTGTTTGTGTGTGTGGGAGAGTGCATGTGAGTGTGGTTTGTGTGTGTATGAGTGTTCGTTGTGTGGGAGAGTATTTGTGTGTGTGTGCGTATGTATGTATACGTGTGTTGTGTGTGGTGTGTGTGTGCGCGCGTCTCTCTGTACATGTGTGTGTGTATGAGTGTGTGAGTGTGTGTTTGTGCATGTATGTTGTGTGTGTGTGCCATCTCTGTCTGTATGTGTGTGTGTGCGCGTCTGTGTGTGTGCGAGTGTGTGTGTGTGTGTATGCGTGTGTGAGTGTGTGTGTGTGAGTGTGTGTGTATGTGTGTTTTGGTGTGTGTGCGTTTGTATGTATGTCTTGTGTTTGTGTGTGTGGGAGAGTGCATGTGAGTGTGTTTGTATGTGTGTGAGTGAGTGTGTCTGTGTGTGTGTGTGTGTGTGTGTTGTGTGTGAGTTTGTGTGGCGGTGGGTGTGTGTATGTTTGTGTGTGTGGCTGAGTGGTGTGAGTGTGTGTTGTGTGTGTGTGGTGTGTGTGTGTGTGGGTGTGTGTGTGTGAATGTGCGTATGTGTGTGTTTGTGAGTGTGTGTGGGTGTGTGAGTGTGTGAGTTTGTATGGCGGTGGGTGTGTGTATGTGTGTGTGGCTGTGTGTGTGAGAGTGTGTTTGTGTGTGTGGATGTGTGTGTGTGTGTGTGTGTGAATGCGCATATGTGTGTGTTTGTGAGTGTGTGAGAGTGTGGTTTGTGTGTGTGGTTGTGTGTGTGTGGTGTGTGTGTGTGAATGTGCGTATGTGTGTGTTTGTGAGTGTGTGTGGGTGTGTGAGTGTGTGAGTTTGTATGGCGGTGGGTGTGTGTATGTGTGTGTGGCTGTGTGTGTGAGAGTGTGTTTGTGTGTGTGGATGTGTGTGTGTGTGTGTGTGTGAATGCGCATATGTGTGTGTTTGTGAGTGTGTGAGAGTGTGTTGTGTGTGTGGATGTGTGTGTGTGTGTGTGTGTGAATGCGCGATGTGTGTGTTTTGGTGAGTGTGTGTGGGGTGTGTGTGTGTGTGTGTGTGTTTGTGAGTGTGTGGGTTGTGGTGTGGTGTGAGTTTGTATGCGGTGGTGTGGTGTATGTGTGTGTGGCTGTGGTGTGTGAGAGTGTGTTTGTGTGTTGTGGGTGTGTGTGTGTATGTGTGTGTGAATGCGCTTGTGTGTGTTTGTGAGTGTGTGAGTGTGTGGGTGTGTGCGTGAGTGTGTGGGTGTGTGAGTGTGTGGGTGTGGGTGTGTGTGTGTATGTGTGTGTGAATGCGCGTATGTGTGTGTTTGTGAGTGTGTGGGTGTGTGCGTGAGTGTGTGGGTGTGGGTGTGTGTGTGTGTGGGTGTGTGCGTGAGTGTGTGGGTGTGGGTGTGGGTGTAGTGTCGTGCGAGACCGGGCACAGCTGCTGCTTTTGTTTGGAGAATTATGATAATTAAACAGTATATATCACAGCACCTTGCTGCCATGTAAACTGTCAGCACGCAGGCAAGAACAGGGAATAGGGGAGACAGATGTGAAACAGATAATGTGGCTTGCAGCCTCTGCTGCATAATCAAGAGCAGCGAACATGTTTGAGGTCAGAAACTGGGGCTCGGTTGAGCGCTGTTTCCGTGAACCCTCCCGAAAGCGAGCGTTGACCCTCTTCCAGTGGTGCCACCCCTGGGCAATGTATCTCTTCATTAGTTTCTTGTTAATCGAGGTTTTATTTTTGTCAGCCTTTTTCTGGTGGACTTGTAGTAATCAGCGTTCATTCATAGCCAGAGAAGCAAACTTAAAGGCACGTTGCCATTGAGAGATTCTGGGCTGCGGACCAAAAATACTTCTGTTTACAAACTTTGTGGAGTTTGAACTAAGAGCTGGGATGGAGGGCACTCGGTGTGGCGAGGAGAGTTGGCGTTATTGTGAATAACTCTCCTTCTCTTAACCTCAAGCTGCTCCCCTCAATCACTTTCACTCTCAGATAATACAGCGACAAGGACCTCCAAACAGAAAAGTGCTCACATTTTTGCCATTTTTTAAATTCTTTTCTGGGATTTGGCCATCACTAGTTGGGCCAGCATTTGTTCCAATTCTCTTCCCCCAGCCAATGAAGCGCTAAGGCGTATTTTCACCTGTTTTCATAGCTAATAATTCGGTCCGCCTTGTTGACCAACAAGGGGCATACACGCCGTGGGTTGTGCGAGGGCTGCTCTTGGATGTTGCTTCGAGAGTATCCTAGTGCTTCACGTCGTTAGTGTACGCTTGACCTGGACCATTTGACGGGCAACACGACAGCTTAGTGACTATCGCTGTGCTGTGCAGATACATGGATTTGGGCCTGTGTCTGTGGGAGTTTGCGCATTCTCCCTGTGCTTGCGTGGGTTTTCTCCAGGTGCTCCGGTTTCCTCTCAGACACCAAAGATGTGCTCTTAGGCTGATTTATGAAACAAATTGTCTCTAAATTGTCTTCCCAATTTGGTTTCCAATGTGGATTTCCACAAACATAGTCAAGGGTTGTGGGTGGAAGAGGGAAGTCATGCTGTTAAGATGGTGGCACGGCCTTGTTGGGCCGAAGGGCCTGTTTCCCGTGCTGTGTTGTTCTTCGTTCTTTAATTCCTGGAAGAGGTCTCTAGTCTGTTAACAGGAAGCTTATAGCTTGAGGGAACCTCTCCTGCTTTTACTACCAGTCATTGGCGTGTTTGGAAGGATTTTGCAGTTTGTCACTCAACTTGTTTATCATAGAGCCATAGAAAATTACAGCTCAGAAACAGGCCTTTTGGCCCTTCTTGTCTGTGCCGAACCATTTTTCTGCCTAGTCCCACTGACCTGCATTTGAACCATATCCCTCCACACCCCTCGCATCCATGAACCCAGCCAAGTTTTTCTTAAATGTTAAATGTGACCCCGCAATTATCCGGCAGCTCATTCCACACTCCCACCACCCTCTGTGTGAAGAAACCCCACCCCTAATATTTGCTTTAAACTTTTCCCCTTTCACCCTTAACACATGCCCTGATTTTTTTCCTCCCCTAGCCTCAGTGGAAAAAGCCTGCTTTGCATTCAGTCTATCGATACCCATCAAAATTTTATACACCTCTATCAAATCTCCCCTCATTCTTCTACACTCCAGGGAATAAAGTTCTAACCTATTCAATCTCTCTCTGTAACTCAGCTTCTCAAATCCCGGCAACATCCTCGTGAACCTTCTCTGCACTCTTTCAACCTTATTTACATCCTTCCTGTAACTAGGTGATCAAAAGGGTGGACAGTGATAGCCTTTTTCCTAGGATGGAGAAAGCTAGCACGAGGGGACATAGCTTTAAATTAAGGGATGGTGGTTTTAGAACAGATGTCAGAGGTAGGTCCTTTACCCAGAGGGTGGTAAGGGTATGGAATGCCTTGCCTGCGTCAGTTGTAGATGCGCCAAGTTTGGTGGTGTTTAAGAGGTTAATAGATAAGTTTATGGATGAAAAGGGAATGGTTTAGGTTAGAGGGTCACTGCTTGTTCCTAATTGGTCGGCGCAACATCGAGGGAGAAGGGCCTGTTCTGCGCTGTAATGTTCTATGTTCTATGTTCTAAAACTGTACAGAATATTCTAAATTCGGCCTCACCAATGCCTTATATAACCTTACCATAACACTCCAACTTTTATATCAACTTACCTTTCTTGCCCACCAAGTCCTGGGATGGATCTGGAACCCGGAGCTTCTGTCTCAGAGGCAGGGATGCTAACTCACTGTGCCTCAACACCTCCTTTCATAATTTTTGATTGGAACATACAGAATCCATACGGTGCAGAAGGAGACCGTTCAGCCCATCAAGTCTGCATCGCAATCCCACCCATTCCTGTAACACTGCACATTCACCCTGTTAATCTTCCTGACACTAGGGTCAATTTAGCATGGCCCATCCACCCAACCCGCACACTTTTATTGGGATACAGTGAAAAGTATTGTTTCTTGCGCATCATATATAGACAAAGCATACTATTCATAGAGAAGGAGAAGAAAGGGTGCAGAATGTAGTTAAAGCTAGGGTGTAGAGAAAGATCACCTTAATGCGAGGTAGGTTCATTCAAAAGTCTGACAGCAGCAGGGAAGGAGATGTTCTTGAGTTGGTTGGTGTGTGACCTCAGACTTTTGTGTCTTTTTCCAGACGGAGGAAGGTGGAAGAGAGAATGTCCGGGGTGTGTGGGGGTCCTTGATTATGCTGGCTGCTTTGCCAAGGCAGTGGGAGGTGTAGACAGAGTCAATAGATGGGAGGCTGGTTTGCAAGATAGATTGGGCTACATTCACAAACTTCTGGAGCTTCTTGCAGTCTTGTTATCCATACCTGGTTACTCTTGAACTGAGCAGTTTATTAGACCATTTCAAAGGGTACTGCTGTGGCTCTGGAGTCACATGTAGGCCAGACTGGCTAAGCTTGGCAAGTTTTCTACTTGAAAAGTGAACAAAGTATGTATTTCGTTTTGCAACAATTAATGGTAATTTCATGATCTAGAACATAGAACATAGAACATAGAACACTACAGCACAAACAGGCCCTTCGGCCCACAAGTTGTGCCGAACACATCAAAACCTACCCAGCCATAGACCTATCTATAACCCCCAATCCCATTGGATCCCATATACTCATCCAGAAGTCTTTTAAAAGACCCCAGCGAGTTCGCCTCAACCACCACCGACGGCAGCCGATTCCATTCACTCACCACCCTCTGAGTGAAAAACTTTCCCCTAGCATCCCCTCTGTACTTGCTTCCCTGCACCTTAAATCTGTGCCCTCTCGTCGCGACCATTTCAGCCCTGGGAAATAGTCTCTGAGAGTCCACCCTATCTATTCCTCTCAACATCTTGTAAACCTCTATCAGGTCGCCTCTCAACCTTCGTCTCTCCAGGGAGAACAGTCCCAGCTCCCTCAACCTGTCTTCATAAGGCATGCCTCCCAATCCAGGCAACATCCTTGTAAATCTCCTCTGCACCCTTTCAATAGCTTCCACGTCCTTCCTATAGTGAGGCGACCAGAACTGCGCACAGTACTCCAAGTGTGGTCTGACAAGGGTCCTATAAAGCTGCAGCATTACCTCCTGACTCCTGAACTCAATCCCTCGATGAATGAAGGCCAGTACACTGTAAGCTTTCTTAACCACATCCTCCACCTGGGAGGCCGATTTGAGAGTCTTATGGACCCGGACCCCAAGATCCCTCTGCTCTTCCACACAGCTAAGACTCCTACCTTTGATAGTGTACTCATTCATCCCGTTGGATCTGCCAAAATGGACCACAACACATTTATCTGCGTTGAAGTCCATCTGCCACTTCTCCGCCCAGTCTTGCATCCTGTCGATGTCATGCTGCAACTTCTGACATCCCTCCAGACCATCCACAACACCACCGACCTTCGTGTCATCGGCGAACTTAATCTCTACTGAGACTGGCTTTCTTGGGTGGCACGGTAGCACAGTGGGTTAGCGCTGCTGTTTCACAGCTCCAGGGGCCTGGGTTCGATGCTCGGCTCGGGTCACTGCCTGTGTGAAGTCTGCACATTCTCCTCGTGCCTGCGTGGGTTTCCTCCGGGTGCTCTCGTTTCCTCCCACAGTCCAAAGATGTGCGGGCTAGGTTGATTGACCATGCTAAGAAATTGCCCCTTAGTGTCCAGGGATTGCGTAGATTAGAGGAGATTAGTGGGTAAAATATGTAGGGATATGGGGATATGCTTGGGTGGGATTGTGTTCAGTGCACACTCGATGGGCAGAAGGGCCTCTTTCTGCACTGTAGGGATTCTAGATTTGCACATTTCTGGGATTGCGACAGGTAGTGAGGGAGCAAAGCAACAAAAAGGGCAAACATACTTGACCTTATCTCCAGCCGCAGGTAAGACTGACCACTGCACAGTCCACATGGGGTCAAAAATCAAGCTACTTTGAGGGAGGTACCCTCCATTATGTTGTGTGGCACCATCACCGTGCTAACTGGAATAGACTTTGAACAGAGCTGGAAAACCGGGCATGCACGAGACACTGTGAGCCAGCAGAATTGCACTCAACCACAGTCCGAAACCTCACGACCTGGAGTTGGAGCTGTTTCCCGTGCTGTTTTGTTCTTTTGTTCTCTGATAGTGTATGAATGAAGCAGTGGCGTGATGGGAAAAATGGTCAAGTGTTTAGTATGAAATAAAGACAGCAAACCAAGCCATTTCAAAATGCCAGACCTCTGTAAAACCGATTGGCTCTGAATGAAGAAATGACTACAATCAGAGAAGGCCAAATGCTTGGCCTTCAGTCCGTTTTGATAAGGTTGACCCCATATACCGTGAGGTAACATAGAGGCATTAGATAAGGTCGGGGATGAGGGAGTCACGGAAGTTATTTTGTTCGTTGTACCACTGCTTGTATTACTAACATCACGTAAGCTGATAAGGAAGTGTATAATTATTAAATTGATCCTGGTAGTGGGGGCAGTCTTGGGATAGAATCAGCAGTTAGTGCGAACTGCTTTCTGTGTCCAAGATTCAGCCATATACTGCACGCAATCTTGTGATAGTTGATTTTCAGAGAGGTAAACTTTGTTAAGTTTAGTTATCACAACTCGGGAAACAAGAGGTTCTCCAGTACAACACTGGCATACTCTCCACTCTGCCATTACCACCAAACTAGGACATCTTAGAAACATAGAGGATAGAAGCAGGGCAAGGCCATTCGGCCCTTCAAGCGTGCTCCACCATTCATCACGATCATGGCTGATCGTCCAACTCAATAACCTAATCCTGCTTTCCTCCCCTAATCTTTGCCCCAAGTGCTATATCCAGCTACCTCTTGAATATATTCAATGTTTAGGATTCATCTACACCTTGTGTAATGAGTTCCACAGGCTCAACACTCTTTGGGTGAAGGATGACACAGTGGCATTGGATTAGCATTGCTGCCTCACAGAGCCAGCCAGGAATCCGGGTTCAATTGGGTTGCTGTCTGTGTGGAGTTTGCACATTCTCCTCATGTCAGTGTGGGTTTCCTCCGGGTGCTCCAGTTTCCTCTCGCATCTTGTAAACATCTATCAGGTCGCCTCTCAACCTTCGTCTCTCCAGGGAGAACAGTCCCAGCTCCCTCAACCTGTCTTCATAAGGCATGCCTCCCAATCCAGGCAACATCCTTGTAAATCTCCTCTGCACCCTTTCAATAGCAGAAAGGGTAAGTCCAAAGAAGCATGGGTTAGGTGAATTGGCCATGCTAAATTGCCCCTTAATGAAAGGGGGCCCTTGCCAGGGTAAATACATTGGGGTTAAGGCCTGGATGGGATTGTGTTTGGTGCAGACCAGATGGGCTGAATGGCATCCTTCTGCACTGTAAGATTCTATAATTACAGAGTGCTCCGGTTTCTTCCTACAATCTGAAAGGTGATTGACCTGAACAGGCACTGGAATGTGGCAACTAGGGGAGTTTCATAATAACTTCATTGCAATGTTAATGTTTGTGCTGTAGTGTTCTATGTTAGCCTTACTTGAGACTAATGAATAAATCCTCAGACTGTGACCTTCGCCCTGGACACCCCTCACCATCAGGAACATCCTCCCTGTATCTAAGCTGTCTAAGTCTGGTTAGAATTTGGAAAAAAGTGTCTGTGAGATTCTTCCCTCAATCATCTGAACTCCAGTGAAACAATCCTAAAATGGTCAATCTCTCCTCAATCAGCCTGCTTTTCCAGATCAAAATGAATGGTAGAGCAGGCTAAGGACCAGTCAGTATTCTCCTAGTTTCTGAGAGAGTTTCTAAGTGTGTCCGGGATGCATGGGATCCTTGATTATGCTTTCTCCAGGCAGCTGGAATTCTTCTACTTAGGCTTTGCTGTTGCTGCAAGATCCTGAGTTTTGTCCTAAGTTTTATTTTATTAGTGTCACCAAGTAGGTTTACATCAGCGCTGTAATGAAATTACTGTGAAAGTTCTTGAACTGCCAAACTTCGATGCCTGTTTGGATACACTGAGGGGGAAATTAGAACGGGCAATGTAACCTAACCTGTAAATCTTTCCGACTGTGGAAGGAAACCTGGTTCGATTCCCAGCTCGCTTCGCTGTCTAAGTGGAGACTGCATGTTCTCCCCGTGTCTGCGTGGGTTTCTTCCAGGTGCTCCAGTTCTCCAGTCCAAAGATGTGTGGGTTAGGTGGAAAGGCCATGCTAAATTGCCCCTTAGTGTCAGGGGTGCTAGCTAGGGTAAATATATGGGGTTATGGGGATAGGTCCTGGATGGGATTGCGGTTGGTATAGACCTGATGGGCTGAACGGTCTCCTTCTGTATTGTAAGATTTCAGGGTGCTCCAGTTTCTTCATTCACTCTAAAAGACCACCTGGTGCATTTAGGTGCATTGAGCTGAACAGGCGCCGGAGTGTGGCATCTAGGGGAAGTTCACAGTAACTTCATTGCAGTGTAAGTCTTACTTATGACTAATAATACACAGACAGGGGGTAAAATGTGTAAACTCCACACATTTTCAGTAATGCAAGCCAGGAATCGAACTCGGGTCCCTGGCGCTGTGAGGCAGCAGTGCTAACCGCTGTGCCACCATGCCATCCATTGAGATTCTAGGGTGAGAGCAATCATGCTTCCTCATTGAAAGGCTGATACATTTATCTCTGTGAGGGGGGAGTCACGGGATAGGAATAATCACTCTGATAATTGCAGACTCCCCCCAACTCCGTCCCACACTCATTGCAATACTAAAAACTGGCATTGAGAACTGGCATGAATATTGAAACTTGGTGGCACTGCCTAGCTAGCAGCTTGGCACAGCAAGAGGTTGCCAATCGGCTCCCATCCCACCCACTCCCCATGCCACAAGGATCGTTCCCTCCCTTTTTCCTATAACTACCGGCGTATTCTCAGACAGGACAGCACAGCATCAGGGCAGGGGATGGTTTAGCAGAACACACAGCCTTGGATCTGAGACAGCAGAATCGCAAGACAGGCCGAGTCAATCTGCTGGCACCTCTCTTGTGTGTGCCAGCCTTGGCAGAATCGAAACAAATCCGGAACACCAAACTCTTCCTCTGGGATGATGATATCTGGAAGGAGAAGCAACCAGCCTTTCCCACAGTACAAGGCCCCCTGCACTTTCCCCGCACTTGTGGCCAGTTAGATGAGAAACCTCTTGATTTCCCCTTGGTTCAATCCAACCTCAAGGCCACAAGTCTACCAACTCAGCCTTCTAAAGCTCTGAAAATCTGCTCTTGGTGGAACACATATCCCTTTCAGTGATGAGCTGAGTTTTGTTTGCTAAGATTTTGATTTGGTTTGATTTATTATTATCACATGTGTTGGGATACTGTCAGAAGTGTTGTTTCTTGTGTGCTGTACAGACATTGGGATACCATTCATAAAGTACATAGAATTCCATCAGGGCAAGAAGAGGCCATTCGGCCTATCAAGCCTGCACTGACAACAATCCCACCCAGGCCCTATCCCCATATCCCTACATATTATACCCACTAATCCCTCTAACCTACGCAATCCCTGTACACTAAGGGACAATTTTTCAGCATGGCCAATCAACCTAACCCGCACATCTTTGGATTGTGAGAGGAAACCGGAGCACCCGGGGAAACCCACGCAGGCATTAGGAGAACGTGCAAACTCCACACAGACAGTGACCTGAGCCGAGAATCGAACCCAGGACCCTGGAGCTGTGAACATAGAACATAGAACATAGAACATTACAGCGCAGAACAGGCCCTTCGGCCTTCGATGTTGCGCCGACCAATTAAGAAAAAGCATTTAGCATCTAACCTAAACCATTCCCTTTTCGTCCATAAACTTATCCACTAACCTCTTAAACGCCATCAAACTTGGCGCATCTACAACTGCAGCAGGCAGGGCATTCCATACCCTTACCACCCTCTGGGTAAAGAACCTACCTCTGACATCCGTCCTATAACTACCACCCCTTAATTTAAAGCTATGTCCCCTCGTGCTAGCTTTCTCCATCCTAGGAAAAAGGCTATCACTGTCCACCCTATCTAAACCTCTAATCATCTTATATGTTTCAATAAGGTGTCCTCTTAGCCGCCTTCTTTCTAACGAAAACAACCTCAAATCCCTCAGCCTCTCCTCATAAGACCTGCCCTCCATACCAGTCAACATCCTGGTAAGCAGCAGTGCTAACCATTGTGCTAACATGCCACCCTGATTTGATTTATTATTGTCACATGCATTAGCATACAGTGAAAAGTATTGTTTCTTGTGTGCTATACAGACAAAGCATACCATTCTTAGGGAAGGAAAGAAGAGAGTGCAGAACTTAGTGTTACAGTCATAGCTAGGGTGTAGAGAAAGATCAATTTAATGCAAGGTAGGTTGTATTCAAATACTAGATGGCAGCAGGGAAGAAGTTATCCTTGAGTCAGTTGGTACGTGACTTCAGACATTTGTGTCTTTTTCCCAACAGAAGAAGGTGGAAGAGAGAATGTCCGAGGTGTGTGGGGTCCTTAATTATGCTGCTGCTTTGCCGAGACAGCGGGAAGTGTAGACAGAGTCAGTGGATGTGAGACTGGTTTGTGTGATTGTTTGGGCTATATTCATGACCCTTTGTAGTTTCCAATGGTCTTGGGCAGAACAGGAGCCTATACCAAGCAGTGACACAACCAGAAAGAATACTTTCTATGGTGCATTTTTGAATCTCTGGTTGGATCTCTAAGAGTGTGGGAAGAAATTAGAACACCCGGAGTAAACCTGCGCAGACACAGGGAGAATGTGCAGATTCTGCATAGTCAGTGACCCAAGGCTGAAATTGAACCCAGGCTCCCTGGCACTGTGAGACAACAGTGCTAACCATTGTGCCATCATGCTACCCTTCATAAAGTCCACAGTGAGGGAAGGAAAAAGGTGTAGAATATTGTATTATAGTCATACCTAAGTTGTAAAAGAACTCAGTTTTAAAAGCACAGAACAAGAGTAAAAGATAGAATTAGAGTGTATGCTGAGGACAGTTTGCAATTTGTTTTACCCTGGCACCATCTTGAATAATTTTGTAAATGTTATGTTTGTGAAAAGGCCTCTTCACACACATAAAATATCTGCTGGGACAGCTCATGGGTGCCACCTTTCCTTTCATTCATGGATTTTACTCAAACTTTTGAGTCCATTGACCCCATAACTAGAAGCAGAAGGAGGACATTCTGCCCTTCGAGCCTTTTCTGCCATTCATTTTGATCATGGCTGATCATCAAATTCAATATCCTGATTTCTCCCCCTTCCTCCCTTATTCCTCCATCCCTTCAGCCCCCGGAGCTAAATCTAATTTCTTCTTGAAATCACACAACATTTTGGCCTCAACTCCTTCCTGCAGTCATGAATTCCACACATTCGCCACCCTCAGGGTGAAGAAATTTCTCCTCACCTCAGTCCTAAAAGGTTTACCTCTTCCATATCCTGTTAGGAAAAAGATACAAAAGTCAGAGGTCACGCACCAACCGACTCAAGAACATCTTCTTCCCTGCTGCCATCAGACTTTTGAATGGATCTACCACACATTAAGTTGATCTTTCTCTAAACCTTGTGACTGTAACACTATATGTGCATTACTTCTTCTTGTTGGGCTGGTGGTACAGTGACATACGTAGAGGTATTTCTCTCGGTGGTTTTGAGTAGTGTTATAGTTCTGCTTAGGGGCTTTGTCCCCTTGCAATAGATACATAGAACAGTACAGGCCCTTTGGCCCTCAATGTTGTGCTGAGCTATGTCCAAACCCAAGATCAAGCTATCCCATTCCTTATCATTCTGTTGTGCTCCATGTGCCTGTCTAATAACTGCTTGAAAGTTCCTAAAGTGTCCGACTCCACTATCACAGCAGGCAGTGCATTCCACACCCCAACCACTCTCTGAGTGAAGAATCTACCTCGGACATCACTCTTATATCTTGCAATGTTGTCCCTCCTAGTAACAGCTAATCCATCCAAGGAAATAATCTCTGCATATCCACTCTATCAATCCCTCTCACCATCTTATAAACTTCTATTAAGTCACCTCTCATCCTCCTCTGCCCAGCTCCCTCAACCTTTCCTCATACCCTCCAAACCAGGCAGTATCCTGGTAAATCTCCTCTGTGTTCTCTCCAATGCTTCCACATCCCTCTTATAGTGAGGTGCCAGAACTGAACACAATATTCCAAATGTGGTCTCACCAACATCCGACATAGTTGCAGCATAACCCCACGGCTCTTAAATTCAAACCCCCCGTTAATAAACGTTAACACACTTTAAGCCTTCTTCACGGCTCTATCCACTTGAGTGACAACCTTCAGAGATCTGTGGATATGAACCCTAAGATCTCTCTGTTCCTCCACAACTCCTCAGCATCCTGCCATTGACCCTGTAATCCGCATTCAAGTTTGTCTTAACAAAATGAATCAATACTCTCTCTCTATCCTTAGAGTTCATGTGGTGCAATTCTCTGCCTCGGGATCGGAATCCCAAGCTTCGAGTCCACTGCCAGGACTTGTTGGCCAGGGAAGGAGCATTCATAACGCAGTTTAACAATCTGACAACAGCTTTGACATTCTTCCGCCACTAACCGCCAACAGGAAAAAAAATAACAGTGTGGGTGTGAAGATACAGTTCACAATATAATCTCCCTCTCTCTAGCAGTGAAGATTGGGATATTATCATTATTCCAAGGGGACCTTTTTCCTGTGTGTGTAGGATGGTGTGTCTTTAGGAAGGGAGTGTTTGTGTGTAAGGGTGTGTGTGTGCTGGGGGGGATAGTTTGTGCGTGTGTTGGGAATGAGTGAGTGGCTGTGTGTGTGTGTGTGTGTGTGTGGGGGGGGGGGGGGGGGGGGGGGGGAGGGTATGAGGGGGAGGAGGAGGAATTTGTGTGTGTGTGTCAGTGTGGATAGTTTGTGTGTGTGTGATAGCGTGGAGCTCGCGTGTGCTCGGGGTTGAGTAAGCATGCATGAGTGGGAGAATTACTTTGTGTGTTGTGGGGGAAAGAGGAGGTTTGTGTCTGTGTGTATGTGTGTGTGTGTGTATATGTGTGTGTGTGTGTCTGCGGAAGGGGGAGAGGGGGCTTGTGTGTGGAGAGATAGCTTGTATGTGTGTGTGTGCGAGACAGTGTGGAATTGTTTGTGTTGGGGGGAAATAGAGAGGGCTTGTGTGTGTGAATGTGGGATAGTTTCTATGTGTATGTGTGTGTGTGTGTGTGTTCATGTGTGTGTGAGAGTGGAGTAGTTTGTGCATGAGAGAGTGTGGAATAGTTTATGTAAGTGAGTGCATATGTGTGAGACTGGGATAGTTTGTATGTGTGAGTGTGAGATTGTTTGTGTGTGTGAGAGTGTGATAGTTTGTGTGTGAGTGTGAGATTGTGTGTGCAAGAGTGTGATGTTTGTGTGTGAGAGAGTGGGATTGTTTGTGTGTGTGAGTGTGCGATAGTTTGTGAGTGTGAGAGTATGATCGTTTGTGTGTGAGATAGTTGTATGTGTTATGAGTGTGAGATAGTTTTTGTGTGTGTGAGTGTGAGGTAGTTTTTGTGTGTGTGAGTGTGGGATAGTTTGTGTGTGTGTGAGTGTGGGATAGTTTGTGTGTGTGTGTGAGTGTGGGATAGTTTGTGTGTGTGTGAGTGTGGGATAGTTTGTGTGCGTGTGAGTGTGGATAGTTTGTGTGTGTGAGTGTGGGATAGTTGGTGTGCGTGTGAGTGTGGGATAGTTTTGTGTGTGAGTGCGGGATAGTTTGTGTGCGGTGAGTGTGGGATAGTTTGTGTGTGTGAGTGCGGGATAGTTTGTGTGTGTGAGTGTGAGATAGTTTGTGTGTGTGTGAGTGTGGGATAGTTTATGTGTGTGTGAGTGTGGGATAGTTGTGTTGTGTGAGTGTGGATAGTTTGTGTGTGTGAGTGTGGGATAGTTTGTTTGTGCGTGTGAGTGTGGGATAGTTTGTGTGTGTGAGTGTGGGATAGTTTGTGTGTGTGTGAGTGTGGATAGTTTGTGTGCGTGTGAGTGTGGGATAGTTTGTGTGTGTGTGAGTGTGGGATAGTTTGTGTGTGTGTGAGTGTGGGATAGTTTGTGTGTGTGAGTGTGGGATAGTTGGTGTGCGTGTGAGTGTGGGATAGTTTGTGTGTGTGAGTGCGGGATAGTTTGTGTGCGTGTGAGTGTGGGATAGTTTGTGTGTGTGAGTGCGGGATAGTTTGTGTGTGTGTGTGAGTGTGGGATAGTTTGTGTGCGTGTGAGTGTGGGATAGTTTGTGTGTGTGTGAGAGTGGGATAGTTTGTTGTGTTTGTGTGTGAGTGTGTATCGGTTTACACAACAGGCTCCTGATGCTATTGTCGGTGAATTGGAGCTAATTCTGTGCTCTGACATGTTTTTTGACTTTGTGCCAAAGTTAGCAATAACATCAGAACAGGGGATTAGAGAGACTCAGTCGGTACCCATAGCTGGGCACCGCAAAGCCAATAACTCTCTAATGTAATTACATGGTAATTATTCCTTCATTATTATCAGAACAGTAAATGTGTATATAATTATAGCTTATTCGACAGATATTGCTGATAACTCGGTGCTCCTTGTGATACCACTCACAGGTTCAAAATTAAACTTCTCACCTCAGTGAGTTGTCACTTGGTGCTTATCGGAAAGCAAGAGGTGTCAGTGAAAGGAGTTGCATTTCTATAGCACCTTTCATAACTGCAGGACATCCTACAGAGCTTCACAGTCAGTGAAGAACTTTCAAAGTGTAGTTAGTCACTGTGGGAATGGAAGGAAAAAACAGCCCCCATCATTGACCTTGTTAGTATATTTCCATGCAGTAATATGATACTAATGAGGCCATTGGTTTTCATAGAATCCTCATGGTAGAGGAGGAGACTATTCAGCCCATCGAGTCTGCCTCTTTGACAAAGCATCCTGCCCAGGCCCGTAAGCCCACACATTTGCCCTGCTAATCCCCCTAATCTACACGTCCTGGGACACCGAGGGGCAATTTACCACGGCCAATCCTTCCAAGCTTCACATTCCGGAAACAAAGTGCGCAGGGAGTTCTGCAGCTTCAATCTGTCCTGAGGCTGTAAAATCCTGCATGAGGTCAACGAACCTTTTCGTGGTCCATTCCCCCGCCCGCTCCGATTCCCATGGCAGGCGGGACAGTAAAATTCCGGCCGACGAGATTTTCCTGAGAACGGAAGGTGGTCAGCTTCTGAATCCAGATATTTTTAAAGTTGAACCAAATTTCAGCATCTACCATGGCAGGATTCAAACGTGGATCCCCAGAGTGGTACCTTGGGGTCTGAGTAGATTACGAATCCTGGTACAATACCGCTATGCAACAGACATGGGTAGATACCAGAGATGAGGGGGTTAGCTTATAAGGAGAGATTGAGTACACTGGGTCTGTACTCATTGGAGTTTAGAAGGCTGAGGGGGGGATCTTATAGAGACTTACAAGATAATGAAGGGGATGGATAAGGTAGAGGTAGAGAGATTCTTCCTACTTAGAACGGAAACCAGAACTGGAGGGCACAGCCTCAAAATAAGGGGGTGGGGGGAGCAGTTTAGAACAGAGTTGAGGAGGATCTTCTTCGCTCAGAGGGTGGTGAGTCTCTGGAATTCTCTGCCCATTGAAGTGGTGGAGGCTACCTCGCTGAATATATTTAAGTCACGGGTAGATAGGTTTCTGATAGACAAGGGAATTAAGGGTTATGGGGAGAAAGCGGGAAAGTGGAACTGATCCACTTCAGATCAGCCATGATCTTATTGAATGGCGGGGCAGGCTTGAGGGGCTGGATGGCCGACTCCTGCTCCTATTTCTCATGTGCTTATTAGAGGAACAGTAACAACTCTCTTTAGAACGTAGAACATAGAACACTACAGCACAGACAAGAGTTCCACGCATTTACAATGCATTGGTGAACAGTCTTTCCAAAATCACTCAGCCCGATGATTGTCCCTTCCTCAGGTTCCTGGGCATGGTGAACCCAGAGCCCAGGAGTGTTACTGCTGGTTTTTGATTTGATTTGACTTATTATTGATGTGGAGATACCGCTATTGGACTGGAGTGAGCACAATAAGAACACCAGGTTAAAGTCCAATGGGTTTATTTGGTATCACGAGCTTTTGGAGCACCACTCCTCCATCAGATGAGGTTCATTACTGACACGTGTATTGGGATACAATGAAAAGTATTGCTTTACAGACAAAGCATACAGTACATAGGGAAGGAAAGGAGAGAGTGCAGAATGTTGTGTTACAGTCATAGTTAGGGTGTAGAGAAAGATCAGCTTAATGTGAGGTTCAAAAGTCTGATGGCAGCAGGGAAGAAGCTGCTCTTGAGCCAGTTTGTATCAGATCTCAGGCTTTTGTACCCTTTTCCCCAATTGGAAGAAGGTGGAAGAGAGAATGTCTTGAATGTGTGGGATCCTTCATTATGTCAGTTGTTTTGCCAAGGCAGCAGGAAGTGTAGACAGAGTCAATGGATGGGAGTCTGGCTTGTATGATGGACTGGGCTTCATTCTTGACCCTTTGTAGATTCTTGCAACCTTGGTACAGGAGTCACACCAAGCTGTGATACATCCAGAAAGAATGGTTTCTGTGGTGCATCTGTAAAAGTTGGTGAGTGTGCATACCAAATATCCTTAGCCACCTGAGAATGTAAAGACATTGGTGGGCTTTCTTAATGCTAATACCCGCGTGGAGGGACCAGGACAGGTTTTTGGTGATCTGGGCACTTAGAAACTTGAAGTCCTCGTCCATCTCCACTTCAACCCAGTTGATGTTAACGGGGGCATGCTCTTCACTACACTCCCTGAAGTCGATAACTATCTCCTTCGTTTTGTTGACATTGAGAGAGAGATTATTGTCATCGCACCAGTTCACCAGATTCCCACTATCTTCAGCAGGAAGTTCAGAGAGAAGGAATTAATCCTCTGTAAGCTTAGTTGTACTACCTTGAAGCGAAAGCTTTGGTTTTGAACGCTCTCAAGCAGAATCCGGAAAAAAAAAGCCAAGTTGAAAATATATTTATATCTTGACAAGGTTGGTGAGTCACAGTTGTGAAATTTTAGACCAGCCCTTGACAAGTTATTAAAACGTTGCATTTTTTTTAAGCAAACATTATGAGGACTTGTCAGAAGAGGAAATTAGGCCCCGACCCCACTGTTGAATAAATGATGCAAACACAGCCCCATTAAATATCTCAAATTTATGTAGAAGTCTGTGTCCGACATGAGTGATGTGAGATAGATTTTTGAATGGTGAAGGTTTTCAGATTTGGCACTAGATAATCAGATTGCTTCATCAAGGGGAGGAGAAAATAACTCTTCATTTTGACATCTGATGTGATCGTGAGCACTGAGAACATCGAGGGCTGGTGTTTATTCTCTGGTCACGTGAAGCAAGTTAGAAAACAAGTAGAGTACAACGTTAAATGCAAGGCACTGCACCTCTGTGAGCTCTTGTGGTGCAGTGGGTTAGTGTCCCTGCCTCTGAGCCCAGAAGCACTGGGTTCGAGGCCCATCTCAGGACTTGGTGGCCAAGGAAGGTGCAGTGTGGCTGAACAGGTTGCGTGCCTTGAAACTTCACAAGTTTCAAGGCTTGTGAAACCCTTCCAAGCGTGCCAATGGCTGGTGGAGAGAGACTCTTGTTCAACCATGCTTGAAGTGGCATGGTGCCCCCTCCATGCTATAAGCCCTGTGACGACAGGTTAGCAATGTAACTGTTTAGTTTCAGAATCATGGAATCCCATGTGCAGAAGAGACCATTCAGCCCATCATGTCTATAGGGACTTTCTGATAGAGTATCTTCCCCTATTTCTGTAACCCAGCACATTTAAATTAGCTGATCTCTTTAACTTTTATATCTTTGGATACTAAGGTGCAACTTAGCATGGCCAATCCACCTAACCTGCACATCTTTGGACTGTGGGAGGAGCAACCAGAGGAAACCCACACAGATACGGGGAGAATGTGCAAACTTCACACAGACAGTGACCCAAGACTGAAATCAAACTCGGGTCCCTGGCGCTGTGAGGCAGCAATGCTAACCACTGTGCTGCTCTGCCAACCTGCTCCAGGAATTATGAGTCATGGAAACATACTGTTCATTGAGCCACAAGGTGCAAGAAGAGAATTGGAATGGATGGTGAGGTTGAGTTGGCTTTGGAAGGGAGCAGCAAACTTTAAAGATGATGAGGTCAGTTTGCGAGGAATAGTTTTGCATTGAGTCAAACATCAGGATTAAGGGATTATCTAATTGAGGCATTTGCGCGTTAGATAGAGAGAAACAATTTCATTTTTTAGACAGAGTGTTCATATGATGGCATGATGACACCGTTGTATAAGAGGTCATGAGACAGAAAAGCACGGGACTTCTCCCCTGGTGCGGGTGGAGTGCAAGCGTGTAGTAGCCTCTGTGTGAAGAAACTATGGTTGTTATAAGTTTCTGATTGGCAGTCTTTGAGAAGTATTTTCTTGAGCTCGTTCCATCCCAAGGGGCAGATCATTAAATTCTTAAAAGCCCCCTTCAGGGGTGAGTAATAGAATCTCTACAGTGAGAAAGAAGCCATTCAGCCCATCAAATCTGCACTGAAAACAATCCCGCCCAGGTCCTCTCCCTATAATCTTAAATACTTACCTTGCTAATCCCCTGACACTAAGGTGCAATTTAGCATGAACAATACATATAACCTACACATCATTGGATGATGGGTGATGTCAAGGAACACTCCTTCAATCAAAACCGCAACTCTCTCCCACACACAAAGAAGGGGTTGATGCTGGAGTTGCTGATGCAGCTGTGTAGCTATACCTGGCATGGATGATATGGAGGCACAATAGTTAGCACTGCTGCCTCACAGTGCCGGGAGCCTGGGTTCAACTCCAGCCTCGGGTCACCATCTGTTTGGAGTTAGCATGCTCTCCCTGTGTTTGCGTGGGTTTCCTTCTGGGTGGTCCAGTTTTCTCCCAGACTACAATGATGTGCAGGTTGGGCGGATTGGCCGTGCTAAATTGCCCCTCAGTATCAAAGGATATGCTGGTTAGTTGGACTGGACATGCTAAATTGTCCCTTAGTGCCCCAAGATATGTCAAGTTGGTGAATGGGGTATGCTAAATTGCCCCTCAGGGTGTTAGCAGGGTGAATAAGTGGGTAATGGGGATAGGGCTTGGGTGGGATTGTGACTGGGACAGATTCAATGGGCTGAATGGCCTTCTTTTGCACTGTAATGTTTCTATGATTCGATTAAGATAAAGACTCAATCCCCTTGACCCAAATTCTTACCAGATCCTTCAATCTGTTCTCTATTCAAAATTGAATTTCCTGTAGTTCAACAAAATCTCTCAACATATTTTCCCCAAACCCATTGACGTTCCTCTAATTCTCTCATTCTTTAAAAAACTCAAATCCCGACGTGTGAACTCTTCATCTGAGTGAATCAGTTCCTTTCGTAGCCTTGACAACGTCAATTTGGTTACCTCACAGCCTCCTCTTTTCCATATATGTTCCTTGGCCTCAATGCTGCAATGAAGCCTTGGATTTGGGCTCGTCCTCGTTACCCGAAAGCTGAACTTTGCCCCCATCCCTACCCACAATGCATTGCGTTCCCTCCTTGACACAATCGGCAAATTGGAATTGGACATTTCAGGTTTAGCCATCTGTGGACTAACGAGCATTGAACGTAAGCCTTAGATTAAGGGTGGCACAGTGGTTAGCACTGATGCCTCACAGCTCCAAGTACTCGGGTTCTATTCTGGCCTGAGATGATGCGTTGAATTTGTATGTTCTTCCTGTGTCTGCATGGGTTTCCTCCGGATGCTCAAGTTTCTTCCCACAGTCCAAATATAGAAACATAGAATTACTAGAGAGCAAAAGGAGGCCATTCAGTCCATCCAGTGCACTGACAACAATCCCAGCTAGGCTAACCTTGAAACTCCCGACACTAAGGCTCAATTTAGCAAGGCCAGTCAACCTAACCTTCACATCTTTGGACACTAAGGGGCAATTTAGCAGGGCTAATTAATTTAACTCACACATCTTTGGACATAAGGTGCAATTTAGCATGGCCAATCCATCTAACTTGCACAACTTTGGACAAAAGGGACAATTTGGCAGGGTCAATCCACCTAACCTACACATCTTTAGACTCTAAAGGACAACTTAATATGAGAATCCGCCTAACCTGCACAACTGTGGACACTAATGGGCTATGTAGCATGGCCAATCCACCTAACGTGCACATCTTTGGACACCAAGGGGCAATTTAGCATGGCCAATCCACCTAACCTGCACATCTTTGGACACCAAGGGGCAATTTAGCATGGCCAATCCACCTAACGTGCACATCTTTGGACACTAATGGGCTATGTAGCATGGCCAATCCACCTAACGTGCACATCTTTGGACACTAAGGGGCAATTTAGCATGGCCAATCCACCTAACCTGCACATCTTTGGACACCAAGGGGCAATTTACATGGCCAATCCACCCTAACCCACACATCTTTATCATGTTGGAGGAAACTGGAGCACCTGGATGTGCAGGATTGGGGGATTAGCCATGCTGAATTTCCCCTTAGTTTCCAAATATCTGCAGGTTAAGAGGGTCTGGCGAGTTAAATTTGTGGGGTTGCAGGAATAGGGCCTGAGTAAGATATTCTATCAGAATGTCGGTGCAGACTCAATGGGATGAATGGCCTCCATCTGCACTGTAGGGATTCTATTAAATAGGTGAATTATTCTCACTTGCTGTAACTGTGAAGTAAGTTCTCTCTCAGGAGTATTTATCTTGCTAACAGCTGCCTCCAGTATTTTCTTGATGGGACGTTGGCTGATGCTACAGGATGATTTGACACAAAGGGAGAATAAATACCAGTATTCATCTGTCATGTTTGTCTGGAGCCTGCCTGGACACGGTCTCTCCTTTGTTTACTCACTCCATTCTTTCCAGATTCCCCCTCTCTCCCATTCTCCCTATCTGACCTGATAGTCCCCTTCTCCCCTTGACACATAGCCTCTTGACTTCTTCAAATTTCATTTATGGGACTTGGGTGTCGCTGGCTGGGCCAACATTTATTGTCCATCCCTAGTTACCTGGGGGCTATTCAGAGTCAACCACATTGCTGTGGTTCTGGAGTCACGTGTAGGCCAGACCAGGCAAGGATGGTAGATTTCCTTCCCTAAAGGGACATTACTGAACCAGATGGGTTTTTCCAACAATCATTGACTATCATTGTCATGGTCACCATTTTCGAGACAAGCTTTTCAATTCCAGGTTCGAACCTAGCACCATGACACAGTGATTAGCACTGTTTCTTTCTAACAATTAACAATATTTTCGTGGTCATTAAGAGATTCTTAATTCCAGAGTTTTCTTGTATTGAATTCAAATTGCATCACTTGCCGTAGTGGGATTCGAACCTGTTTCTCCACGACATTACAATATCCAGTTCACCACTAATCTTTGGACAGCACCTTCCAAACCCATGAGTACCTCCCTCTAGAAGGACAAGGTCAGCAGAGACATGGAAACATCATCACCTGGAGGTTGCCCTCCAAACCACTCACCTTCCTGATTGGGAAATACATCGGCCGTTCCTTCGTGATCACTGGGTCAAGATCCTGGAATTCCCTCCCTCGTGGCACTCCAGATATTTTTAATTGAATTCAAATTCCATTATCTGCCGTGGATGGGATTTGAAACCAGGTCCCCAGAACATTAACTGAGTTTTTGGTTTAATACTCAAGTGATAATGGCACTAAGCCAACACCTTCCCGAACAAAAGCTTGGGGAAAATTTAGCTATTTTTAAAAAACAATTTGTTCATAGGATGTGGGTATCACTGGTTGGCCAGCATTTATTGCCCTTCCCTAGCTGTCCAGGGGCAGTTGAGAGTTAACCCCATGGAGTCACATGTGCATAAGAACATAAGAAATAGGAGCAGGAGTCGGCCATCCAGCCCCTCGAGCCTGCCCCGCCATTCAATAAGATCATGGCTGATCTGAAGTGGATCAGTTCCACTTTCCCGCTTTCTCCCCATAACCCTTAATTCCCTTGTCTATCAGAAACCTATCTATCCGTGACATAAATATATTCAGCGAGGTAGCCTCCACCACTTCAACGGGCAGAGAATTCCAGAGACTCACCATCCTTTGAGTGAAGAAGTTCCTCCTCAACTCCGTTCTAAACTGCACACCCCCCCCCACCACCCTGCCACTATTTTGAGGCTGTGCTCTCTAGTTCTGCTATCCTTTCTAAGTGGGAAGAATCTCTCTATCTCTACCCTATCTAGCCCCTTCATTATCTTGTATGTCTTTGTAAGAACCCCCTCAGCCTTTGAAACTCCAACAAGTGCAGACCCAGTCTATTCAATCTCTCAATGTAGGCCAGACCGGGTAAAGATGGCAGATTTCCTTCTCTAAAGGACATTAGTGTCCCAGGTGGGTTTTTCCAACAGTTGGCAATGGTTTCATCACACATTTAATTTCAGATTTTTATTGAGTTCAGATTTTATGATCTGCCCTGGTGGGATTCAAGCCTGGGCCCCCAAAGCCTTACTCTGATTTTCTGGATTAGTCGTTCAGTGACAGTATCACGACACCACCCTGTGTCACAAATAGGCTCCCATTAACACTGCAATGAAGTTACTGTGAAAATCCCTTAATCACCACACTCCTGTTCGGGTACACTGAGGGAGAATTTAGCACGGCCAATGTACCCAACCAGCACGTCTTTTGCACTATGGGAGGAAACCGGAGCATCCGGAGGAAATCCACGCAGACACGGGGAGAACATGCGGAGTCCGCTCAGAGAGTGACCGGAGCTGGGGATTGAATCTGGGTTCCTGGCACTGTGACGCAGCTAACCATTGTGCCAGCGTGAGTGGGTAGAAGATTTTAGACACATTTTCCATTTCATTTAGATGAAATATTAATTGTGTTTTCATTTATTTGAAAATGTTGACCCAAGGACTGAACCAGGAAGAGAGCCACCAATGGTGTGTCCAAGAAAAGAACATGCTTTAGACATATAGGAAGGATGTAGAGGCTATTGAGAGAATGCAGAGGAGGTTTACAAGGATGCTGCCTGGATTGGGAGGCAGGCCTTATGAAGATAGGTTGAGGGAGCTGGGACTCTTCTCACTGGAGAGACGTAGGTTGAGAGGCGACCTGATAGAGGTTTATAAAATGTTGAGAGGAATAGATAGGGTGGACTCTCAGAGACTATTTCCCCGAGCTGAAATGGTCACTACGAGAGGACACAGATTTAAGGTGCAGGGAAGCAAATACAAAGGAGATGTCAGGGGTAGGTTTTTCACTCAGAGGGTGGTGAGTGAATGGAACCGACTGCCGTCGGAGGTTGTTGAGGCAAACTCACTGGGGTCTTTTAAGAGACTTCTGGATGAGTATATGGAAAAGAATAGGATAGGGGGTTATAGATAGGTCTGTGGATTGGTAGATGTGATTGGCGCAACTCATGGGCCGAAGGGCCTGTTTGTGTTGTATTGTTCTATGTTCTATGTTCTATCTCCCATACCCTGTAAAGATACACTGGGGTGTTGTGAAATAAGAGTGATTGAACCAGGCTTGTGAATGTTACACAATAATCTTTATTTTATTGTGCTTTAACACTAGAATCATAGAATGCCTACAATGCAGAAGGAGGCCATTTGGCCCATCGAGTGTGCACCAACCACAATCCCATCCAGGCACTACCTCTACATATTTTACCCGCTAATCTCTCTAACCTATGTGTCTCAGGATATTTAAGGGTCAATTTTATCATGGCCAATCAACCTAATCTGCACATCTTTGGACTGTGGGAGGAAACTGGAGCACCCAGAAGAAACCCACACAGACACAAGAAGAACGTGCAACTCCACACAGACAGTGACCCGAGCCGGGAATCAAACCCATGTTCCTGGAGCTGTGAAGCAGTAGTGCTAACCACTGTGCTACAATGCCACCCCAACACTTTTGATTCTTTTTATACGCAGGCAGGGTTTTACTTTGCTCTTTTCTCCCTCTTTTTAGTTTCATTCTTTCAGTGAGTTTTCCCTCATCTTGTCATTAACTCAGTGGTGGGTCTCCAGCTTAACGGGCACCAGCTGTGTCCCAGGCTTCTGCCTGACTATCTAGTCATCACCTATCAGCTTGACAAGCTGGTTTTCACTGGCTCCCATTTTAATGCAGCTAAAATCCAAAGACAGGCATCTTCCCGAAGGGGTCAGTGATTAGCCAGCGGAAGCAGAAACCTGGAATATCCAATCAAAGGAGCCCTATGGTAGAAGAAGGCTATTCAGCCCATCAAGTCTGCACCAACTCTCCAAAGCAGCACTTAAGCCAGGCCCAGCTTGCTATCCATACCTCATGCATTCATCAAGGGATGTCTATCTCAACTACACATCTTTGGACACTAAGGGGCAATTTAGCATGGCCAATCCATCTAACCAGCACATTTTTGGACCCTAAGGGACAATTTAGCATGGCCAATCCATGAACCAGCACATTTTTGGACCCTAAGGACAATTTAGCATGGCCCATCCACCTAACCTGCACATCTTTGGACACTAAGAGGCAATTTAGGATGGCAATTCACCTAATTTACACATCTTTGGATACTAAACAGCAATTTCGCATGGCCAATCCACCTAACCTGCACATCTTTTGACACTAAGCAGCGATTTAGCATGGCCAATCCACCGAATCTGCACATTTCTGGAACTAAGGACAATTTAGCATGGCCAATCCACCAAATCTGCACATCTCTGGACACTAAGGAGCAATTTAGCATGGCCAAGCCACCGAATCTGCACATTTCTGGACACTAAGGAGCAATTTAGCATGGCCAAGCCACCTAACCTGCACACGTTTGGAGTGTGGGATGAAATCAGAGTATCCAGAGAAATCCCATGCAGAGATGGGGAGAATGTGCAGACTCTTTACAGACAGTCACACCAAGGCTGGAATTGAACACGGATCCCTGGCAGCAGGCTCTCACCATGGTGCCACCCTGCCACCTGTGGTGGTCAGTGTGTGTTATTTTACAACAGGCGGATCAGCGCAGGGCTATTTTTTAATGTCAGGTTGAAATGCTTCTTATGATTTGATGCATTTGAGGAGGTAACAGGCAGTACCTGAGAGAGAAAGGGCAAAGTTATTTGCAGGGAAAAAAAAAATTAGGTGCCTTCGAAAAAGACTGCGAGGAGTGGGGACAATTATTTTTCGAATGCAGCGTGTCGTTAGCACAGAGGAAAAGGTCAGGCTTGATGTAAGGGCTTCAGAACGAACATTGAGTTTCAGGCGGTGATGCATTGAGGATCAGTGGGAACTCTCAGTTTCCTTGATATCAATAGACCTGTGTTCTTGTTTTCTATTACTGTGTGTGTTTGATGATAAAGAAATGTTATCAACAAACCTCACACTACCTACCTCCTAGCTAACAGAATTGCTAATCTGCATTAGCACCGGTGAGGCCTGGTATCAAGAAAAAGCGTGAAACAATTTTTGCCTGTCAACTTCAGTCAGAGCAAAGGTGGTGGTAGAAGAGGGGGAGGAGTGGCATTGTTAGTTAAGGGCAGCATTACGGAGGCAGAAAAGACGTTTGATGTGGACTTGTCTGCTGAGCTAGTGTGGGCTGAGATTAGAAACAAGAAAGGAGAGGTCACACTGTTGGGAGTTTGTTATAGGCCTCCAAAAAGTTCCAGAGAGGTAGAGGAAGGGATTGCAAATTTGATCCTGGATAGGTGTGAAAGTAACAGGGTAGTTGTAATGGGGGACTTTAACTTTTCTAATATCGATTGGAAAAGCTATAGTTCAAGTACGTTAGAGGGGTCAGTTTTTGTTCAATGTGTGCAGGAAGGTTTCATGACTCAGTATGTAGATAGGCCAACAAGAGGCGAGGCTATATTGGATTTGGTATTGGGTAATGAACCAGACCAGGTGTTAGACTTGGAGGTGGGTGAGCACTTTGGTGATAGTGACCACAATTCGGTTACGTTTACCTTAGTGATGGAAAGGGATGGGCACATACCGAATAACAGTAGTTATAGCTGGGGAAAGGTAATTATGAGGCTATTAGGAGAGATTTAGGATGCATAGGGTGGAGCAGGAAATTGCAGGGGCTGGGGACATCTGAAATGTGGAGCATATTTAAGGAACAGCTTCTGCATGTCCTTAATGAATATGTACCTGCCAGGCAGGGAGGAAGTGGTCGAGTGAGGGAACCATGGTGTACTAGGGAAGTTGAATCTCTGGTGAAGAGGAAGAAGGAGGCTTATATAATGATGAGACGTGAAGGCTCAGTTAGGGCAATGGAGAGCTATAAATCAGCCAGGAAGGAGCTAAAGAGGGAGTTGAGAAGAGCTAGAAGAGGACACGAGAAGACTTTGGCGGATAGGATTAAGGAGAATCCTAAAGCTTTTTACAGGTATATAAATAATAAAAGATTGGTTAGGGCAAGATTAGGGCCAGTCAGAGATAGCAGTGGGAAGTTGTGCGTGGAGCCTGAGGAGATAGGAGAGACACTGAATGAATATTTTTCATCAGTATTCACGCAGGAGAAAGACAATGTTGTCGGGGAGAATACTGCGATACCAGGTTGTAGACTGGGTAGAATTGAGGTTCATAAGGAGGAGGTGTTAGCGAATCTTGAGGGTACGAAAATTGATAAGTCCCCTGGGCCAGATGGGATTTACCCCAGGATTATCTGGGAGGCTAGAGAGGAGATTGCAGAGCCTTTGGCTTTGATCTTCATGTCGTCGTTAGCTACAGGTATAGTGCCGGAAGACTGGAGGATGGCAAATGTTGTCCCTTTGTTCAAAAAGGGGAGTAGGGACCATCCTGGAAATTATAAACCGGTGAGCCTGACTTCTGTTGTGGGCAAGGTCTTGGAAAGAATTATAAGGGATAGGATTTATAAGCATCTAGAGAGAAATAAATTGATTAGGGATAGTCAGCACGGTTTTGTGAAGGGTAGGTCGTGCCTCACAAACCTTATTGAGTTTTTTGAGGAGGTGACCAAAGAGGTAGATAAGGGTAAGGCAGTTGATGTAGTGTATATGGATTTTAGCAAAGCGTTTGATAAGGTTCCCCATGGTAGGCTACTGCAGAAAGTGCAGATGCATGGGATTGAAGGTGATTTAGCAGTTTGGATTAGGAATTGGCTAGCTGATAGAAGACAGAGGGTGGTGGTTGATGGGAAATATTCAACCTGGAGTGCAGTTACAAGTGGTGTACCTCAAGGATCTGTTTTAGGGCCACTGCTGTTTGTCATTTTTATAAATGACCTAGATGAGGGTGTAGAGGTTGGATTAGTAAATTTGCTGACGATACCAAAGTGGGGGGAGTTGTAGACAGCGAGGATGGATGTTACAGTTTGCAGAGGGACATAGATAGGTTGCAGAGCTGGGCCGTGAGGTGGCAAATGGAATTCAATACAGATAAGTGTGAGGTGATTCACTTTGGTAGGAATAACAGGCATATGAAATATAGGGCTAAAGGAAGGACCCTTAATAGTGTTGTCGAGCAGAGGGATCTTGGGGTACAAGTACATAGCTCTTTGAAAGTTGGCACCCAGGTTGATAAAGTTGTTAAGAAGGCGTACGGTGTGTTAGCTTTTATTGGTAGAGGGATTGAATTTAGGAGCTGTGAGGTTATGTTACAACCGTACAAAACTCTGGTGCGGCCGCACTTGGAGTATTGCGTACAGTTCTGGTCGCCGCATTATAAGAAAGATGTGGAAGCCTTGGAAAGGGTGCAGAGGAGGTTTACCAGGATGTTGCCTGGTATGGTGGGAAGGCCTTATGAGGAAAGGCTGAGGGACCTGAGGTTATTTTCATTAGAGAGAAGAAGGTTACGCGGTGACCTAATTGAGGCGTATAAGATGATCAAAGGACTGGATAGGATGGATAGTAAGAGCCTTTTTCCTCGGATGGTGATGACCAACACGAGGGAACATAACTTTAAATTAAGAGGTGGTAGTTATAGGACGGATGTCAGAGGCAGGTTCTTTACACAGAGGGTGGTGAGAGCGTGGAATACCCTGCCTGCAGCAGTTGTGGACTCGCCTACTTTGGGGGCATTCAAATGTTCGGTGGATAGGCATATGGATGATATTGGAATAGTTTAGGTTAGAGGGTCCACTGGCCGGCGCAACATCGAGAGCCGAAGGGCCTGTACTGCGCTGTAATGTTCTAGTTCTATGTTCTAACTTTTTCTTCGATTTCTCCCCCCGTTCCTTCCCCACGCCTTGGTCTGTTACGGACTTGCCAGCTCCGAGTCCACATGTTCAATGTATGACTCTCCAGCGCAATGCAGAGAGAGGGTGCTGCACTGCCAAGAGAGTGTCGGGATTTCAGATGAGGCAATAAATCGTAAACTGTGCATAAAATAGTTGGCGCGCCTCCTATGCTGGTGAACTGGAGATGTAGATCGGATGTCCATCACCTTGCCCACCACAGCAGAGGGCAAGGGGCCAGAACCCCCCTCAGGCAGGAATTTTAAATCCCGGCCATAGAACATAGAACATAGAACACTACAGCACAAACAGGCATTTCGGCCCACAAGTTGTGCCGATCATATCTATACCTACCAGGCCATAGAACTATCTGTAACTCCCAATCCCATTTAATCCCATATACTCATCCAGAAGTCTTTTAAAAGACCCCAGCGAGTTCGCCTCTACCACCACCGACGGCAGCCGATTCCATTCACTCTCCACCCTCTGAGTGAAAAACTTACCTCTAACATCTCCTCTGTACTTGCCCCCCAGCACCTTAAACCTGTGTCCTCTCGTATCGACCATTTCAGCCCTGGGAAATAGCCTCTGAGAATCTACTCTATCTATTCCTCTCAACATCCTATAAACCTCTGTCAGGTCGCCTCTCAACCTTTGTCTCTCCAGAGAGAAGAGACTGAGCTCTCTCAACCTATCTTCATAAGACATGCCCCCCAATCCAGGCAACATCCTTGTAAATCTCCTCTGCACCCTCTCAATAGCTCCCACATCCTTCCTATAATGAGGTGACCAGAACTGCACACAATATTCCAAGTGGGGTCTACAAGGGTCTTATAAAGTTGAGCATTACCTCCCGACTCCTCATGATGCCAAAGAGCAAAGATCAAAGAAAATTACAGCACAGGAACAGGCCCTTCGGCCCTGTAAGCCTGCACCAACTTAACTAAACTCCCCTCAACCCTCTGGGGACCATATCCCTCTATTCCCATCCTATTCACGTACTTGTTAGGACACTCATTAAAAGTCACTATCATATTTGTTTTATCCTACAGGTGCTTTGGTCCACCTTGTTGTCTAACAAGAGGCATACACGTGATGGGTCGTGAGAGGGCTGCTCTTGGATTTTTCGAGAGTATCCTAGTGCTTCACGTCGTTAGTGTACGCTTGACCTGAACCATTTGATGGGCAACACGACAGCTCAGTGACTATCGCTGTGCTGTGCAGATACATGGATTTGGGCCTGTGTCTGTGGGAGTTTGCGCATTCTCCCGGTGTTTGTGTGGGTTTTCTCTGGGTGCTCCGGCTTCCTCCCACACCTCAAAGATGTGCTCTTAGGCAAATTAGCAGAACAAGTTCTCCCTAAATCTGGTTCTAATGCATAGATCTATAAACATGGACAGGGATCACGGGTAGAAGTGGGAACATCGATGTGGTGGTGTGGGCTCGTTGGGGCGAAGGGTCTGTTTCCTGTGCTGTTTTGTTCTTTGTTCTATATCTGCTCCCACTACCTCCCCAGGTAGCATGTTCCAGGCACCCACCACCCTTGGTCTGTAAAATCTGCCTTGTACATCTCCTTGCCCCTCACACCTTAAACCTGTGTGCCCCCCCCCCCCCCCCCCCCCCCCCCCCCCCCCCGCCAGAGTAATTGATTCTTCCCCCTTGGGAACAGTTTCTACATTTGCGCTGCTTGCTAAGAAGTTCCATCCAAAGAGGAGTTTCGGTTTGGGAGGTTGAGCTAAGTTAATTTGAAAGCATTCAGTGAAGCCCAAAAGACTAACATCATAAAATGCAGAAGGCGACCATTTAGCCCATCGAGCCTCACTGACCATAATCCCACCCAGACCCTAATTGCATGCATTTACCCTAGTTCAATTCAATTTACCCTAGGCCAATTCATCTAACCCACACATAGCACAAACAGGCCCTTTGGCCCACAAGTTGCACCGATCATATCCATACCTACCAGGCCTATCTATAACCCTCAATCCCATTAAACTCCATATACTCATCCAGAAGTCTCTTAAAAGACCCCAACGATTTTGCCTCTACCACCACTGACAGCAGCCGATTCCACTCACTCACCACCCTCTGAGTGAAAAACTTACCCCTGGCATCTGTGGGAGGAATCCGGAGCATCCGGAGGAAACCCACGCAGACACAAGGAGAATGTGCAAATTCCACACAGATAGTGACCCGAGCCGGGAATCGAACCTGGGTCCCTGGCATTGAGCTTGCCCCCCTTGCTCGCAATTTGCTTGGCTCCCTGCATTCGGCCTGATCACATGACCCAAATAGGATCATATCTTAAAGGGGCCATGTGACCACAGTACACACACACACACACATGCGCGCACACACACTCACACATACATACACATACATACAAACACACACACACATACATACCCCCCACACACACACACACATACCCACATACACATCCATACATATACACACACATACACACATATACATATACATACTCACAGACACATACACACACATACACTCACACACACGCACATGCACATACACACACACACTCACACACACACACATCATATGCATTGATTCACCCATTACCTACTCCAGTAGCTACGATCTCAAAAAATCCAATCTGATTTGATTTGATTTGATTTATTATTGTCACCTATATTAAGATACAGTGAGAAGTATTGTTTCTTGCGCACTGTACTAATGTCCTTCAGGGAAGAAAATCTGCCATCCTTACTGATCTGGCCTACATGTGACTGCTACAACAATGTAGTTGACTCTCCGAGGAGAGCTAGGGATGGGCAATAAATGTTAGAGAGCCAATGGCATCCATATCCCAAGAATGAATAAAAAAAAAGACAAAGCATATCTTTGTAGAGAAGGAAACGAGAGAGTGCAGAATGTAATGTTACAGTCATAGCTAGGACGTAGAGAAAGATCAACTTAATGCAAGGTAGGTCCATTCAAAAGTCTGATGACTATAAAAAAGAAACTGTTCTCAAGTTGGTTGGTGTGTGAACTCAGGCTTTTTTGTATCTTTTCCCCAATGGACGAAGATGGAAGAGAGAATGTCCGGGGGACAAGGAATCCTTAATTATGCTGGCTGCTTTGCCAAGGCAGTGGGAACTGTGGAGAGATTCGTGGATGAGAGGCTGGTTTGCGTGATGGGTTGGGTAACACTCACAAACCTTTGTAGTTTCTTGCAATCTTGGGCAGAGCAGGGGCCATACCAAGCTGTGATACAACCAGAAAGAATGATCTCTATGGTGCATATCTAAAAGTAAAACCTGCTTTCACTTTCTACATTGAATCTTCCCAATTTACCTCTATTTTCTTAAAGGTATGGTATCACATTCTTTAGTATCGATTCTAACATTTTCCCTGCTACGGGTGTTAGACAAAAAACTCTCACGTTAGTCCAAATCTATGGGGTTACTTGAAATCTATGTAATTGTCTACTCAGCGAGCATTCTGTTAATATGAGTTTACCATCCAGCGTAAAAATGAACCAATAATGCAGGCTTCAGGAATAGGGAACAAATTAGTCGGAATTCTACACCCATCACAAAAGGTTAATTCTCAGCGGATAAATATTCCATCTCAAAAAAGGGTTTAAGTGCTTTTGAAACCATTGTACAGCAGATGCACAGGGACACCACCATCTGGAGGCTCCCCTCCAAGCCACTCATTAGAAATATATTGATATTCCTTCACTGTTTCTGGATTCTGGAACTCCCTTCCTAACCTCTGACAGGTTTATTTGGACTCAGGAGTTTTCGGCGCACTGTTCCTTCCTCAGATGGGTCACCATTGTCTCTGTCTTCGCTTCCCGCTGCCTCAGAAAAGCAGCCAGTATAATTAAGGACCCCCACACATCCTGGACATTCTCTCTTCCATCTTCTTCCGTTGGGGAAAATGATACAAAAGTCTGAGGTCACGTCCCAAGTAAAGCTTCTTCCCTGCAGCCAGTATAATTAAGGACCCCCACGCATCCCGGACATTCTCTCTTCCACCTTCTTCCTTCAGGAAAATGATACAAAATTCTGAGGTCACATACCAACCGACTCAAGAACAGCTTCTTCCCCGCTGCCGTCAGACCTTTGAATGGACCTACCTCGCATTAAGTTGATCTTTCTCTGCATCCTAGCTATGACTGTAACACTACATTCTGCATTCTTTCCTTTCCTTCTCTATGAAGGATATGCTTTGTCTGCATGGCACACAAGAAACAATACTTTTCACTGTACACTAATGTATGTGACAATAATAAATCTCACCTGATGAAGGGGCAGTGCTCTGAAAGCTCATGCTACCAAATAAACCTGGACTTTAACCTGGGATTGTGAGACTTCTGACCATGCTCACCCTCAGTCCAATGCCGACATCTCCACATCATCCCTCCCTAAAACACTGTGACTGTAGCAGGTCAAGAAAATGGTTCACCACCACCTTCTCAGGGGAAATTAGGAATGGGCACAACCAGTGATATCCCATAAATGAATTAAAAGAAAATTTTATCTAGAACATTTTCCAACCATTTTCACTTTATTGTTTCATTATTACATTGCCTCACAATTTACCATCTCCTTTTCTTTGGTGATGTGGAGTTGGACTGGGGTTGGGCATAGTAAGAAGTTTCACAATGCCAGCTTAAAGTCCAACTGCTTTATTTGGCAGCACAAGCTTTCAGAGCACTGCCCCTTTGTCAGGTGAGTGGAGAGTTGGGTTCACAAACAGGACATATATATATATATATATATATATGTAGACACAGGCTCAATTACAAGATAATGGTTGGAATGTAAGTGTTAACAGGAAATCAAGTCTTAAAGGTGCAGATAATGTGATTGGAGAGAGGGTTAAGCACAAATGTGTATTTTCTCCAGACAGGACAGTTAGTGAGATGTACAAGCCCAGGCAAGTCATGGGAGTTACAGATAGTGTGACATGAACCCAAGATCCTGGTTGACGCCATCCTCATGTGCGCGGAACTTGGCTATCAGTCTCTGCTCAGCGACTCTGCGCTGTCGTGCATTGTGAAGGTCACCTTGGAGAACACTTACAGAGGTCAAATGCCCGTGACTGTTGCAGTTTTCGCCAAGAGGGAAAGAACAGTCTTGCCTGGTGATTGTCAAGCAATGTTCATTCATCTTTTGTTGTAGTGTCTATATGTTCTCCTCAACGTATCATGCTTTGGAGAATCCCAGCTGCAGGGCAAGGTCAACACAACCAAAGGTCAAAGGTAGAGGAAAGATTGGAATGAGGCACTCACTGAATGTTAAAATGGCAACATGGGCTTGTTGGGCCGAAGGGCCTGTTTCCTGTGCTGTGTTGTTTTTTGTTCTTTGTTGAGACCAGAGGCTGTCAGCCATGGTCTAGAGGTCAATGAAACCCAGCCACGGGACGAGATGTTGGGGAATCCTGGCCGCAGGCAAGAATTCTGGCCCTCCTTCAGTCACGGATGCTGCCAAACCTGCTTCTGTCATTTTCTCTGTGAATTTAAGGATTTTTACACTGTGATATCCCCCAGGATCTACACGAGGAATCACTGGCCTCCCTGTTAGACTTGTAGAACACAAGGTCCCTAGGGGCTGGTAAATAACTCACCAGGTGGTGTTTGCATACCGAGGCCTGTATAAAGCAAGACTCTGAGTGGGCCCATTGTTGCGTTGTCCTGGTTGGGACCTGGAACTTACTTTGTGCCAAATCACACAGTTCCGACTCCTAGAGTTATTATACACGCCAGCGAGTGCTCTGATTTTGGTGCAAGGAAGTGGCTGGTTGCGACCGTGTCTGTGGGAGGAACTGAGAATAAGTCAACGATTAAATCTAGTCTATCAGCTTTCTCTCATTGCATCTCCTGGCTTCATTCGCTTTCGCCCAGGGCTGGATTACTATGTAATCCAGAGAAACAAAAAGCAGTATCTTGAATTAACTAAACAAAATAGACATTAGTGGAGCATTGGAACGTGAAGGAACTATAGCTCAAACTAATGCGTACATTAACCCTATTGCATGCCCAAGCATGGGTTTGAAATGAAAATGGAAAAGATGAAGGAACAGTCCAGAACAAGAACAGGCCCTTCGGCCCACCAAGTCTGTGCTGGCACACGACACCTTTCTAATCTAAAGATCTTTTGTCTCTACACAGTCTGTGTCCCTGTTTTCGCTGCCTATTCATCTACCTGTTAAGATGCCTTTTTAAACATTCCGATGGCATCTGCTTTTACCAACTTCTGGCACCACATTCCAAGCTCTTACCTCTTGAGTTGGTTTGATTTATTATTGTAACATAGAATGCCCATTAAGAGGCCATTCAGCCCGTCGAGTCTGCACTGACCACAATCTCGCAGAGATCCTCATAAACGCCATGTATTTACCCTAGCTAGTTCCCCTGACAATAAAGGGCAATTTAGCATGACCAATCCACCTAACCTGCACGTGTATGGACTGTGGGAGGAAAGCGGAGGAAACCCACGCAGAGATGGGTAGAATGTGGAAACTCTACGCAGGCAGTGACCCATGCCGGGAATCGAACTTGGGTCCCTGACGCTGCAAGGCAGCACATGTTGGATTGCAGTGAAAAGTATTGTTTCTTACATGCTGTATAAACAAAACAAAGCATTCGTAGAATATATGGAGAAGGCAAGGAGAAGGTATCGTAGCCAGCGTAGAGAGAAAAATCGGCTTAATAGATGTTTGAACCATTCAAAAGTCTGGTCTGCAGAGATGCACCATCACCTGTGTAGAAAACTTGCCTCCTTTTACCCAGGATATTGCCTGGTCTGGGGGTATTAGTTATGAGGAGAGGTTGGACAAACTCGGTTTGTCCTCACTGGAATGATGAAGGTTGAGGGGTGATCTGAAAGAGATTTGCAAGATTATGAGAGGTACGGACAGAGTGGATAGTCAGCTGCTCTTTCTGAGGGTAGAAAAGTCAAGTGCGAGGGGGACGTAGGTTTAAGTTGGGTGGGGAAAAGTTTAGAGGAGATGTGCGAGGTGAGTTTTTTTAGACGGAAGGTGGTGAGTGTCTGGAGTGTGCCTGGGGAGGGGGTGGGAGCAGGTACAATAGTGGCATTTAAGGGACATCTAGCTGAATCTATTAATAGGATGGGAATGGAAGGATCCATAAGTGCGTACAGTTTTAGTTAAGCCAGGCATCCTGATTGGTTGCAGGCTTGGAGGACTGAAGGGCCTGCTCCTGTGCTGTACTGTTCTTTGTTCTTTATTTGTTCCTTAATCCTACATCCTTCTCATTTTCTATCCTGGGGAAAAGACTCCGACTATCCATTTTGTAAACTTTTCTCAAGTTGCCCCTCAGCCTCTGGCATTCAAGTGAAAACAGACCATGTTTGCCCAATCTCTCGCCATAGCTGGTACCCTCCAGCACTCTGCTAAAGCACTCAGCACTCTTTACCCAAAGGGTCGTTCGGGAGTGGAATGCCCTGCCTGCAGCAGTTGTAGATGCGCCAAGTTTGGTGGCGTTTAAGAGGTTAGTTGATAAGTATATGGAAGAGAAGGGAATGGTTTAGTTTGGAGGGGCATTGCTTTTTATATTGGTCGGCGCAACATCGAAGGCCGAAGGGCCTGTTCTGTGCTGTAATGTTCTATGTTCTATGTTCTATGTTCTATGTAAACCTTTTCTGTACACTCTCAAGCCTCCAGATCCTTCTGGCAGTGTGGCAGTATTCCAAACGTGGCCTGATGAAAGGTCAATACAGCATTAACAGGCAGGGCTACAGCTGGCATGGCATGGTGGCACAGTGGGTTAGCACTGCTGCCTTACAGTTCAAGGGTTCGATTTCCAGCTTGGGTCGCTGTCTGTGTGGAGTTTGCACACTCTCCTCATGTCTGCGTGGGTTTCCTCTGCTGCTCCATTTTCCTTCCACAATCCAAAGATGTGCAGGTTAGGTTGATTGGCTGTGCTGAAAAAAATGTCCTCAGTGTCCTGAGATGTGTAGGTTAGAAGGATTAGTGGTAAAATATGTAAGAATATGGGGGTAGGGTCTGGGTGGGATTGTGGTCAGTGCAGATTTGATGGGCTGAATGGCCGTCAAGAAACCTGTAGTGTAGGGTTTCTATGATTCGATGAGCAGCTACGGTGAAAGGGATGGATTTAATGCTTCAAACTATTGAACGAGGAGCAGAGATAGGCCATTCGACCCATTGAGCCTGCTCTACTATTCAAGATTTTGGCTGGTCCATTCCTTCCACATTCCCCATTGACCTCAGATAACCTTTGCCTTTGATTGTTGGAAAAACCCATCTCATTCACTCATAATCCTTTAGGGAAGGAAATCTGCCGTCTTTACCCTGTCTGTGACTCCAGAGCAAACTCTCAATTACTCTCCAAGGGCAGTGTGGATGGAGGCCATTCGGCCCATCAAGTCTGCATCGACAACAATCCCGCCCAGCCCCTATCCCCATAACCCCTTGTATTCGCCCTGCTAATCTCCCTAATCTACGCATCCTGGGACATTTGGGAATGTGATTGCTTTTGTAACCAAGCAGGCCTAGATACTTCAAGGAGGGGAGCTGCTTTTAAATCCTATTCCGGCAGCTAAAGCCTTTTACACTCAATGAATACACCTGGAATACTAAAAGTTTGTTTCAGTAATGGCCACTGTGTGAATGAGGCATCAAGCGTACCTGAGTGGCAGAGGGAAGATTTAGTGGTACTATAGAAATGCAAGTCCTTTGTTTATTTTTAAGCAGTGGAGCAATGCCACAGTGTCATAAAGAATCAAAGAATCCCTATGCTGCAAAAGGAGGCTATTTGGCCCATCAAATCTGCATTGTACACAATTCCACCCAAAACCTATTCCCATAACCCCGCAGATTTACCTTGCTAGTCTCCCTGACACTAAGAGGAAATTTAGCATGGCCAATACACCTGACCGACACATCTTTGCACACTAAGGGGCAATTTAGCATCGTCAAACCACCCTAACCTGCACATATTTGGACACCAAGTTGCAATTTAGCATGGCCAATCCACCTAACCTGCACATCTTTGGACATGAAGAGGCAATTTAGCATGACCAATCCACTTAACCTGCACATCTTTGGACACTAAGGGACAATTTAGCATGGCCAATCCACCTAACCCACATATCTTTGGACGCTAAGGGGCAATTTAGCATGGCCAATCCACCTAACCCACATATCTTTGGACACTAAGGGACAATTTAGCATGGCCAATCCACCTAACCTGCACATCTTTGGATTGTGGGAAGAAACAAGAGTACCCAGAGGAAACCCACACAGACACGGGGAGAACATGCAGACTCCACACAGACAGTGACCAAGCCAGGAATCGAACCCGGGCCCCTGTCGCTGTGAGGCAGCAGTGCTAACCGCTGCGCCTATAAGCTACATGTTCTAACTGATAAAGTGATTATGATTCAGTACGCCAGTCTGCCAACTAAGGAGGGAAAACGGAGTCAAAGATCAGAACATTCCTGGAGATTATAGGATGCGAAACAGAGGTAAATCATTGCAAAATAATTGAGGCCAGGGAGAGAGTAGCAGTATCAGCCAGTGGAATGTTTTTTTTAAATATCTGTTATTGAATAATCTTTACAATTTAGTCCCTCACGAAATTGGCCAGCTTTCAGTTCACTCTAATCTTCAGGATAATTCACAATTATCAAGGTTCAGGGGATGAGGGAAATGCTTTTTATTGCTTCAGTGGTGGAGAGAATATGAGGCAGTCCAGAGCCAGCACCCAGGGGACAGAGGATCTGAGGAATAATGTGCTGGAGTATTTTTTTTGTTCAAATTTCATTCGGAAGGTATTTTACATACTGTCTACCGAGTTATTGAGCAGTTAGGAGCTGCATCAGTCAGAACTGTACCCCAGTTCCACTTGGCAATATCCCTACAAATAAATGATGCCAGTCCCACTGCCCCCATCAGAACGTCGCGGGAATTTATAGACAAAGGACGTGGCACAACGCTCATTGACTATTTGCATTTAAATAGCAGCCAGTTTCCACTCTCAACTGGGTTCAACAGGGTCCTCTGCCAGTGTTAGTGATAGAATACTAAGAACAAGGAACTAAGAAAATTACAGCACAGGAACAGACCCTTTGGCCCTCCAAGCCTGCACAGACCATGCTGCCCGGCTGACCCAAAACCTCCTACCCTTCTGGGAACCATATCCCTCCATGCCCATCCTCAAAGCAACCCTACAGGACAGAAAGAGGCCATTCGGCCCATCGAGTCTTCACGGACCACAATCCCAGCCAGGCCCTACCCCCACATCTCTACATATTTACCCACTAACCTATGCATCTCAGGACAATAAGGGGCAATTTCTTAGCATGGCCAATCAATCTAACCCGCACATCTTTGGACTCTGGGAGGAAACCGGAGCACCCGGAGGAAACCCACGCAGATGCAAGGAGAATGTGCAAACTCCACATAGATGGTGACCCAAGCCGGGAATCGAACCCAGGTCCCTGGAGCTTTGAAGAGGAACAGCTAGCCACTATGTTACCATATCATCCTATTCATGCATTTATCAAGAAGCCCCTCTGAAGTCACTATTGTGTGTGCTTCCACTACCTCCCCTGACAACGAGTTCCAGGCACTCTCCGCCCTCTGTGTAAAAAACCCATGCCAACATGTTGTTAGACATATGTTAAGAAAGCCCACCAATGCCTCTACTTTCTCAGCAGACTAAGGAAATTTGGCATGTCAGCTTTGATTCTCACCAACTTTTACAGATGCACCAAAGAAAGCGTCCTTTCTGGTTGTATCACAGCTCGGTATGGGCTCCTGCTCTGCTCAAGGCTGCAAGGAACTACAAAAGGTCGAGAATGTAGCCCAATCCATCACGCAAACCAGTCTCCCATCCATTGACTCTGTCTACACTTCCTGCTGCCTCTGGAAAGCAGACAGCGTAATTAAGGACCCCATGCACCGCGGGCATTCTGTCGTCCACCTTTTTCCTTTGGGAAAAAGATACAGAAGTCTGAGGTCATGTACCAACCAAGTTAAGAACACCTTATTCCCTACTGCCGTTAGACTTTTGAATGGATTTACTTAGCATTAATTTGATGTTTCTCTACATCTTAGCTGTGACTGTAACTCTACATTCTGCGGCCTCTCCTTTCCTTCTCTATGAATGATATGCTTTGTCTGTATACTGCATGCTAATACATATGACAATAATAAATCAAGTCAAATTAAACTTGCTTTGTACATCTCCTTTAAACCTTGCCTTTTGCACCTTAAACCTATCGCCCCCTAGTAATTGACTCTTCCAACATGGGAAAAAGCTTCTGACTTTTCCAAGTTGTCTGGATGAAAGCAGCTCCAGGACAAGGCTTTCCACTCAGTTTGACTGGCACGCTAACCGGTTTAAACTTCTACAACTCCACAACTGATGCTCAGTGGCAGCAGTGTGTAGTATGTACAAGATGTGTTGCAGCAACTCACCAAGGTTCCTTAGGCAGCACCTTCCAAACCAAAGACCTCTGCCGTCTAGACGGACGAGGGCAGCAGATGCATCGGAATACCACCACCTTGGAAGTGTTCCTCCAAGACACTCACCATCCTATTCCGGATGCTCCTTCACTGTTGCTGCTTCTGTTTCTTCCCACTGCCCAAAGATGGGCAAGATAGAGGGATTGGCCAAGCTAAATTCTCCTTTCTTATCCAAAAATGTAAAGGTTAGGTAGATTAGCCATGATGAACGCACGGGATTATAGGGATAGGTTGGGAAGAGTGGGCATGGGCAAGACACTGTTGAGAGAGTTGGTGCAAACTCAATGGGCTGAATGGCCTCCTTCTGTACTGTAAGGATTCTATGATTTCCATATACTGGCACTATACATTTCCCAAAGCTAATTCATCTCACATAAACATTTTGGGACAATAAGGGGCAATTTAGTGTGGCCAATTCTTGTAACCCACTGATCTTTGGACATTAGTGATGGGTTTTCCCCATAATCCACAATAGTTTCACGGTCATCATTAGAGTTTAAATTCCGGATTTTAATTAAATTCTTATTTCATCAGCTGTCATGCTGGGATTTGAAGCTGGGTCCCCAGAACATTCCCTTGGGTCTTTACACTACAAGCCCAAGACAATGGAACAATGATATTGAGAGGTAGCAAATAGGAAGAGAAATAAGGTTCAGTGTCACAAGTAGGCTTACATTAACACTGTATAGAACATAGAACATTACAGCACAGTGTAGGCACTTCGGCCTTCAATGTTGTGCCGAGCTATGTCCAATCCCAAGGTCAAGCTATCCCACTCCCTATCATTCTGGTGTGCTCCATGTGCCTTTCTAATAACCACTTGAAAGTTCCTCAAGTGTCCGACTCCACTATCACAGCAGGCAGTCTATTCCACACCCCAACCACTCTCTGAGTGAAGAATCTACTTTGGACATCTCTCCTATATCTCCCACCATGAACCTTATAGCAACAGTTACATCCATCTGAAGAAATAGTCTCTGCACGTCCGCTGTATCTATCCCTCTCATCATCTTATAAACCTCTATTAAGTCGCCTCTCATCCTCCTCCGCTCCAAAGAGAAAAACCCTAGCTCCCTCAACCTTTCCTCATAAGACTTACCCAAACTTCACTGCAGTGAGGAGAGGCTGAGGGATTTGAGGTTGTTTTCATTAGAAAGAAGGCGGCTAAGAGGAGACCTTATTGAAATATACAAGATGATTAGAGGTTTAGACAGGGTGGACAATGATAGCCTTTTTCCTTGGATGGAGAAAGCTAGCACGAGGGGACATAGCTTTAAATTAAGGGGTGGTAGTTATAGGATGGATGTCAGAGGTAGGTTCTCTACCCAGAGGGTGGTAAGGGTATGGAATGCCCTGCCTGCTGCAGTTGTAGATGCGCCAAGTTTGGGGGCGTTTAAGAGGTCAGTGGATAGGTTTATGGATGAAAAGGGAATGGTTTAGGTTAGAGGGTCATTGCTTTTTCTTAATTGGTTGGCGCAACATCAAGGGCCGAAGGGCCTGTTCTGCGCTGTAATGTTCTATGTTCTATGTGACGTTACAGTGAGAATCCCCCCTAATTGCCACACTCTGGTGCCGATTCAGATACACTGAGGGAGAATTTAGCATCAAATGGCATGTTCTTTTGGACTGCAGGCGGAAACCGGAGCACCCAGAGGTTATGCACGCAGACATAGGGAGAACGTGAAAACTCCACACAGTCAGAGACCCAATCTGGGAATCAAACCCTGCCCCCTAGCACTGTGAGGCAGCAGTGCTAACCAGTGTACCACCCAAGGCATCCCAGCTGCTGGTTGGGATCTGCCTCCAAAAACTGGGTCACTGGCATATCTCACCACCAATTCCACACTGGGTTTTGGTGTACCTCACTGCCAATTCTAAGCTGGGTCAACTCCAGGGATATTGAGACTGTTTGACTGGACCTTGCATGTTAGCAATTGTATTATTTTTCCCTTTGATGTATCTTTGTTTAATTCATTCTTGGGACATGGGTGTCGCAGGCTGGGCCAGAATTTATTGCCCTTCCCTAGTCATCCTTGAAATTGAATGGTTTGCTTGGCTGTATCAGAGGGCAGCTGAGAGTAACCACGTTGCTGTGACTCTGGAGTCACGTATGGGCCAGACTGGGTAAAGGCAGCAGATTTCCTTCTCTGAAGGACCTTAGTGAACCAGATGGAAGTTTTCCAGCAATTGCTTCGTGGTTCTCTGTCCCACGTGCCACACCCAGATGGGAGAGGAGGTGGCAAGGATAAGGATAGATCCTTGGAAGACACAGTAAGTAAGGCAGGGAGGGGGGAAGAGTCCACATCTAGTTGGATAATTAAGAATGGACTTGGGTGGGTAAGGCTTTTGACAAATTGGTTGAGTTTGAATTGAGATCCGGTCAACAGTGTCAATATTCCTGGAATTGACCCAGTCTGGAATTGGTGGTGAGTTACACCAGTGACCCATTCTGGAATTGGCAGTGAGTTACGCCAGTGACCCACTCTGGAATTGGCAGTGAGGTACACTGGTGGCCCAGTCTGGAATTGGCAGTGAAATACAGCAGTGACCCAGTCTGGAATTGGCAGTGAGGTACACTGGTGGCCCAGTCTGGAATTGGCAGTGAGATACAGCAGTGACCCAGTCTGGAATTGGCAGTGAGGTACACTGGTGGCCCAGTCTGGAATTGGCAGTGAAATACAGCAGTGACCCAGTCTGGAATTGGCAGTGAGGTACACTGGTGGCCCAGTCTGGAATTGGCAGTGATGTGGTTGGTTGGGTGGTGTGTTGGTTGGGATACACCAGTGACCCAGTCTGGAATTGGCAGTGAGATACGCCAGTGACCCACTCTGGAATTGGCAGTAAGATGTGCCAGTGGCCCAGTTTGGAATTGGCAGTGAGATACGCCAGAGACCCACTCTGGAATTGGCAGTAAGATGTGCCAGTGGCCCAGTTTGGAATTGTCAATGAGATACGCCAGTGACCCAGTCTACAATTGGCAGTGAGGTACACTGGTGGCAGTGATGTAAATGTTTTCCAATGCGTTGTGATCCACATTTGTTTGTTTGAAGGGACTGTGATGAGGAGCAGATGTTCTGAGATCACCCAAGGGCCCCCTACCCATGCATTCAACCTTACCCGCTGTATTTAAGATGGGGGGCATTGGAGGGAGAGGAGGGCTCCCTTTGTGAGAGAGGCTGAGAGTGAGGAGAGAGGCGAACACGTTCGATTGCCTGAGGGCACTGGGGTTGTCAGGGTGAGCAGGTGTGCTTTTTCCATCCTGCGCTCCCAGTGGGGGAACTGATGCACCGGGAAGGTGACAGGCATTTTCCTCCCTTCCCACCACGGGGAATCCCTGACACCACCGGGGAAAAGCCGGGATACGAACCTCCCTCTGGCGAGGAAAAGACCCCTCCCACCTTTCTCATTTTCCACGTGTATCAATGTGTGGAGCTTCCGGCACAATTCCCCACCGGGATCGCTGGAGCCCCAGTGTACAACCTGCAATGGAAGCGTTCCAGCTCTGGAAAATATCAGAGCAGAAACAAATAGTTTAGCCTCTTGAGTCCCGTTCTGTCATTCAATTTTGATCAGGACCCATTTGTGACTGAACTCCATTTCTCTATCTTTGTTCTGTAGCTCTGGAAACCAAATTGTTGTCAATCTCAGTTCACATTTTCAACTGGTCCCCGGTGGCAACAGGTTATTTGAGAGGAAGAGATTTCCAGATTTCCATTCCCCTTTGTGTGATGAGGTGCATATATTTATATATGTAGGGGTGGCACAGAGATTAGCATTGCTGCCTCACGGCGCCAGGGGTTTGGGTTCGATTCCTGCCTCGAGTCACTGTCTGTGTAGGGTCTGCATATTCTCCCCGTGTCTGTGTGGGCTTCCTTTGCGTGCTCCGGTTTCCTCCCACATCTAAAAGATGCGCAGGTTAGGCACTAAATTCTCCCTCGCTGTACACGAACAGGCACCGGAGCGTGGTGACTAGGAGATTTTCACAGTAATTTCATCGCCGTGTTAATGCAAACCTTACTTGTGACACTAACAAATAGATTGCAAGTTGGAGTTTCGAGTACAGACTGCCCCTTTAAGAGTACAGGTCACTGACCTCCACAGTCACCTGACACGTATTCTTAAAGGGGCAATCCACACCTCAAACCTCCCTGCATATCATAAATCATTTCTTGAATCATCACAGTATGGACTAGCTCTGGTTAGAATGTTACACTCCCTTATTCCAGACTCTTCTCTCCACAATCTATCCCATCAATTGCCTCAATAAGATCACTATCTTCATCTTCCCTATTCCCCGTGTCTGCGTGGTGGAGGGATGACACAGATGTTAGCACTGCTGTCTCACAGTGCCAGAGACATGGGTTCAATTCTGGCCTCAGATCACTGTCTGTGTGGAGTTTGCACCTTCTCCCTGTGTCTTGTGTGGGTTTCCCCTGGGTCTTGTGGCTTCCTCCCACACTCAAAGATGTCTACATTAGGTGAATTGTCCACGCTAAATTATCCGTTAGTGTCCAAAAATTGGCAGGTTATGTGGATTGGCCATGCTAAATTGACCCTTAATATCTAAAGATATGCAGGTTTGATGAATTGGACAAGCTAAATTGCCCCTTATAGTCCAAAAATGTGCAGGTTAGGTGGGTTGGCCATGCTAAATTGTCCCTTAGTATCTAAAGATATGCAGGTTATGTGGATTGGCCATGCTAAATTGCCCTGTATTGTCCAAAGTATATATATTGGATGGGATTAGCTATGGTAAATGTGTGGGGTTACAGGAATAGACTGGGGGGGGGGAAAAGCTTGGGTAAAATAATTGGTCAGAGAGTCAATGCAGACCCACTGGGCAAAATGGCCTCATGGATACAATGAGAATATCTCCTCCCGACTCCAGTACTTTGAGTTCTCTCAAGATTCAGGTATGTCAGGTCAACTACTGGTCTCTGTTCACTGGCCCAGGGGACAAGAGACAGTACAGAAGCTTTATTTACCCCCACTCACCACAAAAATGTTGCAGAAACCATGAGGAAATGCCAATCAGGAGGTGAGTCATCTCCTACTCATGGGAAAGGCACTGCGAGGAAAAGCAATGATGGGGGATCATTCCACAGGCAGCACAATTCACATTGGAAACTCCCATCACCCTAAATATAGGGTAAACTATCAGGATAGAGAGACTGTCCTGGGAGTGTTTGATGGGGACAGTGTAGAGGGAGCTTTACTCTGTATCTAACCCTGTGCTGTACCTGTCCTGGGAGTGTTTGATGGGGACAGTGTAGAAGGAGCTTTACTCTGTATCTAACCTCGTGCTGTACCTGTCCTGGGAGTGTTTGATGGGGGACAGTGTAGAGGGAGCTTTACTCTGTATCTAACCCCGTGCTGTACCTGACCTGGGAGTGTTTGATGGGGGACAGTGTAGAGGGAGCTTTACTCTGTATCTAACCCCGTGCTGTACCTGTCCTGGGAGTGTTGATGGGGGACAGTGTAGAGGGAGCTTTACTCTGTATCTAACCCTGTGCTGTACCTGTCCTGGGAGTGTTTGATGGGGGGACAGTGTAGAGGAGCTTTACTCTGTATCTAACCCCGTGCTGTACCTGTCCTGGGAGCGTTTGATGGGGGACAGTGTAGAGGGAGCTTTACTCTGTATCTAACCCTTGCTGTACCTGTCCTGGGAGCATTTGATGGGGGAGACAGTGTAGAGGGAGCTTTACTCTGTATCTAACCCCGTGCAGTACCTGTCCTGGGAGTGTTTGATGGGGGTGGTTCTTGTCTAGCTATTATTCAGTTTCTAACCTCTGCTCCGTCGCTGCTTTCTGCCTTCATCCTTGTGCTTTATGTGAAAGGGTCTTATTAAATGCTTTATTAAAGTCAAGATTTCTAAGATTCACCATATTACTCTTCAACACAAATTCTGTTACATACTCAAAGATTTCCAATAAATTTGTTAACTCTGACCTCTCCCTGATAATCCAATGTTGCCTCAAATTTATTGCTTTTAGTCACTGTGATTCTCTTCAATTGGTTCCAATAATAGACTCCAATACTTCTCCCACTATAGCTGTCAAGTTAAGCAGCCATAATTCCCTGGATCATTCTTCTGACCTTTATTAAAGTTTTGAATACCGTTAGCTGCTTTCTCAGCTTCTGCCTTTGGGCTCAGATGCAATAAACGAAGGGGCTTCAAATTTCCTAAAGGAGGGAATTAATACAATTCCCACAGTGCAGAAAGAGGCCATTTGACCTATCAGGTCTGTGGTCCAATAACAACATCCTACCCAAGTTTATACCCTCGCCATAACACCCCAAGCATTTACCCCAATTAATCCCCCTAATCAGCTGATCTACAAATTTTAAGGGACCATTTAGAATGGCTAATCCTCTTCGCCTCCACATCTTTGGGCACTAAGGGGCAATTTAGCATAGCCAATCCACTTAATCTTTGCACATGAAGGGACAATTTAACATGGCAAATCAACCTAACCTGAACATTTTTGGACACTAAGGGAGAATTTAACATGGACAATCCACCTAATCTGCACATCTTTGGGCACCAAGGGGCAATTTAGCATGGCCAATTCATCAAACCTGCACATTTTTTGACACTAAGCGGTAATTTAGCATGGCCAATCCACTTAATCTGCCCATCTTGGAACACTAAGGGGCAATTCAGCACGACCAATCCTCTTAGCCTACACATCTTTGGAAAATAAGGCGCAATTTACCATGGCCAATCCACCTAATCCACACATTTTTGGACACAAAGGGGCAATTTAACATGGCCAATCAACATAACCAGCACATTTTTGAATACTAAGGGAGAATTTAGCATGGCCAATCCACCTAATCTGCATATCATTGGGCACTAAGGAGCAATTTAGCATGGCCAATCCATCTAACCCGTAAATCTTTGGATTGTCAGGTTGCCAACGTCTTCAGGATTGCTTTGGAGTGTCCGAGAATTGCAAATCAACCTCCAGGATACTACTGTGAGTGTGTGACCCTCAAGGAAGGTCTCAGGAAGGACCCTCATTAGAACATAGAACATTACAGCACAGAACAGGCCCTTTGGCCTTCGATGTTGCGCCGACCAATATAAAAAGCAATGCCCCTCCAAACTAAACCATTCCCTTCTCTTCCATATACTTATCAACTAACCTCTTAAACGCCACCAAACTTGGCGCATCTACAACAGCTGCAGGCAGGGCATTCCACTCCCTAATCACTCTTTGGTTTTTGTCATTGGCACAACAAAAACAATAACATTTTTTTCTCATTTTCTTTAAACATATAACTTTCCCAAATCTAACAATATTGAAAATAGGGAAGAGGAAAGGCAGTTTGGATGATGATCAAGACTTATCCGATTGCATAATAAGCTTTCCAATTGGCGTAGGAAGATCGTACGTCACAGGGATGAATGCGTTGGCCAACTAAAGACTGGAGCTTGCAGAGGGCTGGGTGGCAACTAATATGATGAAACCTCTAGGAAGACCTTGTATCATAGTCAACAAACCTTCAAGGAAGTAAATGTCCTGGAGGGACAAGAGTTTTAATGATGTGGAGATGCCGATGTTGGAATGAGGTGATACAGGAAGAAGTTTCACAATGGCAGCTTAAAGTTCAACAGGTAGCACGAGCTTTCAGAGCATTGCTCCTTCATCAGGTAAGTGGAGAGTTGAGTTCACAAGCAGGGCATATATAGACAGAGACCCAATTGCAAGATAATGGTTGGAATGCAAGCCTTAACAGTGATGAAGTCTTTACAAGTACAGACAATGCGAATGGAGAGAGGATTAAGCACAGGTTAAAGGAGTGTGTATTGTCTTTAGCCAGGACAGCTAGTGAGATTTTGCAAGCCAAATAATGGGAGTTATAGATAGTGTGACATGAACCCAAGATCCTAGCTGAGGCCTTCTTAATATGTGCAGAACTTGGCTATCAGTCTCTGCTCGATGATTCTGAGTTGTTGTGTGTGATGAAGGCCACCTTGGAGAACGCTTAGCCGAAGATCGGAGGCCGAATGCCTGTGACCCTGAAGCATTCGCTAACAGGAAGGGGACGGTCTTGTCTAGTGATTGTTGAGTGGCGTTCATTCATCTGTTGTCATAGCGTCTGCATGGTCTCCCAGTGTACCATGCCTCAGGACACCCTTTCCTGCAATGTATCAGGTAGACAACATTGGCCGAGTTGCAAGAGTATGTGCTGTGTACCTGGTGGATGGTGTTCTCATGTGAGATGATGGTATCCATATTGATGATCCGGCACGTCTTTCTGCGGCAGGGTTGTGTGATGTTGTGGTCACTGTTCTCTTGAAGGCTGGGTAGTTTGCTGCGGACAATGGTCTGTTCGAGGTTGTACGGTTGTTTGAAGACAAGAAGTGGAGGTGTGGGTTTGGCCTTGGTGAGATGTTTGTCTTCATCACTGACATGTTGAAGGTTCCAGAGAAGATGTCATAGCTTCTCCGCTCCGGGGAAGTACTGGATGACGAAGGGTACTCTGTCCACCGTGTCCCGTGTTTATCTTCTGAGGAGGTCGGTGCAGTTTTTCACTGTGGCATGTCTGAACTGTCGACCGATGAGTTGTTAGTGCCACGTCCTGTTCTTATGAGGACATCTTTCAGTGTCTGGAGGTGTCTGTTGTTATCCTCCTCATCTGAACAGATGTTGTGTATATGGAGGACTTGTCCGTAGGGGATAGCTTCTTTAACGTGTTTAGAGTGGAAGCTGGAGAAGTGGAGTATAGTGAGATTATCCATGGGGTTGCAGTACAGTGAGGGATCTGGGTTCGATTCTCCTGATGCTCTGAGTTTGAATTGGAAATTTGATTAAGTGCATCTAACAATTTCCCCTTTCAGACAATTTGCTCTGCCAGTGTCTTTTTTTAATTCAGCCACAGGTAATTTATCATGAGGTGACCATTCTTAATGGAGATGCGTGTGACAAGGATGTGCATGTTAGTTGGATTGGCCCGTACATCTTTGGACAATAAGGGGCAATTTAGCATGGCCAATCCACCTAACCTACATATCTTTGGAAACTAAGGGGCAATTTGGCATGGCCAATCCACCTAACAAAGAACAAAGAACAAAACAGCACGGGAAACAGGCCCTTCGGCTGAACGAGCCCGCGCCACCACCCCGATGTTCCCACCTCTACCCATGATCCCTGTCTATGTTTATAGATCTATGGATTAAAAACCAAATTTGTGACATTTTAGGGAGAATTTGTTTTCCCAATTAGCCTAAGAGCACATCTTTGGGATGTGGGAGGAAACCGGAGCACCCGGAGAAAACCCACGCAAGCACAGGGAGAATGCGCAAACTCCCACAGACACAGGCCCAAATCCACATATCTGCACAGCACAGCGATAGTCACTGAGCTGTCGTGTTGCCCATCAAATGGTCCAGGTCAAGCGTACACTAACGATGTGAAGCACTAGGATACTTTCAAAAAAATCCAAGAGCAGTCCTCTCACGACCCATCGCGTGTATGCCCCTTGTTAGACAACAAGGTGGACCAAAGCACCTGTAGGATAAAAACAAGTACATCAATATCATCATCTATTTACACACTTCCCAGGGACTCCCAAGGCTCATTATCCCTATTTTAAATCAGTTTTCTATACCCCTCCATTCCCATTCTGTTCATGTGCCCATCTAAGTATTTCTTAAATAACTCCAGAGTACCTGCCTCCACCACTTTACTTGGCAGCACATTCCATACGCACCCCCACCCTCTGTGTGAAAAACTCCCTCTAGCATCCAAATTATACATTACCCTCCTCAGCCTAAGCCCGTGACCCCTCATGGTATTCGAGTCCATCCTAGGAAAAAGCTTAACCCTGTTTACTCTATCTATACCTCTCATAATCTTGTACACCTCTATTAGATCTCCTCTAAGTCTATGTCTTTTTAAGGAAAACAGTCCCAATTTGCCTAACCTCTCCTCGTAACTCAGACCTTCCATACCAGGCAGCATCCTGGTAAACCTCCTCTGCACTCTCTCCAGGGTCTCCACGTCCTTCCGGTAGTAAGGTGACCAGAACTGGACACAGTATTCCAAATGAGGTCCAATCAACATTTTATACAACTGCAAAATTAAAGGCCAGCTCTTGTACTCTATACCCCTTCCTATAAAGGCTAGCATACATATGCTTTCTTCACAACCTTCTCCACTTGCTCTGCCACCTTCAGAGACTTGTTCACCAGCACCCCCAGGTCCCTCTGCATTTCTATACTCTTAATAGGTCTACCCTTTATCATATACCTCCCCCCTACATTCTTTCTCCCGAAATGTATCACCTCAAATTTATCAGGATTGAATTCCATCTGCCATCTATCTGCCCAAGCTACCAGCCTATTTATGTCCTGCTGCATCGCCTGACAATGCTCCTCACTATCCACAAGTCCAGCCATCTTTGTATCGTCTGCAAACTTGCTGATCACTCCCCTTACTCCCTCTTCCACGTCTTTGAACACTAAGGGGCAATTTCGAATGGCCGATTCACTTAACCCATAGGATGTCTTACAGACTATAGGAGGAAACCGGAGCACTCGGAGGAAACCCATGGAGACATGGGGAGAACGTGCAAACTCCACACAGACAGTGACCTGAGGCTGGAATCGAACCCGGGTCCTTGGCGCTCTGAGGCAGCGGCGCTAACCACTGTGCCACTGTGCCGCATTCCCACTTGACCCCCATTGATTAGGCTGAAGCATGACCTTCAACAGAGGTGAGGCGGGAATGGGAGGTTAGGGGAAGGAGTGGGGGAGGTAGTAGGTATGTGACCCCGGAGGCCAGCGGGTGAGAGGCGATCCTGTTAATTTCTGGCAGCGTTCTGTGTCCCAGGGCAAACACAGTAAATGATCTGTGGCTGAATTAAAAAAAGACACTGGGAGAGCAAATTGTCTGAAAGGGGAAATTGTTAGATGCACTTGATCAAATTTCCAATTCAAACTCAGAGCCATCAGGAGAGGCTGCAGTTACATATTTATGAATCCTGTCAGGCCTCACTGTAGCTCACTACTTCCCTCTCTTTCTCTTAGCCCCCGGCAACCCGCTGTGATTGTAATTTGAGAACGCAGGTTAATAATTGGGAATATTACACTTTCACCGTCATTCCGTCTTCAAGGATAAGGAATAATAATACAAGACGGCGAGGCGGAATGGTTCGCAATCACCCTGCCAGCTGCAAATTAATGTCAGCAAATTAAACAATGCCACAAATGGGAACAATTCCAAGGTGAGAAATTGTATTACAGTCAAACTGACTCTCCCACTGCGAGGATGAGTGGAGGGTTTCGGCAGCTGGGGTGCAACTTGGAGGAGAAAGCAGGTTTCTGTGTGTGCTGATTATCTGGGTGCAACAGTGGCACTGTTCTGCTGCTTCAGAGTGCAAGGGATTCAGGTTCAATTCCGGCCTTGGGTCACTGTCTGTATGGAGTTTGCACATTCTCCCCGTGTCTGCGTGGGTTTCCCCGAGTGCTCCGGTTTCCTCCCACGGTCCAAAGATGTGAAGATTAGGTGGATTGGCCATGCTAAATTGTTCCTCGGAGTCCAAAGATGTGCAGGTTAGGTGGATTAGCCATGCTAAATTGCCCCTTAGTGTCCAAAGATGTGGCAGGTTTAGGGGATTGGCATGCTAAATTGTCCCTTAGTGTCCTAAGATGTGTGGGTTAGGTGGATGCCATGCTAAATTGCCCCTTAGTGTCCAAAAGATGTGCAGGTTAGGTGGATTAGCCATGCTAAATTGCCCCTTAGTGTCCAAAGAGTGGTAGGTTAGGTGGATTGGCCATGCTAAATTGTCCTTAGTGTCCTAAGATGTGTGGGTTAGGTGGATAGGCCATGCTAAATTGTCCTTAGTGTCCAAAGATGTGCAGGTTAGGTGGATTGGCCGTGCTAAATTGTCCCTTAGTGTCCAAAGATGTGCAGGTTAGGTGGATTGGCCATGCTAAATTGCCCCTTAGTGTCCAAAGGTGTGCAGGTTAGGTGGATTGGCCGTGCTAAATTGCCCCTTAGTGTCCAAAGATGTGCAGGTTAGGTAGATTGCTCATGCTAAATTGCCCCTCAGTGTCCAAAGATGTGCAGGTCAGGTGGATTCTGGGCCTGGTAGCATAGGTGCAGGTTTAAGAGTGAGGACACTGATCTGAAAACCTGCCTCTGCATTGGCAATTCCACCACTGCCTATATTGCATCGTCTTGTGTTGCCAAACTTGTGTAGCTGTGACCACTTCTGTAATGAGCAATATATGGGGCAGGAATAGGCCCCTCCATACCTGCTCCGCCATTCAATAAGATCATGACTGATCATGGAATCCCTACAGTGCGGAAAGAGGAGACCATTCAGCCCATTGAGCCCGCACAGATAACAATCCTACCCAGTCCCTATCCCTGTAACTCCACATATTTGCCCCGCTAATCCCCTTATACTGAGGGGCAATTTAGCATGTCCAATCCACCTAACCCACATTTCTTTAGATTCCACACATCTTCACCCAGAGAAAGTTAAAGTTAATTTATTAATCACAAGCAATAACATTGCAATGAAGTTACCATAAAATTCTTCAAGTTGCCACACTCCAGCGCCCGTTTCCGATCAATGCACCTTAACCAGTGTGTCTTTCAGACTGTGGGAGGAAACTGGAGCACCCGGAGGAAACCCACACAGACACGAGGAGAATATGCCAACTCCATACAGACAGTGACCCAAGGTGGGAATCAAACCCAGATCCCTGGCATTGTGAGGCAGCAGTGCTAACCCACTGTGCCATCGATGCACCCTGTTGGGAGTAATGGATGCGTGAAAATTCACTTCAACAGAAAATAATCAAAACATTGTGTGATTTCAATAAGAAATTAGATGAGCTCTTGGGGCTAAAGGGCTCGAGGGATATGGGGGGAAAGGGGAGGAATCAAATATTAAATTCAGCCATGATCAAAATGAATGGTGAAGCAGCTGGAAGGGCTGAATGGCCTCCTCTTGTTTCTAGTTTTGACCTCTATATTCCTATCTAACTCCCCGATAAGCTTTGACTCCCTTCCCTAACAAAAATCTATCTCCCGCTGCTTTAAAAGTATTCTTTGATCACCCCCCCCGCCCATCTCCGATGCCTTCTGAGACAAAGATTAGCACGACCCTCTGAGAGAAAGTTTTTTCTCCTGTGTGAAAGTAAAATCCTGCGGATGAACAAAGAACAGCACAGGAAACAGGCCCTTCGCCCCTACAAGCCCACGTCGCCCACTTTAGAACATAGAACATAGAACACTCCAGCACAAACAGGCCCTTCGGCCCACAAGTTGTGCCGAACACATCAAAACCTACCCAGCCATAGACCTATCTATAACCCCCAATCCCATTGGATCCCATATACTCATCCAGAAGTCTTTTAAAAGACCCCAGCGAGTTCGCCTCAACCACCACCGACGGCAGCCGATTCCATTCACTCACCACCCTCTGAGTGAAAAACTTTCCCCTAGCATCCCCTCTGTACTTGCTTCCCTGCACCTTAAATCTGTGCCCTCTCGTCACGACCATTTCAGCCCTGGGAAATAGTCTCTGAGAGTCCACCCTATCTATTCCTCTCAACATCTTGTAAACCTCTATCAGGTCGCCTCTCAACCTTCGTCTCTCCAGGGAGAACAGTCCCAGCTCCCTCAACCTGTCTTCATAAGGCATGCCTCCCAATCCAGGCAACATTCTTGTAAATCTCCTCTGCACCCTTTCAATAGCTTCCACGTCCTTCCTATAGTGAGGCGACCAGAACTGCGCACAGTACTCCAAGTGTGGTCTGACAAGGGTCCTATAAAGCTGCAGCATTACCTCCTGACTCCTGAACTCAATCCCTCGATGAATGAAGGCCAGTACACCATAAGCTTTCTTAACCACATCCTCCACCTGGGAGGCCGATTTGAGAGTCTTATGGACCCGGACCCCAAGATCCCTCTGCTCTTCCACACAGCTAAGACTCCTACCTTTGATAGTGTACTCATTCATCCCATTGGATCTGCCAAAATGGACCACAACACATTTATCCGCGTTGAAGTCCATCTGCCACTTCTCCGCCCAGTCTTGCATCCTGTCGATGTCATGCTGCAACTTCTGACATCCCTCCAGACCATCCACAACACCACCGACCTTCGTGTCATCGGCGAACTGACTCACCCATCCCTCCACTTCCTCATAGAACATAGAACATAGAACAATACAGCACAGAACAGGCCCTTCGGCCTTCGATGTTGTGCCGACCAAAATAAAAAGCAATGCCCTCCAAACTAAACCATTCCCTTCTCTTCCATATACTTATCAATTAACCTCTTAAACGCCACCAAACTTGGCGCATCTACAACAGCTGCAGGCAGGGCATTCCATTCCCTAATCACTCTTTGAGTAAAGAACCTACCTCTGATATCCGTCCTATAACTCATACCCCTTAATTTAAAGCTGTGTCCCCTCGTGCTAGCTTTCTCCATCCTAGGAAAAAGGCTATCACTGTCCACCCTATCTAAACCTCTAATCATCTTATATGCTTCAATAAGATCCCCTCTTAGCTGCCTCCTTTCTAACGAAAACAACTTCAAATCCTTCAACTTCTCTTCATAGGGACCTGCCTCCATTACCAGGCAATATCTGGTAAACCTCATCTTGTACCGTCTCCAATGCCTCCACATCTTTCTTATAATGTGGCGACCAGACTGCACACAATACTTCCAAGTTCGGCCGCACTAGAGTTTTGTACAGTTGTCATCCAGGTCATTTATGAAAATGACAAACAGCAAGGGTCCTAGAACAGATCCCTGGGGCACTCCACTGGTGACCGACCTCCATGCAGAAAAAGAGCCATCCACAACCACCCTCTGCCTTCTGCAGGCAAGCCAGTTCTGGATCCACAAGGCCAAAGCCCCTTGGATCCCATGGCCTCTCACCTTCTCAAGAAGTCTTGCATGTGGGACCTTGTCAAATGCCTTGCTGAAGTCCATGTACACCACGTCCACTGCTCTTCCTTCGTCAATGTGTTCAGTCACATTTTCGAAGAACTCAATTAAGCTCGTAAGGCACGACCTGCCTTTTACAAAACCATGCTGACTATTTCTAATCAACCTAAACTTCTCCAAATGCTCGTAAATCTTGTCCCTCAGAAGCCTCTCCATCAGCTTACCAACCACTGAGGTCAGACTCACCGGTCGGTAATTTCCAGGACTATCCCTGTTCCCTTTCTTGAAAATAGGGACCACATCCGCAATCCTCCAATCCTCCGGAACCTCTCCCGTCTCCATCGACGACGCAAAGATCATCGCCAGGGGCTCTGCAATGACATCCCTCACCTCCCACAATAATCTGGGGTACATCCCATCTGGTCCCGGAGACTTGTCTATCTTGATAGCATTTAAAAGTTCTAACACATCCGCTTCCTTAATATCTACATACTCAATCTTTTCAGTCTGCCGCAAACTTGTAGTGCATCCTCCCAGATCACTTTCCACCGTGAATACTGAGGCAAAGTACTCATTAAGCACCTCTGCCATTTCTTCCGGTTCCATACAGACTTTTCCCCCTTCACCTTTTATAGGTCCTATCCCTTCTCTTCTCATCCTTTTACTTTTCACATATTTGTAGAAGGCCTTGGGATTCTCCTTAATCCTACAAGCCAAGGCCTTCTCATGACCCCTTCTGGCTCTCCTAATTTCCTTTTTAAGCTCTCTTCTATAAGCCTTATACTTCTCTAGATCCCCAACATCTCCTAGCTCTCTGAATCTTTTATACACCTTTCTTTTCTTCCTGACTATGTTCACCACAGCCTTCGTGCACCACGGTTCCCGCGTCCTACCAAAACCTCCTTGTCTCATCGGAACGTTGTCATGCAGAGCTCCAGACAAGCATTCCTTGAATATCTGCCACCTTCCTTCTGTGCTTTTCCCCAAGAACACCTTCTTCCAGTTTATTCGCCCCAACATCTGCCTGATGTCTTCATATTTTCCCTTATTCCAGACAAACACCTTCCTAGCCTGCCTGATCCTATCCTTTTCCAATGCAAGGGTGAAGGAGATAGAATTATGATCTCCATCCCCAAGATGCTCTCCTACCGAGAGATCCATCACCTGTCCTGGTTCATTAGCTAGTACCAGGTCCAGTACAGCCTCTCCTCTCGTAGGTTTGTCCACGTGCTGTGTCAGGAAACCCTCCTGAACACACCTAACAAACTCCTCCCCATCTAAACCCCTTACCCTTGGGATATTCCAGTCGATGTTTGGGAAATTGAAGTCTCCCATCACAACAACTCTGTTATTTCTACATCTCTCCATTATCTATTTCCCTATCTGCACCTCAACTTCCTTGTCACTATTGGGCGGCCTATAGAATACACCCAGCAATGTCACCGACCCTTTGCTATTCCTAACTTCCACCCACAGAGACTCCGTAGACATTCCCTCCTCGGTATCCACCTTCTCTGCAGCCATGACACTGTCCCTGATCAACAGTGCCACTCCACCACCTCTTTTGCCTCCCTCCCTGTCCTTCCTGAAGGATCTGAATCCCAGGACCTGTAGTACCCAGTCCTGTCCCTGAGACATCCAAGTCTCTGTAATGGCCACCACATCACAATCCCAAGCAGCAATCCACGCCCTAAGTTCATCCACCTTATTTACTACACTCCTGGCATTAAAATAGACACAGCTCAGTCCCTCAGACTGGACATTTCCCTTCTCCCCCACTCATCTAACCTGCCTCTCATCCTGCCTAGAGTCCTTCCCTACCTGGGAGCTAACTTCCTTGCTCCCAGTCTCCACATCACTATTCCCTCCCCCTAACCTTTCTAGTTTAAAGTCCCCCCAGTAGCCCTAGCCAGTCTTCCCGCCAAGATATTAGTCCCCCTGGGATTCAGGTGCCACCCGTCTTTGCTGTACAGGTCACACCTGCCCCTAAAGAGGTCCCAATGATCCAGGAACCGGAATCCCTGCCCCCTGCTCCAGTCCCTCAGCCACGTATTCAACCTCCACTTCATACTATTCCTGCTCTCACTCTCCCGAGGTGCAGGCAGCAATCCTGAGATTACTACCTTCGCTTAACACTCAGTGAGTGCCTCATTCCAATTCTCCTTCTACCTACAACTTTTGTCTAAGCCTCTTGGACTCCACAATAAAGGGGGTGCAAATTTAGGGAATTATATGTGCACCAGATTAAGGGAGGTCTAATTTAGGGACAATTTGTTAACACCAATCAGCCTAAAAGCACGTTTTTTGGGGTGTGGGAGGAAACTGGAGCACCCGGAGAAAACCCACGCAAGCACAGGGAGAACTCCCACAGACACCAGCCCAAGCCGGAGATCGGACCCGGATCCCTGTAACTGCACAGCAAACAGCGATAGTCACTGAGCTGTCGTGTTGCCCATCAGTTGGTCCAGTTTAAGTGTACGCTAACGACGTGAAGCACTAGGCAACTCTCGAAGCAACATCCAAGAGCAGCCCTCGCACGTCGCACCGCGTGTATGCCCCTTGTTGGACAACAAGGCGGACCAAATTACCTATAGATGTAAAAAAGAGACATCAATAAACATACACAACCTATACAAACATTAATGGAAGATCCCAATAGCTCCAATGTAAGAGAGAGGTGACCCATAAAATTTGTCCGACGGCCGTTAGGAATCTATTAATTCCAGGAATGTCCTGAGGTTCTTGATCTTCCACTAGAACATTCTTTTGTATCCCTCCATCTCCGGATGGTGGAATCAGAAATAAAAACGGAAAATGCTGGAAGCTCTCAGCAGGTCTGACAACATTCGGGAGAGAGATTAGAGCCAAGGTTTCGAATCTGGATGATCTTTTGTCAGAACTCTTCATCTTGTTACGATAAGGGTGAACTCTACTTTTGAAACGGTGTCCCCCCTCTAGTTCTGGACTCACCCACAAGAGGAAACATCCTTTCCACATCTGCCTTGTCGAGATCATTCAGGATCTTATAGACTTCAATCAAGCCACCCCCATCCCCACACATACCCCTCCTCCCCACTCCCACTGTTCTAAACTCCAGTGGGAACAAACCCAGTCTAACCAACCTTTCATAGAATCATAGAACCCTACAGTGCAGAAGGAGGCCCTTCGGCCCATCGAGTCTGCACCGAACACAATCCCACCCAGGCCCTACCCCCGTATCCCTGCACATTTACCCACTAATCCCTCTAACCTTGCATCTCAAGACACTAAGGGCACTTTTAGCATGGCCAATCAACCCAACCCGTACATCTTTGGACTATGGGAGGAAACCGGAGTACCCGGAGGAAACCCATGCAGACATGAGGAGAATGTGCAAACTCCACACAGACAGTGACCCCAGCCGGGAATCGAACCCAGGACACTGGAGCTGTGAAGTAGCAGTGCTAACCCACTGTGCTACCGTGCTGCCCTTGTGAACACCATGAAATGTGAAAAGATTCACATTTTAATCAGTATTCTGTAAACTGAGTGTGTGATCAGAACTCATTCAACAACCCAGTAAATTTAGTAAACCTCCTCTGAATTCCTCCTCCAATGCACTGCTGCCTCACAGCGCCAGGGGTTCCGGCTTGGGTCACCGTCTGTGCGGAGTATGCATGTTCTTCTCGTGTCTGCGTGGATTTCCTCCTGGTACTCCAATTTCCTCCCTCAGTCTGAAAGACATGCTGGTTAGGGTGCATTGGCTGTGCTAAATTCTCCCTCAGTGTTACCCAAACAGGCTGGATTGTGGCGACTAGGGGATTTTCACAGTGACTTCATTGCAACGTTAATATGAGCCAACCCATGGAACTAATAAATAAATTTAAGCTTTCTGCTGGAATTCAGTCGCACGAGCGTGTTACATTGGCATCAGGTCACACTTGACCTGAAGACGGATGTTTCCCCTCTCTGCCCATACCAGCCTCTGCGTTGCCAGCAAACTGCCAACCATTCTCCCTGGTTCAGGCATCGAACAAGATAGCTCGCTTGTAATTAGCTCCCCAGGCAGGGGTTGGGTGCGAATGGAGACAGGACTGTGCAGCGTTCCAAGAGGTAGAACATTCCTCAGAGCCAATCTCTTGGAAACTGTACCTTCCACTTACCCTGAGGGCCTCATCAAGAACAGGAGAGCGGTGATTTTTTTTTTGGCAACCTCTTTGCCAGTTGCCAGCTGCCTGCGGTCCCCCTGACTGTTTGCACAGTCCTGGCAGGATGGGAAAGCACGATTCGCTCAGGGAACGGGCAATAAATAGAGGGAAAAAAGAAACCTGGACGTTGGTCAGACCTGTCTCCCGACCTGAATAATTCTGCGGGAGGGAGAGAGAGCTGTGGCCTACTGACTTGGATCGGAATCGCTCTGTGCTTGCCAGGACGCCAGTCACAGTTAGACACACTAACTTGGCTTTGGCCCAATCAGTTTTTCATTAGCACTTTGGAAAGATTGCCAACACCAAAGTTTGGTTGGGTACCAAGACAATTTGGAATCACTGCAACTCAGAAGGAACCACTTAGAAGGTCCAGATGTCCAGTTCTCCCTGTTGGCCTGACAACGCACTCCAAGCTCAGCGTTTGCTGGTGTTTCGATTAGAGAGAAATACAGCACAGGAACAGGCCCTTTGGCCCAACTGTTCCATGCTGCCCATCCAGCTCGTCCCAATTGCCCTCATTTGGTCCACATCCCTCTCATTCTTTCCCATCCATGTGCCTCTCCAAATGCTTTTCAAATATTGCGATTGAATCTGCCCCAATCACTCTCTCTGGCAGCTCATTCCATATACCCTCTGTGCGAAGAGACTGATAGCCAAGTTCCGCACACATGAGGACAGCCTCAACCAGGATCTTGGGTTCATGTCACACTATTTGTAACCCCCATGACTTGCCTGGGCTTGCAAAACCTCACTTACTGTCCTGTCTAGAGATAATACACATCTCTTTAACCTATGCTTAATGCTATCTCCACTCACGTTGTCTGCACCTTTAAGACTTGAATAGCAGATTAGCTGCAAAGACTCGCATTTTAATCAGTACTCTGCAAACGGAGTGTGTGCCTTCACATACCCTGATCAGAACTCCCCACTCATCTGACAAAGGGGCAAAGCCCAGAAAACTAGTGCTGTTTGCGACCAAATAAACCTGTTTGGACTTTAACCTGGTGTTGTGAGACTTCTTACCAGAAGTTGTTCCACAGGTCCCTTTCAAATCTTTCCCCTTGAGTTTCGCGTTGGTCCTCAGCATGTTGGAGACGCTGGAACGCTTATTGTGCCAGGCTGGGTCAATGGCTGCCCACTTGTGTCTGAGTTTCTGTTCTTTCTTGAGAGGCCAGCAGGAAATCAAGGCTGACCCTCCTGGGGTGTATTCATGACATTTGACGACCTTTCATTTTGTAGCACCTGTCATCATTCTTCTGACTGTAAATAAATACTTCCATTGCTGACAATTAACAATTGTCAGTCACAGAATCACAGAGAATGAGGCCATTTGGCCCATTGTCCCTGAACCAGCTCCCCGCAAGACATAGGAGCAGAAATAGGCCATTTGGTCCATCGTGTCTGTTCTGCCGTTGAATAAGAATAATCACCATGACTTAACGCCTTTTCTCCATCCTCCCGCATCTTGTTTCTATTCCAATAATCACCCAATACCCTCTCGAAATACTTCGATTGAACCAGCCTGCATCACACTTCCAGGACATGCATTCCGGATCCCAGCTACTCGCTGGGTGAAAAAGCTTTCTCTTACATCGCATTTGCTCCTTTAACTCTGCACCCCTCGTTCTTGGGCCTTGAGAACAGTTTTTCCCTCTCTATTGTGTCCAACATCTCCACTAAATCTCCTCCTCGCCTTCTTCCCTCTAAAGAGGAAAGTCCTGACCTCTCCAATCTAGCCTCAATTTCTCATTCCCGGAACATTCTTGTAAACCTCTTCTTCACTCTCTCCAATGTAAGAACATTCTTTTATAATGTGGTACCCAGAACTGTACACAATATCCCAGCTGAGCTTGGACTAATGCCTTGTTTGTGTAACTATTTTAAGTTCATCAGGTAAATTCTTTGATGATGGTATCTCAGTTACTGGAATAACTGATATATTTACTCCAGTATAATTTGGGATGGCACTGTGGTTAGCCCTGCTGTCTCACAATATCACGGACCCGCGTTCAATTCCAGCCTCAGGTGTCTGTCCGTGTAAAGTTTGCACATTGTCCCCATGTCTGCGTAGGTTCCCTCCAGATGCTCCGGTTTCCTCCCACAGTCCAAAGATGTGCAGGTTAGGTGGATTCGCCATGCTAATTACCCTTAGTGTCCAAAGATGTGCAGGTTAGGTGGATTGGCCAAGTAAAATGGTTTGTTAGTGTCCAAAGATGTGAGAGTCATTGAGATTTGCAGATAAATGCTCAGAATTATGGGGTTAGGGAAGGTGCTGTGCCTGGGTATAATACTCTGTTGGATAGTTGATGCAGAATTGATGGGCTGAATGGCCTCCTACTGCATGTTTGGGATTCTATGGCTGATTCTTTCATACTTGTGACTCAAAGCTTTTTCTCCTACCTTCTTCCCTGTCTAATTGGGGAATTATGCCTGTCCTGGGAATGTTTGATGGGGACAGTGTAGCGGGAGCTTTACTCTGTATCTAACCCCGTGCTGTACCTGTCCTGGGAATGTTTGATGGGGACAGTGTAGCGGGAGCTTTACTCTGTATCTAACCCCGTGCTGTACCTGTCCTGGGAATGTTTGATGGGGACAGTGTAGCGGGAGCTTTACTCTGTATCTAATCCCGTGCTATACCTGTTCTGGCAGTGTTTGATGGAGGACAGGGTAGCGTGAGCTTTACTCTGTACCTAACCCGATGCTGTACCTGTTCTGGGAGTGTTTGATGGGGACAGTGTAGAGGGAGTTTTACTCTGTATCTAACCCCGTGGTGTACCTACGCTGGGAGTGTTTGATGAGGGACAGTGTAGAGGGAGCTTTACTCTGTATCTAACCCCGTGCTGTACCTGTCCTGGGAGTGTTTGATGGGGACAGTGTAGAGGGAGCTTTACTCTGTATCTAACCCCGTGCTGTACCTGTCCTGGGAGTGTTTGATGGGGGGACAGTGTAGAGGGAGCTTTACTCTGTATCTAACCCCGTGCTGTACCTGTCCTGGGAGTGTTTTGATGGGGGACAGTGTAGAGGGAGCTTTACTCTGTATCTAACCCCGTGCTGTACCTGTCCTGGGAGTGTTTGATGGGGAGACAGTGTAGAGGGAGCTTTACTCTGTATCTAACCCCGTGCTGTACCTGTCCTGGGAGTGTTTGATGGGGGACAGTGTAGAGGGAGATTTACTCTGTATCTAACCCCGTGCTCTACCTGTCCTGGGAGTGTTTGATGGGGGACAGTGTAGAGGGAGTTTTACTCTGTATCTAACCTCATGCTGTACCTATCCTGGGAGTGTTTGATGGGGACAGTGTAGGGGGATCTTTATCTCAAACCCAGTTATAAAAATCATCCTTAACTCTCTCTTAAAGCAAGTTTGAGTTTTTCATCTGCCTTTTTGTTGTCCCTATTTATTCCTTGCCATCGCTTTGTTCATTCAGTTCTGATGCACTTCCCTGGCTGTTTAATTGGGCAGGAGTGGGAATCTTCTGATTTTAAATTGTGACATATTGCACAAACAAACTCTTGGAAGGACGTACTCAGATTTGGAGTTAGTATGCCCAAGTTAACCACATTTAATTCTCTTCCAACGTGTAACACTTGCAGAACTGCCAACGATCCTTGCAGGAAGTGACAATGCTTTGGAAGCTGCTTTTACATTTGAAGGGAAGAATTTATTCCTCGTTCTTTGTTGAAATGCTAAAACACATCAAGGAAGTGAAAGTAACATCCATTCATCCCCTGCCCACTTGTCCCAGAGCTGTTGAAGGGAATCCCGGATCCTCGGGGGTTGCTATGTTTGGAGATAATGTAATTTGTCACAGGTCCAAGATGGATCTTGCGGCCTACTGATAAACATGACTCAGAGGAGGCCTCATCTTACCCCACGCTCTCCTAACTGAACACAGATAAGAGGCCAAAGGATTTGCTCAGGAAAATATGATTCATAATATCACGCCGAGGAGAAAGTGTCGCAATTATGGCATAATTAAATGTAATAAAATCACCTCATGAAAGTATCAGGATAATGTGATTCATCGACTTTGGTATCCTGTAATTCAATATTTGCTCCACAGGGGTCTGTTTTATTCCAGTTGATATGGAAATAAAGTCAACAACTGGCTTTTTATTGCAGGAATCATATTAACGTAAGTGAGTTTAAGTAGCCAAGGAAGAGTAATGTACCAGATTGACTTTAATAAAACTCTGAGTGAAGAAGCAGAGGCCTTCTCCTGAAGGCTGCAGAACATCAGGAATCAGCGTCCGTAGGTAAAACAATTGCGACCGTTTAGTTACTCATTCTTTGGAAGAAATAACCTTGGGCGCTATTGGCCAACACTTACTTTTCCATCACCTTAGATGGTGTTGAGCTGCCACTTTCTCGGCGGCACAGTGGGTTCGCACTGCTGCCTCACAACATCAGGAATGCGGGTTCGATTTCAGCCATGGGTCACTCTCGCTGTGGAGAGTGCACATTCCCCCTTGTGTCTATGTGGGTTTCCTCTGGGTGCTCCGGTTTCTTCCCACACTCCAAGGATGTGCAGGTTAGGTGGATTGGCCATACTAAATTGCCCCTTAATGTCCAGAGATATGCGGATTAGGGGGATTGGCCATACTAAATTGCCCCTTAATGTCCAGAGATATGCGGATTAGGGGGATTGGCCATACTAAATTGCCCCTTAATGTCCAGAGATATGCGGATTAGGGGGATTGGCCATACTAAATTGCTCCTTAATGTCCAGAGATATGCGGATTAGGGGGATTGGCCATACTAAATTGCCCCTTAATGTCCAGAGATATGCGGATTAGGGGGATTGGCCATGCTAAATTGCCCCTTAATGTCCAGAGATATGCGGATTAGGGGGATTGGCCATGCTTTAGCGGGCGGGTAAGAGGAGCTGAGTCCACAAAAATAACAGCCATGATCTTGTTAAATGGCGGAGCAGGCTGGAGGGACCAGATGACCTATGCCTGCTCCTGGTTCTTATGTTCTTATGCTAAATTGCCCCTTAGTGACCAAAGGTGTGCAGGTTAGATGGATTGGCCACGGTAAATTGTTCCGGTGCAAATATGTGCAGGTTAGGAGGATTGGCCATGCTAAATTGCCCCTTAGTGTCCAAAGATGTGCAGGTTAGGAGGATTGGCCATGCTAAATTGCCCCTTAGTGTCCAAAGATGTGCAGGTTGGGTGGAGTGGTCTGGGATTTCTGGGTGATTTTGCATTCACTGGCATTGGAAGTCTCTTGACAAGATATTCCGTCTGCCTCCAGGCAACAGATGCGTGAATACAATGGCTGTGTGTGTCTCTCCTCTGTATATGTGTGTGTGTGTGTGCATGCATGTGAGTGTGGTGTGTGCATCCAGTGGGGGTGGAGAGATGGAAAGATGAATTGCTGACGGTGTTAGAAATAATAAAAAAAAGATCCACTTCGGCCTGGGGGATTTTGCAACATGTCCAGACCCGTGAAGCAGGCATTGAAATGGAGAGTGTAAATATTAACCCCAAAAAGTGCAATAATAGGATGTTTTTATCAGAAGTGCCAAATAACTTAATTTCAGATAAAAGCAGAATGTCTCTTCATTGCGGACTTTCCAAACTTCAGCCTAGTTTCTTTTTCAGGCACCATTTACAGGCGAGGGACGGAGATTGCCCCCACCCCTCCCCCTGACACCTCAGAATTACTTCACTCCCAGACCCAGTACATCACTGCGATACTTTGGGGTAGCAGGGTGGCACAGTAGTTAAATCTACTGCCTCACATCGCCAGGGACCTGGGTTCAATTCCTGGCTCGGGTCTATGTGGAGCCTGCACATTCTCCTCGTGTCTGCGTGGGTTTCCCTCGGGTGCTCCAATTTCCTCCCACAGTCTAAAAGCTCTTAGGGTGCATTGGCCATGCAAAATTCTCCCTCAGTGTCCCCGAACGGGCGCTGGAGTGTGGCGGCTAGGGGATTTTCACAGTCACCTTCATGGCGGTGATAATATGACCGGACTCGTGACACTAATGAATAATTTAATAAAAGGCTCTTGGGCTTTTGTGAGGGGAGAGGGGACATTAGATGATGTTACACCAGAAGCTGCCATTTTGGCACTCCCCCACAGCTTAAATTCAGAGGGGACTTTGCAATGTGGCTCTGCTAACTGACAGTCAAATGGGCAAAAAGAGAAAGAAAAACTTACATTTATATATCCTGATCCCCCCCTCTTCTTCCTGTATCCCTTTAATCCCAAGAGCTCTATCTAATTTCTTCTTGAAATTACACAATGTTTTGGCCTCTTTCTGTGGGAATGAATTCCACACATTCACCACTCTCTGCATGAAGATTTTTTCCTCACCTCAGTTGTAAACCTCAAACTATCCTCAAACTATGACCCCTAGTTCTGGACTTCCCCCACCATCGGGAATGTTCTTTTGAATCTACCTTGTCTAGCCGTGTTAGAATTTTATTTTCCCATTCCACCCACCAATGGCAATCGTAGTAGGCGAAGGGTGGATCATAGAAAGGTCCATTGATCTCAGGCAGGATTTTCCAGTTTCAGAGCCAGCGGGGCTGGAAATTCCCACCCACTAAATTTCTCTGAGATCACCTCTCACTCTTCTAAACTCCAGTGAAGACAGTCCTGACCGACTTAGTCTCTCCTCATATGACAGACCTGCCATCCCAGGAATCAGCTAAAGTAGATCATAGACCATAAATAGAACATAGAACATAGAACATAGAACATTACAGCACAGAACAGGCCCTTCGGCCTTCGATGTTGTGCCGACCAAAATAAAAGCAATGCCCCTCCAAACTAAACCATTCCCTTCTCTTCCATATACTTATCAATTAACCTCTTAAACGCCACCAAACTTGGCGCATTACAACAGCTGCAGGCAGGGCATTCCACTCCCTAATCACTCTTTGAGTAAAGAACCTACCTCTGATATCCGTCCTATAACTCATACCCCTAATTTAAAGCTGTGTCCCCTCGTGCTAGCTTTCTCCATCCTAGGAAAAAGGCTATCACTGTCCACCCTATCTAAACCTCTAATCATCTTATATGTTTCGATTAGGTCCCCTCTTAGCCGCCTCCTTTCTAACGAAAACACCCTCAAATCCCTCAGCCTCTCTTCATAAGACCTGCCCTCCATACCAGCAACATCCTGGTAAACCTCCTCTGTACCCTCTCCAATGCCTCCACATCTTTCTTATAATGTGGGGACCAGAACTGCACACAATACTCCAAGTGCGGCGCACTAGAGTTTTGTACAGTTGCAACATGATGCTGCGGCTCCTAAATTCAATCCCCCTACCAATAAAAGCTAAGACTCCATATGCCTTCTTAACAACTTTATCCACTTGAATGCCTACTTTCAGGGATCTATTGACACATACACCAAGATCCTTCTGTTCCTCAACACTATTAAGAGCCCTACCATTAGCCCTATACTCTACACATTTATTGTTCCTGCCAAAGTGCATTACCTCACACCTTTCCACATTAAACTCCATTTGCCACCTCTCGGCCCAGCTCTGCAACTTGTCCAAGTCCCTCTGCAAACTATAACACCCGTCTTCACTATCTACCACTCCACCGACTTTAGTGTCATCTGCAAATTTACTGATCCATCCCTCAATACCCTCATCCAGATCATTTATAAAAATTACAAACAGCAGGGGCCCCAAAACAGACCCCTGAGCACACCACTTGTCACCGAACTCCACGATGAATATCTCCCATCAACCACCACCCTCTGTCTTCTATCTGCTAGCCAATTCCTAACCAATTAGCTAAATCACCCTCTATCCCATACATCTGCATTTTCTGCAGAAGTCTTCCATGGGCCACCTTATCAAACGCTTACTAAAGTCCATATATACCACATCAACCGCCTTACCCCCATCCACCTCTTTGGTCACTTTTTCAAAAAACTCAATGAGGTTAGTAAGGCATGACCTACCCTTCACAAAACCCTGCTGACTATCCCCAATCAATTCATTTCTCTCTAAATAACTATAAATCCTATCCCTAATAATTCTCTCCAATACCTTGCCCACAACAGAAGTAAGACTCACTGGCCTATAATTCCCTGGAAGGTCTCTCTTCCCCTTCTTAAACAATGGGACCACATTCGCTATCCTCCAGTCCTCCGGAACCACACACGTAACCAACGAATCCTATCCGTTAGAATCCTACAGTGCAGAAAGAGGCCCTTCGGCTCATCAAGACTGCACCGAACACAAACCCATCCAGGCCCTAGCCCCAAATCCCTACATATTATACCCACTAATCCCTCTAACCTATGTATCCAAAGAACAAAGAACAAAACAGCACGGGAAACAGGCCCTTTGGCCCAACGAGCCCGCGCCGCCACCCCGATGTTCCCACCTCTACCCGCGATCCCTGTCCATGTTTATAGATCTATGGATTAAAGACCAAATTTGAGACAATTTAGGGAGAATTTGTTTTGCCAATTAGCCTAAGAGCACATCTTTGGGAGGTGGGAGGAAACCGGAGCTCCTGGAGAAAACCCACGCAAGCACGGGGAGAATGCGCAAACTCCCACAGACACAGGCCCAAATCCATGTATCTGCACAGCACAGAGATAGTCACTGAGCTGTCGTGTTGCCCATCAAATGGTCCAGGTCAAGCGTACACTAACGATGTGAAGCACTAGGATACTCTCGAAAAAAAAATCCAAGAGCAGCCCTCTCATGACCCATCGCGTGTATGCCCCTTGTTAGACAACAAGGTGGACCAAAGCACTGTAGGATAAAAACAAGTACATCAATATCATCATCTATTTACACACTTCCCAGGGACTCCCAAGGCTCATGATCCCTATTTTAAATCAGTTTTCTATACCCCTCCATTCCCATTCTGTTCATGTGCCCATCTAGTATTTCTTAAATAACTCCAGAGTACCTGCCTCCACCACTTTACTTGGCAGTGCATTCCATACCCCCACCACCCTCTGTGTGAAAAAACTCCCTCTAGCATCCAAATTATTACCTTACCCCCCTCACCCTAAGCCCATGACCCCTCGTGCTATTTGAGTCCATCCTAGGAAAAAGCTTAACCCTGTTTACTCTATCAATCCCCTTCAAAATCTTGTACACCTCTATCAGATCTCCTCTAAGTCTACGTTTTTCTAAGGAAAACAGTCCCAATTTGCCTAATCTCTCCTCGTAACTCAGACCTTCCATACCAGGCAGCATCCTGGTAAACCTCCTCTGCACTCTCTCCAGAGTCCCCACGTCCTTCTGGTAGTAAGGCGACCAGAACTGGACGCAGTATTCCAAATGAGGTCTAACCAACGTTTTGTACAACTGCAACATTAAAGGCCAGCTCTTGTACTCTATACCCCTTCCTATAAAGGCTAACATACTATATGCTTTCTTCACAATCTTCTCCACTTACTCTGCCACCTTCAGAGACTTGTGTACCTGCACCCCCAGGCCCCTCTGCATATCTATACTCTTAATAGGTCTATCCTTTATCATATACCTCCCCACTACATTCTTTCTCCCAAAATGCATCACCTCACATTTATCAGGATTGAATTCCATCTGCCATCTATCTGCCCAAGCTACCAGCCTATCTATGTCCTGCTGCATCGCATGACAATGCTCCTCACTATCCACAAGTCCAGCCATCTTTGTATCGTCTGCAAACTTGCTGATCACTCCACTTACTCCCTCTTCCAAGTCATTTATATATATTACAAATAGAAGAGATCCCAGTACCGAGCCCTGCGGCACACCACTAGTGACCGACCTCCAGCTAGAAAAACACCCTTCCGCTATTACTCTCTGTCTCCTATTACCAAGCCAGTTGCTTATCCATCTAGCTACCTGTCCTTGTATCCCATTTGCCTTGACCTTCTCGACTAACCTCCCATGAGGGACTTTGTCAAACGTCTTACTAAAATCCAAATAGACAACATCAACGGCTTGCCCTTCGTCCCTGGACACTAAGGGGCAATTTCTTGCCAATCAATCTAACCCACACATCTTTGGACTGTGGGAGCACCTGGAGAAAACCCATGCAGACACGAGGAGAATGTGCAAACTCCACACAGACAGTGACGCAAGCCGGGAATCAGCTCTCTCTATAGCAAGGACATGCTTCCTCGGATAAAGACACCAAAACTGCACACAATACTCCAGGTGTGGTCTCACTAATGCCTTTGTGATTGTAGTAAAACATCCCTATCCCTATACTCGAATCCCAGAATTATTGAGGATGGGATTTTCCTATATATAAGTGCTCTCATGTGTCAATCGAGACATTCAGGAGCGTACAGGGTGGTTAGTTGATTAGAGATAATGTGCAGGGGTACATGGAAAAGGCCAAGATGTGACACAAAGTCACAATGCTCATTTGGAGAGCAGGTGGAGACGCAATGGGCCAAATGGCCTCCTTCCTTGCTGTGGCTCTGGAGTCACATGTAGGCCAGACCAGATAAGGATGGCAGATTTCCTTCCATTTCCTTCCTTAGGGTGCAGAGGAGATTTACAAGGATGTTGCCTGGATTGGGAGGCATACCCTATGAAGATAGGTTGAGGGAGCTCGGTCTCTTCTCCCTGGAGAGACGAAGGTTGAGAGGCGACCTGATAGAGGCTTATAAAATGTTGAGAGGAATAGTTAGAATGGATTCTCAGAGGCTATTTCCCAGGGCTGAAATGGTCGCTATGAGAGGACACAGGTTTAAGGTGCTGGGCAGCAAGTACAGAGGAAATGTTAGAGTTAAGTTTTTCACTCAGAGGGTGGTGAGAGAATGGAATCGGCTGCCGTCGGTGGTGGTGGAGGCGAACTCACTGGGGTCTTTTAAAAGACTTCTGGATGAGGACATGGGATTTAATGGGATTGGGAGTTACAGATAGTTCTATGGCCGAAGGGCCTGTTTGTGCTGTAGTATTTTATGTTCTAAAGAACATTAGTGTATTTTTCCGACAACGATTTCATGGTCATCAGTGGACTTTTAATTCCAACTATTTTTTAATGAACTCAAATTCCATCATCTGCTGTGTTGGGATTCGAACCTGAGTCCCCAGAACGTTAGCTGAGTTTTTGGATGAGTAGCAATGATAACAGTAAGCCTCCTCCTTTTAATGTTTTTTACATATACATAAAAAAACTCTCCTGAGAATCACCCGTGACCTTTCTTTGCCGACCTCTCAAATATTGGAAATAATTCCTCCTGATTTATTTTAATTTAAGCCCCTTGCAATTTTAACACTTCTGCCTGACCTGCTGAGTATTTCCAGCACCTTCTTTTTTTATTACTCCTAATGTGGAGATGCCGGCGCTGGGCTGGGGTAAACACAGTAAGAAGTCTCACAACACCAGATTAACAGGCTTATTTGGTAGCATGAGCCACGAGCTTTCAGAGCACTGCTCCTTCATCATCTGCTCCTTGTAGCCTTCGCTACTCTAAGGAAATAAAAGTAACAATTCCCCCAGTCTATCCACATAACTGTGATCCCTCATTCCTCGATCATTCCAGCTAATCCTTTGACTGTCTTTCCGAAATCTTCATGTTTTCCCAAAGTCAAGAACTGGATGGAATAAACCAGCAGATGTTTACTGGTGGGTACAGTGGCACAATGGTTAGCGCTGCTGCCTCACAGCACCAGGGACCCAGGGCTTTTACTGTCTGTGTGGAGTTTGCACATCCTCCCCATGTCTGCATTGGGTTTCCTCAGTGTGCTTTGGTTTCCTTCCACAGCCCAAAGGATGTGTGGGTTAGGCTAAACAGCCAGAATCAAATATCCCTTAACATCAGAGGGATTAACCAGGTAAATATGTGGGGTCACGGGAGTAGGGTCTGGGTGGGATGGTGGTCCATGCAGACTTGATGGGTCAACTGACCTTCTTCTGCACTGTAGGAATTCTATGAACTGGTGTTTTATTTTAGTCTAATCCCAGGCTTTAGGATCTGATTGTGGGAATTTTGGATAAGGTCGGGTTTGCAATCTGGATAGAGAGGCTAAAATCGCCAACTTCTCCCCTTACTCTCAACATATTCTGATGTGCATCGCAAGTCCTGTGATCAGAGTCATGGAGTCAGAGAATCATACAGTATGGAACAGGCCATTTGGCCCATCGAGTCTGATCCAATCATAAACTAGGATGGCACGTTAGCACAGCTGTTGGCACTGATGTCTCACAGCTCCAGGCACCGGGTTAGGAATCTGCACATTCTCCCCGTGTCTGCGTGGGTTTCCTCCAGGTACTCCAGTTTCCTCCCACAGTCCAAAGATGTTAGGTGGACTGACCATGCTAATTTGCCTGTTAGTGTCAGGGGGATTAGCAGGGTAAAAATGTGCGGATATGGAGATAGGGCCTGGATGGGACTCTATGGAGCAAATGGCCCCCTTCTGCACTGCATGGATTCTGTGATTTTGTATCTAGCTGATGACTACATATAAAATACCACTAAAGTCACGCTAATTCCACTTTCCAGCACTTGTCCATACCCTTGAATATTATGACATTTCAAGCGCTCATCAATTTTTTTTATATAGGTTCTAAGGTTCCTGGCAGTCTATGTAGGTGTCCAATGCAAGTGTAAGTGGGCACATTGTGTTCACTAAGGACCATATTCACAATGGATTGTGTTTAATGACCCAAATTACCGACTGAGGAATGTGGAGATTAGATCCCTCCGAGCCCCAGTACATCACTGCTGTAGTTTAGGGTAGCACAGTGGCACAGTGGTTAGCACTGCTGCCTCACTGCGCCAGGGACCCAGGTTCAATTCCAGGCTTGGGTCACTCTCTGGTGGAGTCTGCACATTCTCCTTGTGTCTGCGTGGGTTTCCTCTGAGTTTCCTCCCAACTTCTTCCCTTACCCTCAACTGCTGTGCATCAGCAAAGTCCTGTGGTCACAGTCATGGACACGGATGACATCATCTCACGTGAGAACCAGGTACACAGCACATACTTTTGCAACTCAGCCAAGACGTGCTGGTTAGGGTGCATTGTTTGTGCTACATTCTTCCTCAGTGTACCCGAACAGGTAGACTAGGGGGATTTCCACAGTAACTTCATTGCAGTGTTGATGCAAGCCTACTTTTGAAACTAATAAATAAGCTTTAAACGTGACAAGAGATTTGAAAATGACACTATTCAAAATCGCCAGGGGTAAGAGTTGAGTAGATAGGGAGCAATAGTTCTTAGTGATAGAAGGATGCAAGGATATAGATTGAAAGCAATTGACAAAAGAAGCAGATGCAATAGGAGAACAAAGTGCTTACGGTCTGCAGTGTGCTGCGTGAGAGTGTGATGGAGGCAGATTTCATCAAAGCATTGAAAACGGAATGTTATCTAAAAAGGAAAAATGTGTCAGGTTGCGGAGAGATGGCACTGGGGAATGACACTGAATATATTGCACATTCAGAGAGCTAGCACAGACCTGAAGGGCCAAACAAGTCTCCTTCTGCACCATGACAAATCTGTGATTCCCTTTGAAGTTTGGCATTTATCGTAGGACCCTGACAGTGCAGAAAGAGGCCATTCAGCCCATCTAGTCCTCCCCAACAACAATCCCACCCAGAACCTATCCCTTGTTCTGGGATTTACCCTGTTAGTCCCCTGACACTAAGGGTTAATTTCGCCTGGCCAATCCACCTAACCCGCACATCTTGGGAGGAGCCCAGAGGAAACCCACGCAGACATGGGGACAACGTGCAAACTCCACACAGACAGTGACCCGAGGTGGGAATCGAACCCGGGTCTCTGACACTGTGAGGCAGAGTTTAACCTGATGGGTAGCAACTGAAAAACTTTGACAAAATATTCTTTTCGACAAAGTCAAGATTTTTAAAAATTGGGTGTAGTGAATCAAGGCAACATGGTAGCGCAGTAGGTGGCACTGCTGCCTCACAGCGCCAGGGACCCAGGATTCGATTCCCGGCTTGGGTCACTGTCTGTGTGGAGTCTGCACATTCTCCCCATGTCTGCGTGGGTTTCCTCCGGGTGCTTCTGTTTCCTCCCACATTCTACAGGTGTGCAGGTTAGATAGGTTGGCCGTGTTGAATAGCTGCTTAGTATCAGGGGGATTAGCAGGGCAAATACAGAGTTATAGGGATAGGGGACGCGTGGGATTGCGGTTGGTGCAGACTCAATGGGCCAAATGGTCCCCTTCTAAACTATAGGGATTTTATTATTGTATGAATTTGATAGGAGATAAAGTAGTGGTATTTATTACTCTAACTGTTGATGATCAGGAATGCACGACCTGAAAAAACTGGGCCAGAGAAATCAAGAGCAACTGTCCAAAGGGAGCTGGATGGATAGTTGGAGGGGATGAGGGTGCAGGACTCCATGGATGATCTGGAAATGAGATGAATCGGAAAGAGCCAACACAGACAGTGTTGGACCAAATAGCCTCCAGATATGCAGTATTCTATGTTCCTGTAATCCTGTAGGCATAAAGTGAAGGATGTTTCAGACACACACACACACACACACACACACACACACACACACACACACACACACACCACACAACACACACACACCTCACACACACACAGGCTCACTCACAGTAGCTCAGTGGGTTAGCACTGCTGCTTCACAGCTCCAGGGACCTGGGTTCGATTCTCGGCTCGGGTCCCTGTCTGTGTGGAATTTGCACATTCTCCTCATGTCTGCGTGGGTTTCCTCCGAGTGCTTCGGTTTCCTCCCACAGTCCAAAGATGTGTGGGTTAGGTTGTTTGACCATGCTAAGAAATTGTCCCTTAGAGTCATGAGATGCATAAGTTACAGGCACTAGCGGGTAAATATGTAGTAGAAATACGGGGTAGGGTCTGGGTGGGTTTATGGTTGTGCAGACTCGATGGGCTGAATGGCCTGCTTCTGCACAGTAGGATTTCTATAATTCACATATACACACACACACACACATATACACAGGCACTCACTGGCATACATGAACTCACACTGACACATATGCCAACACATGCTTGTGCACACACACTCACATGCACTCAGTCACATTCACGTATGCACACATACAAAAATAAAGAAGCATACATTCACATATACAGATATAGGGATACACATACATGCACTTACATACATGCATACACCCGCGCACAAACATACATACACGCATAGACCTTTGCACACATACAAGCGTGCGCATACATTCATGCATATACACACACACAAACACATAAGCAAAAACATGTGCAAACACACTCACATCAATATCAATTTCAACATCTTTGGTTACCATTGAGCAGAAGCTTAGGTGGACGAGACGCAGGTGGCTACAAGAGCAGGTCAGAGGCTGGGAATTCTGCAGTGAGTAACTCACCTCCTGACTCGCCAAAGCCTATCCACTATCTACAAGGCATAAATCAGGAATGTGATGGATTACTCCCCACTTACCTGGATGGATATTTCATCCACAGACATCAATATCTGACACAGCAGTGTGTACTATCTACAAGATGCACTGCAGCAATTCACCAAAAATCCTTAGGCAGCACCTTCCAAACCCACGACCACTTCCATCTAAAAAGACAAAAGTAGCAGATCCATGGGAACACCACCGCCTGTACATTCCTTTTGCATTTTTCGTAATTGGTCGGCACAACATCGAAGGCCGAAGGGCCTGTTCTGCGCTGTAATGTTCTATGTTCTATGTTCTATGTTCTATTCCCCTCCGAACCACACACCATCCTGGCTTTAATTTTTTTAAAGTTTCATTTGAGTATCACATTAACACTGCAATGAATTTACTGTGAAGATCTCCTAACCGCCACACTTTGGCACCTGTTCGGCAACACTGAGGGAGAATTTTGCACGGCCAACGTGTCTTTTGGAGTGTGGGAGGAAACTGGAGCACCCGCAGGAAATCCATACAGACATGGGGAGAAATGCAGGCTCCTTTTCAACATCCAACCAGCACATCTTTTGAAATATGTTAGCACTCAGAGGAAACCCATGCAGGCACTGGAAGAATGTGCAGACTCGGCACAGATCGTGACCCAAGCCGGGAATCAAACCCAGGTCCCTAGCACAGTGAGGCAGCAGTGCTCACCACTGTGCCACCCAGAAATATATTGGAAATGTAAAGGCCATTCCTTTGCAGTTGCCTGGGCGAAATCGTGAAATTCCTTCCCTAATGGTATTAGGGTCAACCCACAGAACATGATTCAAGAAGGCAGCTCACCACCACCTTCTCAAGGAGTGACTAGGGGTGGCCAGCGACACACATGTCCCATGAATGAATAAAAGACAGACATATACACACACACACACACACACACACACACGCACAGAACACAGAATTGAAATGTGCTCCCCATGTGACTCTCTGTAGTCACCAGTCATCAGGACTCAAGTTTAAGCTTGCAATTAAGAGTGGATGATGTGTTCAGATAACCACCTCCGGGAGCTAGTTGCAGATTCTGCCTTGGAACAGTGCATTTTAATTCTGGGTGATTGAAGAAAAATATTTAGGAGCCAGCGGCAATTGCCAAAGCATCTCTCGGAAAAACTTCTTGATTTCACTTTTGTCGGGATACAGTTAATTAAACCCGTTGAACAAATAAATTCAGATCTATCTTTTGCCTGTGAACTGATGCAGTATCTTGTGGGTAGTGGACTGTTTAGCGGATAAGGGAATATTAATGAATAGATTAGAATTTGTTAGTAGGAACCGCAGCAACAGAGGTGGAGTTTTTATTTTGCAGGGAAATTGGAGAGTGACTGAAGATGATTTTATTACTTATAACTCCAGGGGAAGATAGTGGCGCAGCGGTAATGTCAGAGGACTAGTAATCCAGAGGCCCAGGCGCTGAGGACATGGGTTCAAATCCCACTACGGCAGTTGGTGCAATTGAAATTCAGATAATTAATAAATCTGGAATATCAAACTGGCCTTAGTGATGTGATTATTGTTTAAAAACCCATTTAGTTCACCAATGTCCCATTAGGGGAGGAAATCTGCCATCCTTAACCTTTCTGGCCTACATGTGACTCCAGAGCCACAGCAGATGGGGTCAATCAATGGAGTTGGATGCCAAACAATGACAAGACAGAGTATAGGAAAAAGATAGAGAAACTGAGGTGGTATCGCCAGCACAGTGGTTAGCACTGCTGCTTCAAACAGCCAGGGTCCCGGATTCAATTCCAGGCTTAGGTCACTGTCTGTGCGGAGTCTGCACGTTCTCCCCGTGTCTCTTGCCACACTCTGAGAGACACGCTGCTTAGGGTGCATTGACCGGAACGGGCGCCAGACTAGGGCCATTTCACAGTCACTTCATCGCAGTGTTGATGTAAGCCTGACTTGTGACTAATAAATAATAAACATTGACGATAATCTCTCCCTCAATGTCAATAAAACAGAGGGGATAGTCAGCAACTTCAGGAAGCATAGGAGGACATGTCCATGTTCACGTCAATGGAGATAAGGTGGAAATGGTCAAGAGCTTCAAGTTTCTGGATGCTCAGATGACCAACAGCCTGTCCTGGCCCCCCCATGCTGACACTATACAACAACAAAGAACAAAGAACAACACAGCACAGGAAACAGGCCCTTCGGCCTAACGAGCCCGCGCCGCCGTCCTAACGTCTTAATGACATATGGAGACCAATATAGGGACAATTTGTTACCCAATCAGCCTAAGAGCACATTTTTGGGATGTGGGAGGAAACCGGAGCACCCGGAGAAAACCCACTCAACCACGGGGAGAACGCGCAAACTCCCGCAGACACAGGCCCAAATCCATGTGTCAGCACAGCAACAGCGATAGCCTCTGAGCTGTCATGTTGGCCATCTGATGGTCCAGTTTAAGCATACACTGACGACATGAAGCACTAGGCCACTCCTGAAGTAACATCCAAGAGCAGCCCTCGCACGACCTGCCGAATGCATGCGCCTTGTTGGTCAACAAGGTGGACCGAATAGCCTGTGGAAACAAATAAAGTATTTAAACAGTTCTCCTATATCCCTCTATCTGCAGACCGCTCATGTGGCTGTCCAAGAGACCCTTAAACAACCCTAGCGTGCCTGCTCCCACCACCTTACTCGGCAGTGCATTCCACACCCCCACTACCCTTTGTGTGAAAAACTGGCCTCTAATATTTGTCTTATACATAGCCCCCCTCACCCTGAGCCCGTGACCCCTCGTTCTATCCATTTCTAATGGTGGAAAAAAGCTTACCACCATTTACTCTATCTATACCCCTCATAATCTTATATACCTCGAAAAGATCCCCTCTCAGCCGACGTCTTTCAAGGGAAAACAACCCCAGTACGTTCAACCTTTCCTCGTAAGACAGCCCTTCCATACCGGGCAGCATCCTGGTAAATCTCCTCTGCACTCTCTCCAGGGCCTCCACATCCTTCTGGTAGTACGGCGACCAGAACTGGACGCAATACTCCAAGTGAGGCCTAACCAACGTTCTATACACTTGTAACATCAGACTCCTACTCTTGTATTCTATACCCCTTCCTATGAAGGCTAACATTCCATATGCTTTCTTTATCACTTTCTCCACCTGTACTGACACCTTCAGAGACTTGTGAACCTGCACCCCCAGGTCTCTCTGCTTCTCTATACTCCGGATAGTTTTACCTTTTATCCTATAACTCCCCTCTACATTATTCCGGCCAAAATGCATCACCTCGCATTTTTCCGGATTAAATTCCATTTGCCATCTATCTGCCCAATCTACCAGCCTATCTATGTCATGTTGTATTGCCAGGCACTGCTCCTCAGTCCCCGCCAATCCAAGCATCTTAGTGTCATCAGCAAATTTGCTGATCACACCACCTACCCCCTCTTCCAAGTCATTTATATAAATCACAAATAGAAGAGGTCCTAGTACTGAGCCCTGTGGCACACCACTAGTGACTGACCTCCAGTTGGAAAAGGAGCCTTCCACTACTACCCGCTGTCTTCTCCTCCCAAGCCAGTTCTCAACCCATCTACATACCTGGCCCTGTATCCCATGCGCCTTCACCTTTTTTATCAGCCTACCATGGGGAACCTTGTCAAACGCCTTACTGAAATCCAAGTAGACGACATCAACGGCTTGTCCTTCATCAACCGTTTTTGTCACCTCTTCTATACTCACTATAGTGAGGAAAGCCTACTACTTTTTCATGAGGCTAAGGAAATTTGGCATGCCCACCACAACTTACACCAACTTTCAAAAATACAACATAGAAAACATCTTGTCCTGTCAAGAACACAATGAACTACAAAGGATCGTGAAGGAAGCCCAATCTATCATGCAAAGAACAGCCTAAAGAACACTACAGTGCAGAAAGAGGCCCTTCGGCCCATCGAGCCTGCACAGAACACAATCACACCCAGACCCTATCCCATATCCCTACATATTTTACCCACTAATCCCTCTAACCTACACATCCCTGGAGCTAAGGAGCAATCTCTTAGCATGGCCAATCAACCTAACCTGCACATCTTTGGACTGTGGGAGGAAACTGGAGCACCCGGAGGAAACCCACGCAGACATGAGGAGAATGTGCGAACTCCACACAGACAGTGACCTGAGCCGGGAATCGAACCCAGGACCCTGGAGCTGTGAAGCAGCAGTGCTAACCACTGTGTTACCGTGCCTCCCATCCATTAACTCTGTCTTACACTTCCCGCTGTCTCGGGAAAAACAGCCAGCATAATCAAGGATCCCACGCGCCCTGGACATTCCCGCTTCTATCTTCTTCCATCGGAAAAAAAGATACAAAAGTCTGAAATCACATACCAACTGTCTCAAGTACAGCTTCTTCCCTACAATCAAACTTTAGAATGGACCTACTTGAAGTTAAACTGACCTTTCTCTACACTCTAGCTATGATTGTAATTGTATATTCTGCACCCTCTCCTTTCCTTCTCCCCTATGTTCTCTATGAACAGTATGCTTTATCTGTAATCCTCACAATACTTTTCATTGTGTCCCAATTCATATGAAATAATAAATCATCTCAAATTAAATCGAAACACTTGACTGCCCGCTCAGCTCAAGGGGAATTATGGATGGATGACAAATCTGGGGCCTTTTCAACAATGTCAACATCCCATGAAAGAAGAATGAATGAAAATGAAGGAAGTGGTCAGGAAGGCCACCATTAGGACGAGGAAGCGCCTTTCAGCATCTGTTCCATTGTCCCATTCTTCAAATCAAAAAGCATCAATTGCCACTTGTGAAAGAGAGTTCCAACCACCATCATTGAGAAGCTCAGTTCAATCCTGTGAGGTGAATTTTTAGACTAGGCCCCACATCCCAGCCCCCTCAACCAGTCAAAAGGGACTTTCTGGATAGAAATTGTCTGTCCTCATTTCTATCAAAGAATCGTAGAACCCCGATAATGAAGAGAGAGGCCATTTGGCCCATTGAGTCTGCACCAACCCAACCTTTTTATCTTGTCCAAGCCCTATATCCGTAAACCAATGTCTTTACTTCACTAACATCCCAGACCTGCACATCTTTGGACATTAAGGGGCAATTTAGCAACACCAGTCCCACGAACTGCAAATCTTTGACACTAAGTAGCAATTTAACAAGACCAATCCACCTAAACTGCAAATCTTTGGACACTAAGGGAAAATTTAGCATGGCCAATCCACCTAACATGAATATCTTTAAATCCTAAGGGGCAATTTAGCATGGCCAATCCACCTAACCTACACATCCTTGGACACTAAGGGGCAATTTTGCATGGCCAATCCACCTAACATGAATATCTTTAAATCCTAAGGGGCAATTTAGCATGGCCAATCCACCTAACCTGCACATCTTTGGACACTAAGGGGCAATTTAGCATGGCCAATCCACCTAACCTACACATCTTTGGACACTACGGGGCAATTTAGCATGGCCAATCCATCTAACCTGCACATCTTTGGACACTAAGGGTCAATTCAGCCTGGCCAATCCATCTAACCTGCACATCTTTGGACACTAAGGGGCAATTTAGCATGGCCAATCCACCTAACCTGCACATCTTTGGACACTAAAGGGCAATTTAGCATGGCCAATCCACCTAACCTGCACATCTTTGGACACTAAGGGGCAATTTAGCATGGCCAATCCACCTAACCTGCACATCTTTGGACACTAAAGGGCAATTTAGCTTGGCCAATCCACCTAACCTGCACACCTTTGGACACTAAGGGGCAATTTAGCATGGCCAATCTACCTAACCTGCACATCTTTGGACACTGAAGGGCAATTTAGCATGGCCAATCCACCTAACCTGCACATCTTTGGACTGTCACAATATCATTACTGGAGGAAGTGAGACCTCATTCCTGCAGCCTCTCTGTGCTGTGGGAGTCTTACTGGCTGTGTTGAGTCTTTTTTTGCATTCATGCTTTGTGTGTGTGTGTGTGTGTGTGTGTGATTGGCCTGAAGGCTTCAGTCACAGAGTGAAGAGCTGGGACTATTAAGAGGTTCAGATAACAGCAGAGGAAGAGAGAGGATGTTTAACTCCATTTAAGCTGAAAATAAACCCCAATATGTCTTTCCTTGCCAATCTTTTTTTCACAGTCAGAGCTTAATAATTGTCTTTTTTTAAGTTGGGTTTATCTCGGTGCTCAGTTACAGGACAGACACACAGATAGGACCATTTCATAACTCCTGACATTGCTGTTATCTGCCTTGTCAGTGATGCAAGTATTTGTATGAATTATTCAGCCTCCCGACAATAAAACAAAAATTTCACATCTGTGAAATATTAGCACCTTTCAAGTCTTTCAAGATCCATGTGTCACTGGATATAATTTGTTCCAATAATGTATCAAATGCAGCAATGAGTTTCCAAAGTGAGAAATAGCCTGAGGGGAGCACGCTACCTTTTATTCCATCTCTACGATTCCCCCCTCGTCTTCCTGATTCATCCGCGGCTTCACTTTCTCCGGGAATGACGGCCCCACGGAGTCGCAGCAGCACAGCTCCATTCTCTCTGCCCGGCTTAACTCACCGACAGGCTGCCTGAGTGTGAATGACACACCAGCAATACTGATCTGAAACAGACCGCCTGTACACACACACACACACACACACACACACACACACACACACACACACACACACACACACACACACACACACACACACACATCACACACACACTCATACACACACACTCTCACTCACACACTCTCACTCACACACACATACACACACTCTCACTCACACACACACTACACTCTCACACACACACACATACACACACTCTCACTCACACACACACACTCTCACCCACACACCATACATACACTCACTCACTCACACACTCACTCACACCCACAGACACACACATACACACACTCTCACACACTCGCACACACTCTCACTCACACACACACACAAACACCCACATTTACACACACACACATGCACACCCAAAATACACCCACACTCACATTCACAAACACAGCCATACACACACACACACACACACACACACTAGACAAACAATACAGTATCACACTGGGGTTGCTGTTGAGATTTTTACACTCAACCCCACACATGTATGTGAAATTAACTAGAATGAGTGTGCCAATATCATTTCAAAATGCAACTTGGAATATTTCCACTCAGCAAGGTACAAAGCTAACCACATGTATCATTTCAACTGTAATTTTATACAGTGACAATAGTCTGTCTCACAGCTTCAGGGGTGGGGCAATTAAAGATGTGGAAGAATTTTACTTGTTGTTGAGTTGCTTTTTAGTCGGTGTTTCTGGCTTTCTTAGCTTCATCTTCCATCTCTTCCTTCTTCGTTTCCAGATGCCTCCCATCAAACTCTGCAACAACAAGAGTTGAGTTAGTGTTCGGAAAATACCAATGCCACAAGCGCAGGGGATTCACCAAAATTTTGTTCTGGTCCCCCCATGGTTAAGAAAGCCACCAGCTTCCTTAGGAGGCTGAGGAAATTTTGCATATCCACCACAGATGCCCCATAGAAAACATTCTTTCTGGTTGTATCACAGCTTGGTGCGGGCTCCTGCTCTGTCCAAGACCGCAAGGAACTACAAAAGGGTTGTGAATGTACCCCAATCCATCACACAAACCAGCCTCCCAGCCAGCAATTCTATTTACACTTCCCTCTGTCCCAGGAAAGTTTCAGAAAAGCAGCCGGCATAATCAAGAATCCCACGCACCCTGGACATTCCCTTTTCCATCAGGAAAAAGATACAAAAGTCTACAGTTATGCACCAAAAAATGCAAGAACAGCTTCTTCCCTGCTGCCAAGAGATTTTTAAATGAATCCACCTTATGTTGAGCTGATCTTTCTCTACATCCTAGCTATGGCTAAAGCACTACATTCTACATCCTCTCCTTTCCTTCTCCCCTATGTACTCTATGAACAGTATGCTTTGTCTGTGATGGAGTGGGCTTTGTTCATGACCCTTTGTAGTTTAGAAACATAGAAAAACTACACCACAATATCGGCCCTTCGGTACACAAAATTGTGCCAAACATTTCCCTACCTTAGAGATTACTATAGGCATACCTATAACCCTCCATCTTACTAAATTCCATGTATTTATCTAAAAGTCTCTTTAAAAACCTGTCAAATCTCCCTCCACCACCGTTGCCAGCAGCCCATTCCACTCACTCACCACCATCTGAGTGAAAAACTTACCCTTGACATCTCCTCTGTACTTACACCCAGCACCTTAAATCTGTGTCCTCTCGTAGCGACCATTTCAGCCCTGGGGCCAAGCCTCTGAGAATCCACCCTATTTACTCCTCTCAACATTTTATAAACCTCTATCAGGTCCCTTCTCATCCTTCATTTCTCCAAGGAGAAAAGACCGAGCTCTCTCAACCTATCGCCATAAGGCATGCCACCCAATCCAGGCGACATCCTTGTAAATCTCCTCTGCACCTTTTCTGTGGTTTTCTACATTCTTCCTGTAATGAGGCGACCAGACCTGAGCACAGTACTCCAAGTGGGGTCTGACCAGGGTCCTACGTAGCTGCAATATTATCTCCCAATTCCTAAACTCAATCCCTCGAATTGCGAGTTTCTTGCGGTATTGGACAGAGCAGGAGCCATACCAAGCTATGATACAAATGGTGTACCTGTAAAAGCTGGTGAGAGCATAGTGGGCATGCTAAATTTCCTTAGCCTCCTGAGAAGGTAGAGGTGTTGGTAACATGTTGATAATTTGATCTTAGTTACATTTGGGAGTTGGTTTGGCTAAAATTCAGAACGGAACTGAAAAACTAAGAAAATCAATTTGGTTCACTAGCATTCTTCAGGGAAGGGAGTCACTACCTGCAGTAACCATTCTAGTCAGCATCTGCTCGAGTATCATATCACTTTGATTGGCTCTGGATGTCCTGAGGAAAGTGTTATATTTGCTTAAGTTGGGGCAGCACGGTAGCACAGTGGGTTAGCACTGCTGCCTCACAGCTCCAGGGTCCTGGTTTCGATGCCCGGCTCGGGTCACTGTCTGTGGGGAATTTGCACATTCTCCTCGTGTCTGCGTGCATTTCCTCCGGGTACTCCGGTTTCCTCCCACAGTCCAAAAGTGCACGGGTTAGGTTGATTGGCCAAGCTACAAAAAATTGGCGTCCAGGGATGTGTAGGTTAGCACGAGGGGACACAGCTTTAAATTAAGGGGTGATAGTTATAGGACGGATATCAGAGGTAGGTTCTTTACCCAAAGGGTGGTTCGGGAATGGAATGCCCTGCCTGCAGCAGTTGTAGATGCGCCAAGTTTGGTGGCGTTTAAGAGGTTAGTTGATAAGTATATGGAAGAGAAGGATGGTCTCTGACTGTCTGTGCTGATGTGTGCTATTGCAGACCAGAACACTGCACTTGCCTGATGAAGACACGGGAGTGTTGAAAGCTCGCTTTTTTACTATCAAATAAATCGGTTGGATTAATAATTGGTGTTGCTAAATTCTTACTGAGTTCTTAGTTTGGAGGGGCATTGCTTTTTATGTTGGTCGGCGCAACATCAAAGGCCGAAGGCCTGTTCTGTGCTGTAATGTTCTATGTTCTATGTTCTATGTTAGAGGGATTAGTGGGTAAATGTGTAAGGGTATGGGGATAGAGCCTGGGTGGAATTGTGTTTGGTACAGACCCGATGGACCAAAGGGCCTCTTTCTGCACTCTAGGGTTCTATGATTCTAAATAAGAGCAGGAGTCGGCCATCCAGCCCTTCAAGCCTGCTCTGCCATTCAACAAGATCGTGGCTGATCTGAAGTGGATCAGTTCCACTTTCCTGCTTTCTCTCCATAACCCTTAATTTCCCTTCTCTATCAGAAATCTATCTACCCGAGACTTAAATATATTCAGCGAGCTAGCCTCCACCACTTCAATGGGCAGAGAAATCCAGAGATTCACCACCCTTTGAGTGAAGACGTTCCTCCTCAACTCCGTTCTAAACTGCACCCCCTGCCTTATTTTGAGGCTGTGCCCTCTAGTTCTGCTATCCTTTCTAAGCAGAAAGAATCTCTTGATCTCTACCCTATCTAGCCCCTGCATTATCTTGTAAGTCTCTATTAGACCTTTTTTAAAACCCCTAAGCTAATCCCACATTTGGGCCATGTCCCTCTATATCCATCGTACAAAGAACAAAGAACAACACAGCACGGGAAACAGGCCCTTCGACCCAACGAGCCCGCGCCGCCATTTTAACAGTGTGAGTTCCCTCTTCCACCCAAGACCCTTGTCTATGTTTATGGAAATCCACATTGGAAACCAGATTGAGGGGAGACAATTTAGGGACAATTTGTTCCACCAATTAGCCTAAGAGCACATCTTTGGGGTGTGGGAGGAAACCGGAGCACCCGGAGAAAACCCACGCAATCACAAGGAGAATGTGCAAACCCCCACAGACACAGGCCCGAATCCATGTATCTGCGATAGTCACTGAGCTGTCGTGTTGCCCATCAAATGGTCCAGGTCAAGCGTACACCAACGACGTGAAGCACTAGGGTACTCTCGAAGCAACATGCAAGAGCAGCCCTCGCACAACCCATCGCGTGTATGCCCCTTGTTGGACAACAAGGTGGACCGAAGCACCTGTGGATTAAAAGAGAAATACATCAATAACATGCACATCTTAGGCAAACATTCAAGGAAATCCCCAGAAGTTCAAAAGTAAAACAAATGAGCCAGAAAATATGTTGGAAGATCCATCAGAATCAATTGATTCCCAGGAATGCCCCAAGGCTCTGAATCCCTATTTAAAACAGTCTCCTACATCCCTCCATCTCTATTCCGCTCATGAGCCTATCTAAGTATCCCTTAAGTAACTCCAGCGTGCCTGCCTCCACCATCATAACTATCAAAATGATAGATATCAACCGAGTGACTCTATAGACGTTGGTTCTCATTATTTGTGCCCCAAGTGCTTGACTCCTTGAGCCTCCCCACAGAGTGTTACTTGCAGGTGGGAGGTTCATAGCAAGATGTGTTTTCATATTTGATGATGGTTGTTGTGGTAACCATTGCAGACACCCGCTTTCAACTCCAGATTTTACGAATTGAATTGAAATTCCAGCAGCCACCGTGACAGGATTCGAACCATCCAACCTTGGAGCTATGCCTTGGGCCTCTGGATTACTCATACCATTCCTTTGTATTCATTCCTGGGCCAGCATTTATTGCCCATCTCTAGTTGCAGTTGAGAGTCAACCACATTGCTGTGGCTCTGGAGTCACATGTAGGCCAGACTGGGTAAGGACGGCAGATTTCTTTCCCTGGGTTTTTTTCCAACAATGATTTCATGGTCATCAGTAGATTCTTAATTCCAGATATTTTTTTTTGTTATTGGATTCAAATTCTACCATCTGCCATGGCGGGATTCGAACTTAAGTCGTCAGAACCTTAGTTGAGTTTTTGGGTTAATATTTCAGTGATAACTGTGATTTATATAAATGACTTGGAAGAGCGGGTAGGTGGTGTGATCAGCAAATTTGCTGATGACACTAAGATGCTTGGATTGGCGGGTACTGAGGAGCAGTGCCTGGCAATACAACAGGACATAGATAGGCTGGTAGATTGGGCAGATAGATGGCAAATGGAATTTAATCCGGATAAATGCGAGGTGATGCATTTTGGCCGGAATAATGTAGAGGGGAATTATAGGATAAAAGGTAAAACTATCTGGAGTATAGAGACGCAGAGAGACCTGAGGGTGCAGGTTCACAAGTCTCTGAAGGTGTCAGTACAGGTGGAGAAAGTGATAAAGAAAGCGCATGGTATGTTAGCCTTCATAGGAAGGGGTATAGAATACAAAAGTAGGAGTCTGATGTTACAAGTGTATAGAACGTTGGTTAGGCCTCACTTGGAGTACTGCGTCCAGTTCTGGTCGCCGTACTACCGGAAGGATGTGGAGGCCCTGGAGAGAGTGCAGAGGAGATTTACCAGGATGCTGCCTGGTATGGAAGGGCTGTCTTACGAGGAAAGATTGAACACACTGGGGTTGTTTTCCCTTGAAAGACATCGGTTGAGAGGGGATCTAATAGAGGTATATAAGATTATGAGGGGTATAGATAGAGTAAATGGTGGTAAGCTTTTTCCACCATTAGATTCGGATAGAACGAGGGGTCACTGCCTTAGGGTGAGGGGGGCTATGTATAAGACTAATATTAGAGGGCATTTTTTCACACAAAGGGTAGTGGGGGTGTGGAATGCACTACCGAGTAAGGTGGTGGGAGCAGGCACGCTAGGTTTGTTTAAGGGTCTCTTGGACAGCCACATGAGCGGTCTGCAGATAGAGGGATATAGCAGGACTGTTTAAATACTTTAATTGTTTCCACAGGCTGTTCGGTCCACCTTGTTGACCAACAAGGCGCATGCATTCGGCAGGTCGTGCAAGGGCTGCTCCTGGAGGTTACTTCAGGAGTGGCCTAGTGCTTCATGTCGTTAGTGTATGCTTAAACTGGACCATCAGATGGGCAACATGACAGCTCAGAGACTATCGCTGTTTCTGTGCAGACACATGGATTTGGGCCTGTGTCTGCGGGAGTTTGCGCGTTCTCCCCGTGGTTGCGTGGGTTTTCTCCCGGTGCTCCGGTTTCCTCCCACATCCCAAAAATGTGCTCTTAGGCTGATTGGGTAACAAATTGTCCCTATATTGGTCTCTAAATGTCATTAAGACGTTAGGACGGCGGCGCGGGCTCGTTGGGCCGAAGGGCCTGTTTCCCGCGCTGTGTTGTTCTTTGTTCTTTGTTCTTTGTGCTATAACAGCACTAGAGGCCATCACCTCTACCATGTCACTGGATGATGGAATTAGCCTGCTCTGGGAACTTGGAATTTGCTGCCTTAGAGAATTTTACAGCACGGTGGCACGGTGGGTTAGCACTGCTGCCTCACAGCGCCAGGGTTCAATTCCCCGGCTTGGGTCACTAGGTGAACATAGAACATAGAACATAGAACAATGCAGCACAAACAGGCCCTTTGGCCCACGAGTTGCTCTGATCACATCTACCAATCCACAGGCCTATCTATAACCCCCTATCCTATTCTTTTCCATATACTCATCCAGAAGTCTCTTAAAAGACCCCAGTGAGTTTGCCTCAACAACCTCCGACGGCAGTCGGTTCCATTCACTCACCACCCTCTGAGTGAAAACCTACCCCTGACATCTCCTTTGTATTTGCTTCCCTGCACCTTAAATCTGTGTCCTCTCGTAGTGACCATTTCAGCTCAGGGAAATAGTCTCTGAGAGTCCACCCTATCTATTCCTCACAACATTTTATAAACCTCTATCAGGTCGCCTCTCAACCTACGTCTCTCCAGTGAGAAGAGTCCCAGCTCCCTCAATCTATCTTCATAAGGCCTGTCTCCCAATCCAGGCAGCATCCTTGTAAATTTTCTCTGAACTCTCTCAATAGCCTCTACATCCTTCCTATAATGAGGCGACCGGAACTGCGCACAATACTCCAACTGGGGTCTGACAAGAGTCTTATAGAGTTATATCAGCTCTATATGAAGTTTTCATATTCTTCTTGTGTCTACATGGGTTTCCTCTGGATGCTTCATTGTCCTTCTACATGTGCAGGTTGGGTGGATTTGCCATGCCATATTGCCCCTTAGCATCAGGGAGATTAGTAGGGTAAATGAATAGGGTTAGTGGGATAAGGTCACAGTGGGATTATTGTTGTTGCAAGCTTGATGGGCTGAGTAGCCTCCTTCTGAACTATTAGGATTCTATGGTTCAACACAACACAAAGGCCCATTGTGTCTGCATTGGTCATCAGGAATCCATCTTCAGGGCTTGTTTCTTAACCTTGTTCAATTGTTCATCTAACATAAGACCTAAGAGCAGGAGTCGGCCATCCAGCCCCTCGAGCCTGCCCCGCCATTCAATAAGATCATGGCTGATCTGAAATGGATCAGTTCCACTTTCCTGCTTTCTCCCCATAACCCTTAATTTGCTGGTCTATCAGAAATCTATCTACCCGTGACTTAAATATATTCAGCGAGGTAGCCTCCATCACCTCAACGGGCAGAGAATTCCAGAGATTCGCCATCCTTTGAGTGAAGAAGTTCCTCCTCAACTCCGATCTAAACCCCCCCCCCGTTATTTTGAGGCTGTGCTCTCTAGTTCTGCTATCCTTTCTAAGCGAGAAGAATCTCTCTACCTCTACCCTATCTAGCCCCTTTATTATCTTGTACGTCTCTACAAGATCCCCCCTCAGCCTTCTAAACTTCAATGAGTACAGACCCAGTCTATTCAATCTCTCTTCATATGCTAACCCTCTCATATCTGGTATCAGCCTGGTGAACCTTCTCTGTACTCCCTCCAAGGCCAATATATCCTTTCGCAAATAAGGGGACCAAAAATGCACCCAGTACTCCAGCTGTGGCCTCACCAGTGCCCTGTACAGTTGCAGCAAGACCTCCCTGCTTTTATATTCTTTCCCCATCACTTTAAAGACCAACATTCCATTCGCCTTCTTGATCTTAAATATGTTCTTGTTAAAGGACACGATGGATAAACCTGATACAGTGAAGATGGAAATCTTTAGCCTCTCAATGTCGATCCAATTCAGTAACCTCTTAAAAGTGAACAAAATAGAACTTGCCAACACTACTGTCAATGTGCAAAATAATGTACAATAATGTGAGGCACTTTGAGATCTATCTGAGAGACGTGGCGAATTACTGCATAGATTCAACTCTTTCATTGACTAGTACATGTAGATATATTTGGAAAGGCAAGGTTGCCAAACGTGATGCTTTTCTAACTCTGCCCGTGCAGCAATTCAGGTCGATATTCATTCCCTGATGTATGGCAGGAGTCAGAAATAAGTATAGGTCTATTCCGCACTCACAGTGGTGACAATTTCTTTCTCCATCTAAATGTTTGTTGTTAGAAGGAAAGTATTTGCCAGTAATTGGATGCTTGCTCCCACAGAAGCATGCTGAAAATTTGTTTGGAAAGGGGGAAAGCTCATAGCCTTCAGTTGTACAAAATACAACGTTCGACACATCAGCTGTATTTCAACGGTTGTATTGTTGTCCCTTGAGGTAGGAACTGTGGCTTCAATGAATAACCCCTCCTGGAATTGAACAGGCTCATTGGCTCAAAGAATTATAGAAACCTCGAACATTACGGCACAGTACAGGCCCTTTAGTCCTCAATGTTGCGCTGAGCTATGTCCAAAACCAAGATCAGGCTATCCCAATCCCTATCATTCTGGTGTGCTCCATGTGCCTATCCAATAACCACTTGAAAGTTCCCAAAGTGTCCGACTCCACAGCAGGCAGTCCATTCCACACCCCACGCATTCTCTGAGTGAAGAATCTACCTCGGACATTCCTCCAATATCTCCTGCCATGAACTTTATAGTTATGTCCCCTAGTAACAGCTACATCCACCCGAGGAAATAGTCTTTGCATGTCCATTCTATCTATCTCTCTCATCATCTTATGAACTTGTATATTGTTGCTTCTCATCCTCCTCCACTCTAAAGAGAAAAGCCCAAGCTCCTTCAACCAATTCTACAGAGCAGAAGGGGACCATTCAGCCCATCGAGTCTGCACCAACCACAATCCCAACCAAGTCCTATTTCCATAATTCCACGTATTTATGCTAACACGCTAATCCCCTTGACACTAAATTGCCAATTTAGCATGGCCAATCCATCTAACCCGCACATCTTTGGACTGAGGGAGAAAACTGGAGCACACAAGTGTTTCTGATATTAGATCAGTGGTTACACTTCAGAATGATTTCATTGGCTGTAAAACATTCTGGGACATTCTGAGGTTGGAAAAAGTGATATGGAAATGTGAACCTTCATTGGGGCAGTGGGTTGGCACAGTGGAGAGCATTTCCAGAGCCCCAGGTTCAATTCCAGCCTCAGGTAGCTGTGTGGAGTTTATACGTTCTCCCCATGTCGTGAGTTTCCTCTGGGTGCTCCGGTTTCCTCCCACACATAGAACATAGAACCCTACAGCACAGAAAGAGGCCCTTAAGCCCATCAAGTCTGCACTGAACACGATCCCACCCAGGGCCTATCCTCACTCCCCTACATATTATACCCACTAACCTACACATCCCTGGATACTAAGTGGCAATTTCTTAGCATGGCCAATCAACCTAACCTGTACATCTTTGGGCTGTGGGAGGAAACCGGAATACCTGGAGGAAACCCACGCAGACACGAGGAGAATGTGCAAACTCTACACAGACAGTGACCCAAACCGGGAATCGAACCCAGGAACCTGCAGCAGTGCTAACCACTGTGCTACCGTGCCACACTCCAAATATGTGAGGGTTAGTTTGATTGGCCATGCTCAATTGCTTCTTAGTGTCCCAGATATGCGTAGGTTTGGGGGAATTTGCAGGGTAAATATGTGGGGTTACCGGGATGGGGCCTGGGTGGTCAGTGGAGGCTCAATGGGCCGAATGGCCTCTTTCTCTGACACACACAGAATATATGTGTGTTGAGTTGATTGGCCATGCTAAATTGTCTCTTAGTGTCAGGTTTATATGTGTAAATATGTGGGTTATAGGGAAAAAGCCTGGGTAGGTTGTTGACTCAATGGGCTGAATGGCCTCCTTTTACACAGTAGGGCATCTATGATAACTCTATGATTAAATGGTGACTTTTTACAAAACTTGAGTAGAAATATTTGGAGACACTATGTGTGATATAGAGATGCCAGCGTTGGACTGAAATAAACACACACCTTACGAAGGAACACCGTTTCCGAAATCTTGTGGGATTACAATCGAATAAACCGGTTGAATTTTTAACCTGGTGTTGTGAGACTTCTTACTGATTATGGGCTCCACATTTTTGGCAGAATGTCAAGACAATGGAGATTGCACTGTGTAGGTTCACTGTCTGGCATGAGGGACGTATGCTTGCAGCTGAAGAACAGCATTCTTCATACTTCATCTTTCCCAGAAGATCCCAGGCATTCTCCCTTGTAGGATCCCAGGAATTTCAGCGCCCAATCTGGAAGTCCATTCCAAGTGCAAATCTTGCAAGCGAAGAGGTTAGCTCAGAGCCAACTCACTTGACGCAACTATGGGCTTATGCTAGAATTTGCATTCATGCTGGGTGCAAATGGAATTCTTTACCGGAGAGGGCTGTAGAGACTGGGTTGTTAAGTATGTTTATGACTGAGATGGACAGGTTTTTTTAATCAGTAAGGGAATCGAAGGTCATGGGGATAAGGTAGGAAAGGTGTGAGGAATATCACATCAGATCAGTCATGATCTCATTGAAGGGAGGAGCAGATTTGATAGGCCAAATGGACTGCTCTGGCTATTTTGGCCTCATTCATTAGCTATTTTGGAGCATTGCAGTAGTGTCAAAGGCACAATTTGATAGTTTGTCTTTTGATGTGGTTTTCAACAAGTGGTCATTCGAACACAAGAGCGGAGATCAAGAGTAGGCTGTTCAGTTCCTCGAGTTTGCCCTGCCATTCAATAATCTCTTCTTATCCTTAACTCCATTTTCCTCGTCCCTTCAACCCCATTATCATTTAAAAATCTCTCTATCTCCACCTTAAATTTATTCACTGTCTCAGCATCCACCGCTGTCTGGGGTAGCAAATTCTACAGGTCCACCCTTTGAGAGAAGCAACTTCTGTTCATCTTATAGAATCTGACAATGCAAAGGGAGACCATTCGGTCCATCAAGCCTGGACTGACAACAGTCCCACCCAGCCCTTGTCTGCATAACCCCACATATTTGCCCTGCTATTCCCCTGACACTTTAGGAGGGTTTATCTACCTAACCAACATGCCTTGTGACACTGAGGGGCAATTTATCATGGCCAATCCATCTAACCTACATGTCCTTGGACACTAAGGGACAATTTAGCATGGCCACTTAAGCTGCACATCTTGTGTCACTAAAGGGCAATTTAATATGGCCAATTCATCTAATCTACACATTTTTGGACATTAAGGGACAATTTAGCTCGGCAAATCCACCTAATCTACGCATGTTTGGACATTGCAAGGAAACCGGAGCACCAGGAGGAAACCCACACAGATACTGGGAGAATGTGCAAACTCTGCACAGCCAGTGACCCAAGCCAGGAATCGAACCTAGGTCCCTGGTGCCATCAGGTAGCAGCGCTAACCACTGTCACACAATATTGCCCTTTTCAATCAGTTATCCCTTTCAAATTTGAATGTATCCCACTTCTACAATGAAGGGGGGCACGGGGGTGGGGGACGGCGTGGGGGGCCTGGTAGTACAGTGGTTAGCACTGCTGCTTCACAGCACCAGGGACCTGGGTTCGATTCCCGGCTTGGGTCACTATCTGTGTGGAATTTGCACATTCTCCCCGCGTCTGTGTAGGTTTCCTCTGGGTTGCTCCGGTTTCCTCCCACAGTCCAAAGATGTGTGTGTTAGGTTGATTGGCCATGTTAAATACTGCCCCTTAGTGTTCTGAGATAAGTAAATTATAGAGATTAGTGGGTAAATAATGTAGGGGTATGGGATTGGTGTCTGAGCGGGATTGTGATCGGTGCAGAGTCGATGGGCTGAATGGCCTCTTTCTGCACTGTAGGATTTCTACAACAGTGTCTATGATTTTAAATGTCTGGTGTTGTTGCCTAGAACAACCCCGGCAAGGGTTGTTAGATCGGTTTGAGAGTTGCGACAGTTGTTTGCCGCAATTGTAGGTTCAGGCACTTGGAGTCTACGCAGACTCTTGAGAGAGGAGAGGAAGGCTGTCAATCCCACTGTTGCTAGTTATTTTCCCAGCTGCTGAGTTAGCAAGGCACCCCAAACTTTACTTCGCAGTGGTTTTATTGCCTGGGAGAAACATCTCGAGGGGTTTTAACATTTAAGAAAAACTTGGATGGGTTCATGGATGAGAGGGGTGTGGAGGGATATGGGTCAAGTGCAGATCAGTGGGACTAGGTAGAAAAATGGTTCGGCACAGACAAGAAGGGCCTGTTTCTGAGCTGTAATTTTCGATGGGAAAGGTGCGAGTGATCCAAATTGGATCACCCTCTTCACTGAGACTGAACAGGAGAGGGAGTGGGAGTGGTTTCAAGTGTCAGGGTTGATGACGGAGCTTGAAGGATGTGGGAGCAGGAGACTGAAAATTATCATGTCAAAAGCTTTCCTTTAAGTAGAAGCCAAGTGCTAAGCAACGCAACCTTTACTGATTCGAAGGAGAAAAGGGTTAAGCAATAAAGAGAAAAAAAAGGCTGCATTTTTTCCCAAGGATTTTCAGCGTAAAATTTAAACAGCAGGTTGTGAAGAATTGATAGATTCACCTCTTCTATGCCTCCCCCTCCCTGTTAAAGTGTTTGAGGCAGCTCCGTGCTTCTGCCCTGCCAGTCACTGTACAGCTCTGCCTGATTACCCCGACAGTTAGTCTCCATGTAACACCGCTAATTGTCTGCTCCTGCTACACTGGACTGAAGCTTGCCAAATGGATGGGTCTGATCCCTCGCACTCAGCAGAGAGAGAGAGAGAGAGAGAGAGAGCATCATAGCCTGTCACCTAGCCTGTCAAACGGCAATTATCTCCAGCGCTGTTCATCCCTCTCGCAAGCACGCTGGAACCATAATCAACCGCCGAGCAACTTACCGCGGCTGCAGGGGATCTGAAACCGAAAAGAAAATCTCAGGCAGGTCTGGCCTCATCTGTGAGGAGAGAAAAGAGCAGGTGCTTTAAGTGCACTTGACCCGCTTTAACAAGGGGTCACCTGGACTTAGAACATCTGCTCTTTTCTCTCCTTACTGCCGAAATTTTCCAGCATTTTCACTTCTGAACCCGTAGAGTCTTACAATGCAGAAGGAGGCCATTCAGCCCATTGAGTCGCAACTGTCCACAATCCCACCCAGATCCTATCTGCATAACATTTACCCTAGCGAGTTCCTCCTGATAGCAAGGAACAATTTAGCATGGCCGATCCACCTAACCTGTACATCTCTGGACACAGTAGGGAGTCTCGCAACACCAGGTTAAAGTCCAATAGGTTTATCTGGTAGTAAACGCCACTAAGTTTCAGGGTTTGCCCCTTCGTCAGGTCCAAATAAACCTATTGGACTTTAACCCTGGTGTTGTGAGACTTCTTGCTGTGTTTACCCCAGTCCAATGCCGGCATCTCCACATCATCTCTGGACACTCAGGGGGAATCTACCACAGCCAATCCACCTAATCCACACATCTGTGAACTGTGGGAGGAAACCGGAGCACACAGATGAAACCACCCCACGCAGACACGGGGAGAATGTGCAGACTCCCCACAGACAGTGACCCAAGCCGGGAATCGAACCCAGGTCCCTAGTGAGGCAGCAGTGCTAACCTACTGAGCCAACTGCTTATCACCTTGTGTTGCTCTGGCATTTCAAGTGTTCATCTAAATATTTCTCAAATATTTTGAGTGTTCCTGCTTCTCTCAGGCAGTGAGTCCCAGATTCCCACCACCCTCTGAGTGAATAATTTTCCTCAAATCTTCTGAAAATCTCCAGACCCTTATATTAAATCCTTGCACTTCCACCTCCCGTTCCCCCCCTCAACACACAGATTATTGATCTCTCTACTAAGGGGAAATATTTCTTCCTATCTACCCTATCCATGCCCCTCACAATTGAATCAGGTCCCCCTATAAGCAAAGCAACCCCAGCCTAACCAGTCTCTCCTCATCACTGCCAGGCTCCATCCCAGGCAGCATTAAGGCGAATCTCCTCTGCACCCTCTCCAAAGCAATCACATCGTTCCTATAATGTGGCAACCAAAGCTCTGGCCTAACCAGCATTTTATCCAGCTCCATCATAGACTCATAGAAACCCTGCGGTGCAGAAGAGGTCCATTCCAGTCTGCATCGACAAAAACCCCACCCAAGCCTTATTCCCACTTAGTTACCCTGCCACTCCCTCAAACCTATTACGTCCCACTACACAAAGGATTAATTTAGCATGTCCAATCAAACTCACCCGCTGGACTGTGGAAGAATTTGGAGCACCCGGAGGAAACCCGCGCAGATATGGGGAGGATGTGCAAACTCCACACAGATTGGAAATCGAACCTGGGCCCCTGGAGCTGTGAGGCAGCAGCGCTAACCCACTGTGCCTCCTCCACATCCTCTCTGCTCCTATATATTCTTCAAAGATATGTGAGTTGGGGCGATTAGTCATACTGAATTGCCCCTTAGTGTCTCAAACTATGTAAATTAGGAGGATTAGCCAGATAAATACACGGGCTTGTGGGAAAAGGCTTGGATAAGAAGCTCTATCAGCGAGTCAGTGGGAAAAATATCTCCTTCTGTACTGCAGGAGTTCTGTGATGATTTTACAACTCGAATAATAAAAGCAAGCAACCCCTTTTAACTATATTTTCTACCTGTCCTGCTGTCTATAGACATAGAATCATGAATCCCCACAGTGCAGAAAGAGGCCATTTGGCCCATCGAGCCTGCACTGCAATCCCTAGGCCCTATCTCCATAACCCCATGCACTTACCCTGCTAATCACCCCCCCCCGACACCAAGGGGCAATTTATTATGGCCAATCCACATAGCCTGCACCTCTTTGGATGTTGAGAGGAAACCAGAGAACTTGGAGGAAAGACACACAGATACTGGGAGAATGCGTAGACTCCGCACAGACAGTGACCGAAACCAGGAACTGGACCGGGTCCCTAGCTCTGTGAGGCAGTCATGCTAAACACGGTGCTACCATGCCATCCTGTAGAAGCATTTTGTAATATCTCTCCTCAGTGGTTTGACTATAATGATAAGGTTTTGGCCTTTGGTTACAGAGCCTTCAACTAATGGAAACAATTGGTCTTTACCCACCCTGTCCTTCCCACTAAATATTCTGACGATTTCCATCAGATCACCCTGAAACCTTCTGAATTAAAGAGATTAAAGGCTTAATTTATTTGATCTTTCCTCATAACTTGAGCTCTGAAGTCCAGATGTCATGTAAACCTCCCTCCAGGGTCAAAACGTCCTTTCTAAGTTGCCCATACCTGCTCACAGTACTCGAGATGGAGTCTAACTAGGGTTTTGTACAGTTGCAGCATAACATACGCATCCCTCTCCTCCAGTGCTTTAGATATGGGCCAGCTTTCCATTTTCCTTCTTAGCAGGGTCTCCCACTTACACTTTAGAAGTTAGACAAATCCATCATCACCAATTAGGTCCAAGTTCACAAGGAAAGTCGCCTTCTATTTTGTGAGAACATTCTGAAATACTATTCATTCTATGGAATAGAATCCATAGAAAGCACCTTTTCCTGGTGTATCACAGCTTGGCTCCTGCTCTGACCAAGGCCGCAAGAAACTACAAAGGGTTGTGAATGTAGCCCAGTCCATCACACAAGCCAACCTCCCAACATCTACACTTTGCCCGCCTCAGAAAAGCAGCCAGTATAATCAAGGACCCCACACATCCCAGATATTCTCTCTTCCACCTTCTTCTGTCGAGAAAAAGGTACAAAAGTCGTACCAACCGACTCAAGAACAGTTCCTTCCATCAGACTTTTGAATGGCCTACCAGAGTGTTAGTTGATCTTTCTCTACATCCCTTAACTATGACTACAACACCACATTCTGCACCCTCTTCTTTCCTCCTCCCCTATATTCCCTATGAACGGTATGCTTTGTCTGTATAGCGCACATGAAACAATACTTTTCTCAGTACACCGATACATGTGACAATATTGTCACATCAGTGACAATCGAATCAAATCAAATTAGGATTCCAAAGGGATTAGATGGATTGTGACAAGCCACTTCACGTTGTCTGCTGCAGGAAAAGCAGAGAACTTGGCCTATGATTGAAGGAGGAGTGATTTAATACTAATCCGGGAAAACACTATTTTGGTGACGTAATGTGATAGATTTAGAAAATATTCTTTTGGGATACAGTGTATGAAGAACTTGGGTCATGCCTTTAGTAAGGATACCATTGCTGAGGAGAAATTTTCAATCTTTGGGTCCCAGGGTTCTCCCCAATGCGTTTTTATTTGCGCACCTGGGGTGGGATTATCTGGCCGCACTCACCCCAAAACTGGAAAATCCTATCCAAAGTCAATGGACCTTTGCATGAATTGGTTTGCATGTGGTCTCGCACTGTTGTATCGTTTTCCCAATGAAAGAAGTTGGAAGAGAAAATGTCTGGGGTGCGTGGGGTCCTTGACTCTGCTGCCTGCTTTCCTGAGGCAGCGGGAAGTGTAGACAGAGTCAATGGATGGGAGGCTGGTTTGCCTGATGGATTGGGCTGTGTTCACAACCCTTTGTAAATTCTTGTGGTCTTGATCAGAGACAGACCAAGCTGTGATACAATCAGAAAGAATGTTTTCTATGGTGCATTTGCAAAAATAGCTGAGAGTTGTAGCAGACTTTCCTTAGCCTCCTGTGAAAGTAGAGACATTAGTGGGATTTCTAAGCTATAACATTAGCATCGAGGGACCAGGCAGGTGATCTGGGCACCTAGAATCTCGAAGTTCTGACCATTTCCACTTTATCACCATTGATGTAGATGGAAGCATGTTCTCCACGATGCCTCCTGAAGATGATGACAATTTCCTTTGTATTATTGACATTGGGGGAAAAATTATTGATTCTCTGTCTATTTCCTGTTGAGTTCTCTGGCAGATACCAAATGGTGACAATAGGATGAAGGGGAAATAAAGGTCAGGAGTGGACTAGAATACACTCCACTTGCATTGGATCTTGTGCTCAGCATGCACAAGAAGTCTGCTTGATTGCTACTCCTTCCACAAACATTCAATCCCTCCACCGCTGAGGCTCAGTAGCAGCAGTGTGTACCATCTACAAGATGCACTGCAGGAATTCAGCAAAGATCCTTCCAAACCCATGACCACTTCCATCTAGAAAGACTAGGGCAGCAGATACATGGGGAACACCACCACCTGCAATGTCTCTTCCAAGCCACTCACCATCCTGACTTGGAAATATATCAGTCATTCCTTCACTGTCTCTGGGTCAAAGTCCATGAGCCATGCCAAGCTGTGATACAACCAAAAAGAATGCTTTCTTTGGTGCATCTGTAAAAGTTGGTGAGAGTCGTAGCTGACGTGCCAAATTTCCTTAGCCTTCTGGGAAAGTGGAGGCGTTGGTGGGATTTCTTAACTATAGTGTCAGCCAGGTCAGGTTGCTGGTGATCTGAACACCTAAATATTTGAAGCTCTCGATCATCTCTACTTCATGCCCTTTGAGGGCATGTGCTTCTTTATGCTTTCTGAAGTTGATAACAATCTCCTTCATTTTGTGGCATTGAGGGAGAGATTATTGTCGCTGCACCAGTTCACCAGATTCTCGATCTCATTCCTGTACTCTGTCTTGTCATTGTCTGAGATCCGACCCACTACGGTGGTGTCGTTAACAAACTTGAAAATCGAATTGGAGGGGAATTTGGCCGCACAGTCACAGGTGTATAAGGAGTACAAGTAGGGAGCTGAGAACACAGCCTTGTGGCACCGGTGTTGAGGATAATTGTGGAGATGGTGTTGTTGCCGATCCTTACTGATTGTGGTCTGTGAGTTAGGAAGTTCAGAATCCAGTCGCAGAGGGACATGCTGAGGCCCAGGCCATGGAGTTTGGAAATGAGTTTTGTGGGAATAATGGTGTTGAAGGCTGAGCTGTAATCAATAAATAGCAGTCTGGCATAGGTATCCTTGTTATCTGGGTGTTCCAGGGTTGAGTGCAGGGCTGGGAAGATGGACTTGCGCGGTGATAGGCAAATGTGATGGATCCAGGTAGGCTGGAATTGATTTGCGCCATGACTAACTTTTCGAAGCACTTCATAATGATGGATGTTAGAATCATTGGCCAATAGTCATTAAGGCACACTGCTTGGTTTTTCTTAGGTATCAGAATGATGGTCATCTTCTTGAAGCAGATGAGGACCTCAGACTGTTGTAAGGAGAGGTTGAAGATGTTAAGGAGAGGTAAGAAGAGGTTAAGAGGACCATTTGATGGGCAACACGACAACTCAGTGACTATTGCTGTGCTGTGCAGATACATGGATTTGGGCCTGTGTCTGTGGGAGTTTGCGCATTCTCCCCGTGCTTGCGTGGGTTTTCTCCAGGTGCTCCGGTTTCCTCCCACACCCCAAAGATGTGCTGTTAGACTAATTGGCAAAACAAATTCTCCCTAAATTGTCTCAAATTTGGTTTTTAATCCATAGATCTATAAACATAGACAGGGATCGTGCGTAGAAGTGGGAACACCGGGGTGGCGGTGCGGGCTCGTTAGGCTGAAGGACCTGTTTCCCGTGCTGTTTTGTTCTTTGTTCTTTATGTCTGTGAGTATCCCCGCCAGCTGATCCACGCAGGATCTGAATGCTTGCCCAGGTACCACATCCGGGCCAGTCACTTTCTGTGAGTTGACCGTCAAGAAAGTTCTGTCCTCTGCAATGGTGACCCCAGATACAGGTTCATCCAGAACTTCCAGGGTGGAGGGCACGTTCTCACTGACCTCTTGCTCAAAAAAAAACACTCATCAGGGAGGGATGCGTTGGAAACAGCAATTTTACATACCTTCATCTCGTAGCCTTGATGATGATTGTCATCATGGTTTTGGAAGGTGCTGTCTAAGGATTGCGTTAAGACTAGTGGAGAGAGGATTAAGATGGCAGATGAGGAGAAGTTCTTCACTGCAGTGGCTGATCCGGAAGGCTGTGACTGAAAGGAAGAAGATTAGACATCGATTTGCAAAACTCAATTGAATCTACGTTTGAAAAGGGTAAAATTGAAAGAGTGTGGGACTAATTGCATTGCTGTCTTGAAAGTTACGGACTCTGGGCTGAGTGTGCTCCTTGTGTGATGTACAATTCGATGATGATTGCATCCAGCAAGCGTCCTGGTCTGGTCAAACTGCTGAATCTGGCAAGCAGACTTTCATAAATAAACATAAAGCAATTCTAATAAGGAGGCCCTTATTAAAACATCTGCTCCCACTCACGTAGCCAAGTCAAAGCCCACCAAACAAATTGGTTAATTTTCATTACAAGAAGCTTAGGCTCACTGACGTCTGTCTTTTTTTTTGGACAAGATTATTTCCAAATACTTCCTGTGCCATGCATTGAAAGATGGTGGGGAGGCACAGTCTGTTTGTGCCCCCAGCTTAGAGATTTCAAGGATTAGGTTGGATTGGAAACAAAAATGCTGGAAAATCTCTCCAGCACTGACAGCATCTGTGGAGAGAGAGAGAATAGAGCCAATGTTTTGAGTCTGGATGACTTTCTGTCAGAGCTGGGTTGGGCCCGCCCCTCACAAACTACAAATGTACCCCCCTCTTTCTATCCTGCAAAAACGGGAAGTGCCAAGCTTGGAGATAGAGCTTCCGATTTTCAGATAGTTCTGCTATTCTCAAAAACTGAGGAGTTGACCCTGGGAACTGGGTGGCACGATGCTCAGCGCTGCTACCTCACTGCGCCAGGGACTTGGGTTCAGTTCAGGCTTTGGGTCACTGCCCGTGTGGAGTTTGTACATTCTGCCCGATTCCTCCCTCTCACCCTGCCTGTGTAGGGTGCTCAAGTTTCCTTCCACGGTCCAGCGTATTAACTGTTTATATTGCCCCTTGGTGTCCAGAGATGTGCAGGTTAGGTGGATTGGCCATGCTAAATTGCTCCTTAGTGTCCAATGATGTGCAGGTTAGGTGGATTGGCCATGCTAAATTGTCCCTTAGTGTCCAAAGAAAAGCAGGTTAGATGAATTAGTGTGTTAAATTACTCTTTAGTGTCCAATGATATGTAGGTTAGGTGGACTAGTCATGGTAAATTGCCCTTTAGTGTTGGGGAATTAGCAGGACCTGGGTGAGATTATTTTTGGTGCAGGCTTGATGGACTGAATGGCCTCCTTCTCTGGGGATTCTATGATTCTGTGACACTTGACACTGAAGGAGTACGTCAAAATCAGGGGTTGCTTTTATTTGTAACGCTTCCAATCTGCAATTCTGGCATGGCTGGCAAAGTCAAAATCTCACTGCTGCTGTCACCAATCTTCACTGTGCTATTCAACTATAAGTGGCTTCACAGTTGAACTTTCTCCTCATCTGATGGTCGCTCCTCTGCCCTACTCTCTGCATCATGATCAGGAATCGGATTAAAACTAAAAGATGTAGGGGAAGAAGTAGGAGGCCATTCAGCCCATCGAGTCTGCTCTGTCATTCAATGCGATCATAACTGGTCTGATCTGATGTGATAATCTGAACTCCACTTTCCTACTTTATCCCCATTACCCTGGATCCCCTTACTGATTAAAAATCTGTTTATTTCATCATATAACCCCACAGTGCAGGAAGAGGCCCTTCGAGTCTGCACTGACCACAATCCCACCTAGCCCCGATCCCCATATCCCTACATATTTTACCCATTAATCCCTCTAACTTACACATCTCAGGACACTAGGGGGCAATTTTAGCATGGCCAATCAACCTACTCCGCACATCCTTGGACAGTGGGAGGAAATCGGAGCACCCGGAGGAAACCCACGCAGACATGAGGAGAATGTGCAAACCCCAGACAGACAGTGATCTGAGCCGGGAATCGAACCCGGGACCCTGGAGCTGTGAAGCAGCAGTGCTAGCCTACTGTGCTACCGTGCCGCCCATGTGCGAACATACTTGGCGACCCAGCCTCTATAGCACTCTGCAGGAAAGAATTCAACAGATTCACCCCCTCCTCTGAGAGAAGAAATTCCTCCTCATCTCTGTCTGAAATGGGTGACCCCCCCTTAATCTGAGATTGTTTATTAGTGTCACATGTAGACTTACATTAACACTGCAATGAAGTTACTGTGAAAATCCCCTAGTTGCCACATTCCGGTGCCTGTTGGGTCAACGCACCGAACAGAAAGTCTTTCAGAATGTGAGAGGAAAGCAGAGCACCCATGCAGGCATGGGGAGAACATGCAGACTCCACACAGACAGTGACCCGAGGCTGGGAATCGAACCCGGGTCACTGGCGTTGCGAGGCAGCAGTGCTCACTGCTGGGCCCCCATGCCTCCCCTTATACCCTCCAACTCTCGGCTCTGCAGAAGGCTCCACTGTGCTAACTACTGGACCCCCTCCGCCCTCCCCACGACCTTGTCCCCATTGCCACCTTCCCCTTGCCTCTCACTCTGAACTCTCTCGGAGATGCTGAACCGGCCCGCAGAGAATCTTGGCCTCAGTGCCACAAGCAGCTGGTGCAGTTACCCCACGACATGAGGGTTTGTGCGATGCACACTGAAAATCATTTGTCAATGTTTAGCAAACAGGAAACGATAACGATTCCCAGGAGCTTGGCTGAATAGTTGGAATCAGGAGGGCTGCTAAGAGGCTGATTAAAGAGGCAGTGTGTTCTCCTGAAACACAGCATCTTGACAAACAGGAAGATGCTCGTTCATGCTGAGTGCTCGCCTGCCACAGTTTGGCTCTTCCATTGAGCTGGATCATTCTTTTTGAGAGACAAGTAGATAAACTTTACACAGCTCCTCTCAGGTGAAGAGTCTATCACTGGCCGGTTATGCTTGCGATTGTGGCCATCACTGCTTTATGTGTGGTGGACGCGACTGCCCTTGTGGAATTGGCAGAACTGTGTGGCCGTCAGGGGGTAATAATCCAGTAGATGCAGCTACTCCTTGCCCTGGGCCCATACATCGAACCCCATCAAGGCAGCTCATGCATCTTAAATTAACATGAATTCTCCAATTCCAACAGTGCAGAAGGAAGCCATTTGGACCATCGACTCTCTGACAGAGCATCTCAGCCAGGCAGTGTCTCTTCAACCCCATATATTCATGCTAACCCCCTAGCCTGCACATCTTTGGACACTAAGGGGCAATTTCGCGTGGTTAGTCCTGCTCTATGCTCTATGCTCAATTTAGCATGGCCAATCTAAGGGTCAATTTAGCATGGCTTAATCTGCACATCTTTGGACACTAAGGGGCATTTACCACGGCCAATCCACCTAATCTCCAAATCTTTGGTTATTAAGGGGCAATTTAGCATGGCCAGTTCATCTAATCTGGACGCTAAGGGGCAATTTAGCATGGCCAATCCACGTAATCTGCACATCTTTGGACACTAAGGGGCAATTTAGCATGGCCAATCCACATAATCTGCACATCTTTGGACACTAAGGGACAATTTAACATGGCCAATTCACCTAATCTGGACACTAAGGGGCAATTTAGCATGGCCAATCCACCTAATCTATACATCTTTGGACGCTAAGGGGCAATTTAGCATGGCTAATTCACCTACCCTGCACATCTTTGGACACTAAGGGGCAATTTAACATGGCCAATCCATCTAACCTACATATCTTTGGACACTAATGGCAATTTAATATGGCCAATCCACCTAATCTGCACACCTTTGGACACTCAGGGGGCAATTTAGCATGGCCAATTCACCTAATCTGCAAATCTTGGACTCTAAGGGTCAATTTACCACAGCCAACCCACCTAATCTGCATACCTTTGAACACTAACAGACAATTTAGCACGGCCAATCCACCTAACCTGCACATGTTTGGACTTCAGGCATAATTCAACATTTCAAGTAGAAATTGGATGTAGCTCTTGGAGTTAAAGGGATCAAGGGACATGGGAGGAGAGGTGGGATCAGGAGAATGAATTTGATGATCAAAATGCATTGTGGAGCAGTCTCGAAGGGCCTAATCTTGCACTAATCTATCCTGAACATCTTTGGACTTTGACAGAGACATCCAATTCATTTTCCAATGCTGAACGCCTTTTTAATTTTTTTTTTATTTATTTATTGATGTCACAAGTAGTCTTACATTCACACTGCAATGAAATTACTGTGAAAATTCCCTAGTTGCCACACTCTGGTGCCTGTTCAGGTGCGCTGAGGAAGAATTTAGCACAGCCGATGCACCTAACCAGCACATCTTTTAGAGTGTGGGAGGAAACTGGAGCACCCAGAGGAAACCCACGCAGACATAGGGAAATATGCAGGCTCCACACAGACAGTGACCCAAATTGAACCCGGGTCCCTGGCGCTGTGAGACTGCAGTGCTAGCCACTGTGCTGCCCTGCATTTCTGCTGGATCAGTTCTATCACACACCCCTAGCCTCATAGATTAGCCAATAATTGCCAATCATTGTTGGCAATTGTGGGATCTTGCTGCACACATGATGCCTGCTTTGTGGTATTGACTATACTTCCAAAGTATTTCTTTTGCTGTCAGGCTCTCGAGACGCCGCGGGGTGGGGAAAGGCGCGAGGGAAACTCCAGCGCTTTCCTGGAAGAATGGCAAACCAACCAAGCTTAACATCCAACTGGAGTACCTGCAGTTCGAACTTGCCAACCTCAATATTGACGCTGGCCTATATTGGGTACCTTACCTTTCTGTGTTGCACTTGGCAGTGCCCACGCCACCTCCATTCTTCTTGGCTGCACTTTGATCAGTTCTGGAGACACTCCTACTTGTCCCTGCTGCAAACATTTCCTCGGCTGATTGTTAACCATTCTCCAATCCCTGTAGATAAACTGGGCTGCCTTCACCTGTTCTAAGTACAGAAGGCCTGGCAAACTCTCGAATGTTCAAAGTGCCAGTTCATTATCCTGCCTCACTCTGCTCTGTTGTCACTGAGTGTTGATTTATTATTGTCACCCGTTTTGGGATTCATTGAAAAGTGATGTTTCCTGCGTGCTATACAGACAAAGCATACTGTTCATAGAGGAGAAGGAAAGAACAAAGAACAAACAAAGAGCAGCACAGCTCGGGAAACAGGCCCTTCGGCCCTACAAACCCCGTGCCGCCCATTTTAACACTCAGTGAGTGCCTCATTCAAATCTTTCGTCGATCACCCACGTTTTTGTCTATCTTAGTGGAACTTCACAATAAAAGTGCAAATTTAGGGAATTATATGTGCGCCAGATTAAGGGAGATCCAATTCAGGGATAATTTATTGACACCAATCAGCCTAAAAAGGACATTTTTGGGATGTGGGAGGAAAGCGGAGTGCCTGGAGAAAACCCACGCAAGTATGAGGAGAATGTGCAAACTCCCACAGATATTGATCCAAGCTAGCGATCTGACCTTGATCCCTGTGACTGTACAGCCGACAGTGATAGGGAAAGGGCGCAGAACGTAATGTCAGAGCCATAGCCAGGGTGTAGAGAAACATGGACTTAATTTATGTTAGGTCCATTCAAAAATCTGACGGCAGCAGGGAAGACGCTGTTCTTGAGTCAAATATAAACAAATTACTGCGGATGCTGGAATCTGAAACCAAAAATCAAAAATGCTGGAAAATCTCAGCAGGTCTGGCAGCATCTATAAAGAGAGAAAATAGCTGTTAGGTCCATGCAAAAGTCCCATGGCAGCAGGGAAGAAGTTGCTCTTGAGTCGGTTGGTACGTGAACTCAGACTTTTGTATCTTTTTCCCGATGGAAGAAGGTGGAAGAGAGAATGTCCGCGGTGCGTAGGGTCCTTAACCATAGTGGCTGCTTTTCCGAGGCAGTAGGAAGTGTAGACAGAGTCAGTGGATGGGAGGCTGGTTTGCGTGATGGATTGGCTCTATTCAGGACTTTTTGTAGCTTCTTGCGGTTTTAAGCACAGCAAGAGCCCATACCAAGCTGTGAAACATCCCGAAAGGATGCTTTCTATTGTACGTCATTAAAAATAAGTGAGAGTTGTAGCGGACATGGCAAATTTCCTGAGAAAGTTAATGGGCTTTCTTTGTTATAGCGTTATTGTGGGTGGACCAGGACAGGTTGTTGGTGATCTGGAATATGAAACTAGGAGCTGTTGACCATTTCTACTTCACACCCATTGATGTAGACAGGGCCATGTCCTGTATTATGCTTCCTGAAGTTGATGCTTATCTCCTTCACTTTACTGACATTGGTTACCCTTGTTATCCTGCTTGCCAATTGGTTACCCTACCTTAGCCTGCCTGCCAATTGGTTCACCTTCCTTATTCTAACCTGAGTAAGATGATCAGAGGGTCAGATAGGGTGGACAGTGAGAACCTTCTTCCTCGGATGGTGATGGCATCGGGCAGATGTCAGAAGTAGGTTCTTTACTCAGAGAGTGGTAAGAGTGTGGAATGCCCTGCCTGCCTGTCGGTCTTATCACACCGTGGACTCGCCAACATTAAGGGCCTTTAAATGGTCATTGGATAAACATATGGGTGATATTGGAATAGTGTAGGTTAGATGGGCTTTAGATTGGTTCCATTGGTCGGCGCAACATCAAGGGCCAAAGGGCCTGTACTGTGCAGTAATGTTCTATGTTCTATGTTCTGTGTTGTATGTTCTGTGCTCTATGCTCTATGTTCTATTTTCTATGTTCCATTCTTTATGTTCTATGTTCTATATTCTGTACTCTATGTTCTATGCTCTATGTTCTATGCTCCATATCCTGTGCTCTATGTTCTATGTTCTGTGCTGTGTTCTCTATGCTCTATATTCTATGTTCCATGCTCTATGTTCTATGTTCTGTACTCTATGTTCTATGCTCTATGTTCTGTGCTCTATGTTCTATGCTCCATATCCTATGCTCTATGTTCTATGTTCTGTGCTCTATGCTCTATGTTCTATGTTCTGTGCTCTATGTTCTATGTTCTATATTCTATGTTCTGCGCTCTATGCTCTATGCTCTATGATCTATACTCTATGTTCTATGTTTATGTTCTGTGCTCTATGCTGTATGTTCTATGTTCTGTGCTCTATGCTCTATGTTCTGTGCTCTATGTTCTATATTCTATGTTCTGTGCTCTATGCTCTATGCTCTCTGATCTATGCTCTATGTTCCATGTTCTGTGCTCTATGTTCTATGCTTTGTGCTCCATGCTCTATGGTCCATATTCTATGCTCTATGTTCTATGTTCTATGGTCTCTATGTTCTATGTTCAAGGCGGCTAAGAGGAGACCTTATCGTAACATATAAGATGATTAGAGGTTTAGATAGGGTGGACAGTGATAGCCTTTTTCCTAGGATGGAGAAAGCTAGCACGACGGGACACAGCTTTAAATTAAGGGGTGATAGTTATAGGACGGATATCAGAGGTAGGTTCTTTACCCAAAGGGCGGTTAGGGAGTGGAATGCCCTGCCTGCGGCAGTTGTAGATGCGCCAAGTTTGGTGGCGTTTAAGAGGTTAGTTGATACGTATATGGAAGAGAAGGGAATGGTTTAGTTTGGAGGGTCATTGCTTTTCATATTGGTCGACGCAACATCGAAGGCCGAAGGGCCTGTTCTGTGCTGTAATGTTCTATGTTCTATGTTCTATGAATGGGTCTCTAACCCTGTTCTAGCCTCTATGGCCTTTGGGTTGCCCTCAGTGAGGGCACTGACCCGACCCTGGGTCTGCCCTGCAGAGGAATTGACCAGTGCTACCTGTTCCTGCCCTGCGTGCCAATTGGCTGGGCGTACCTGCTGTGAAAGAGGGGGATGGGCATTAAATCGATGGGCATGTTGGAACTCTTTGCAGACCTTATACTCCCATCCACATCGCTCTTCCTGTCAAAACAGTTACATCGAAATCATTAGTTTTGACATGTCTTTTTCCCTGACATATCTTTTAATTATTAGCAGGCTATAAAAGCTGGGAAGGGTTACCGAGCCTGAGAGAATGAGGATTAAGCTATGAAGACACCTCCAGCATCCATGGTGATATTTGCTTATCCACAGTTCAGCAAGTGGTGAAGGGCAAGGCAAGGAATGAATCAAAGGCTCAACTAAAATGTGCCAATCCACACGGCTTGCGGAATGAGCAGTTGATGCCTGTGATGTGTTCACATAGACAAAGGGAAGTGGTAAGGTGCCTGATATATCACGAGGAGAGCATTGTTAGACTTAGGAATCTCATGAATAAAAGGCAAATTTGACTTTGAGTCGTAGCGGAAATGAGATTTATAAAATTCAACCAGCTATCGTACCTGCACAGCACAGTGGTTAGCACTGCTGCCTCACGGTGCCAGCGACCCAGGCTGGATTTCCAGCTTGGATGATTGAATGGACTTTGGACATTCTCCCACGTGTCTGCTTCGGTTTCCTCCCACAGCCCAAAAGACATGCTGGTTAGGATGCATTGGCCGAGCTAAATTTTCCCTCAGTGTACCCGAACAGGCACCGGACTGTGATGACTGAGGGATTTTCACAGTGACTTCATTGCAGTGTTAATGTAAGCCTACTTGTGATATGAATAAATAAACTTACAAATCCATTGAGGATCAAAAAAGGATGTTCAATAATTATCCAGCTCAACGTTGCTTGTGTTACACTTGTGTCAAAATTGACCCCCCTCTCCAACTCATTGCCCTAAAAATGTGAGCTGGGCAGTGGCCTTTCACATCTGGGAGCAAGGTTGAAACTTTTCTTTATTCATTCATGGGACATGAACTTCACTGGCTGGACCAGCATTTATTGCCCATCCCTAGTTGCTCTAGGCAGGCAGTTCATGCTCAACCCCATTGCTGTGGCTCTGGAGTCTCATGTAGGCCAGACCAGGTAAGGACAGCAGATTTCCTTCCCTAAAGGACATGAGTAAACCAGGTGGTTTTTCCATCAATCGACAATGGTTTCATAATCATCAGTGGATTCTGAATTCTAGATATTTACTGTTGAATTCAAATTCCACCCCTGTGCCTTTTCCCAAGAATCCCACATATTTCCCATGGCCAATATACTGAACCTACACATCTTTGACACTAAAGAGCAATTTAGCATGGCCAATCCGCCTAACCTGTACATCTTTGGACACTAAGGGGAATTTAGCATGGCAAATCCACCCAAACTACACATCTTTGGATGGTAAGGGACATTTTAACATGGTCAATCTGCCTATCTTACACATCTTTGCACACTAAGGGGCAATTTAGCATGGCTAATCCACCTAACCTACACATTTTTGGACACTAAGGGGCAATTTAGCATGGCCAGTCCATCTAACCTGCACATTTTTGGACACTAAGGGGCAATTTGGCATGGCCAATCTACCTATCCTGCACACTTTTGGACACAAAGGGGCAATTTGGCATGGCCAATCCACCTAACCTACACATTTTTGGACACTAAGGGGCAATTTGGGATGGCCAATTCACCTAACTCGCACACCTCTGGATTGTGGGTGGAAGCAGGAGCACCCAGAGGAAACCCACACAGGTAAGGGAAGAAGTGCTGCCTCTGTATAGACAGTCACCTAAGGCTGGAATTGAACCCAGGCCCTGGAACCATAAGGCAGCAGTGCTAACCACTGTGCCACCGTGCCAGCCAAGACTAAAGACAGCTGGAGACGGAAAAAGTGCAAATCAATATTTATGGCTCACGCCTGTCTTCAGAGCACAAGGAGCAAGGCTTTGTGTGATATTAATGAATTGAAAGAAGCTCGATTCAATCTCCATTGCTCTTACAAAAGAAATGGATTGTGTTATTGAATGGTGGGGACTCACTCAGCCTGAGATGACACACAGACATCATTACCGCACGAATCATCTTACTGACAGTATGCTGCCAGTCAATAGGGTGGAAGTGACACATGCCCCACTCCATGAACAATGGACATTGGTGTTGCAACACACTCAGTCTTCCGTGGGTAGAATGCAAATGATTATTTGCATTGAGTTGGTTGCTTACTGCTCCAATTCAAACTGCAATGCCTTTGAAACTTTACTGATGGTTATATGCAGAAATAGACTTAGCAATTTTAATTGGAGAGATGAACATTTGTCAAAAAACAAGAAGGGATTTTGTTTTTAGGATGCATTATTTTTCTGACAACCCCCTCACACCTCCATTCCATTTCCTCCATCAGTACCTTTGACTCCAGGTTGCCCAAAACTGTTGGAAATGTCAGTTTCTATTGAGCCAGAAGAAGAGCAGAGGGTTTTCAATCACTCTCCATTTTCATCTGCCTTTCCCCTTTCAAAACGCAAATCACTAAGGGCGGCACGGTGGCACAGTGGTTAGCACCGCTGCCTCACAGCGCCAGGGTCCCGTCTTCAATTGGGTCACTGCTAGTGTGCACTTTGCACGTTCTTCTCGTGTCTGCACGGGTTTCCTCTGGGTGCTCCAGTTTGCTCCAAAAGACGTGCTGATTAGGGTGCATTGGCCATGCTAAATTCTCCCTCAGTGTACCCAAACAGGCATCGGAGTGTGAGGACTTGGGGATTTGCACAGTAACTTCATTGCAGTGTTAATGTAAGCCAACGTGTGACACTGATAAACTTTTGTTTTGGAATGTCTTTGAAGAACTTTTTTTGTCTTCCCATGGCAATTTGAGATTTGAAGGAGATGACGCAGTAGTGTAGTCATATTGCTACTGAGCTAGTAATCCAAAGACCCAGGGTAATGCTCTGGGGACCCTAGTTCAAATCCCACTACAGCAGATGGTAGAATTTAAATTCAACAAAAAAATACCTGGGAAAAGATCCTACTGATGTCCATGAAACTGTGGTTGAAAGTGAAAGGTTAAGTTTATTTATTAGTTACAAGTAAGGCTTACATTAACACGGCAATGAAGTTTGTGTGAAATTCCCCTAGTTGCCACATTCCAGCGCCTGTTCGGGTCAATGCACCCTAACCAGCACATCTTCCAGACTGTGGGAGGAAACCAGAGCACCTGGAGGAAACCCACGCAGACACGGGGAGAACATGCAAACTTTACACAGACAGTGGTCCAAAACGTCCAATACCCCGCCATTCAATAAGATCATGGCTGATCTGAAGTGGATCAGTTCCACTTTTCCGCTTTCCTCCCATAACCCTTAATTCCCTTGTCTATCAGAAACCTATCTACCCGTGACTTAAATATATTCAGCGAGGTAGCCTCCACCACTTCAATGGGCAGAGAAGTCCAGAGACTCACAACTCTTTGTGTGAAGAAGTTCCTCTTCAACTCAGTCCCAAATCTGCTCTCCCTTATTTTGAGATCAAACCCGGATTCCTGCCCCTGTGAGGCAGCAGGAATTGGTGGAAAAGCCGATCTGGTTGACTAATGTTCTTTAGGGAAGGAAATCTGCCCTCCTTACCCAGTCTGGCCTACGTGACTCCAGAGCCACAGCAATGTGGTTGTATCTTAAAATGCCCTCTGAAATGGCCCAGAAAGGCATTCAGTTCAAGGGGCAATTAGGGATGGGTAGTGAAAAGATAGTTGCCAGCGATGGCTAAACCCCTTGAATTAATAGGGGATAAAATATGCTTGTGGCTCCCTGGGCACTGGCCAGATTGTTATCGCTATTCACTGCAGCAAGGTGGGAACATCCCACCGCAGTGGATGGAGTGGGCGCCAAATTCTCTGACCTCGTTACAAAGGGATTATGGATTGAACAGGCTCCTAAGATCTACACCCCCAGTATCTGGAACTTATGGGGATTCACCAGCTTCATGCTAACATTTGCTTGACGGACCTCCAATTGAATCTGAAGCAGAGGCAAAAACTGATCAATAATCCAACAAGGCTTTGAAGAACAGGAGGCCGCACCTAACAGGGAGCTCCGAAAGTGAACACCTGACTTGCCAAGACAAAGTATAAATACTCAAAAGCCAAACATAATTGCCTTTTATGTCCTTCAGATTTTGGATTAAGTTTGCTTAGCATCTAACCTCCTTTTACTTCATAATCATCCCTCAGCATTTTGCTGCATAATACGATGTGTGGACGAGTCTTAGCAAGAAATAATTGGAGACTTAGCTTCCAAAGCAGTAATATTGTGGGATTTAATTGCTTCTCCACAGCAATATAATAACCCAATCTTGTAAGATTTAATTTTCTTGCATCAGTAATTTACTGCAGCAGTAACAGAAGGACACCAGCAGGGGGACGTTCTCCAGGCCCTATGACTAAGCGTCACCATGGAACATCTGTGGTGGGACCAGTACTCTCCAGGAGGGAGACTTTCAGTATTGCCTCTGGGATAACGGAGGTTGGAACTTGGATGGTGAGACACAGACTGAAATGTTGGCCGAGACATCTGAATTTTCAGCATCTCTGTCCTTTTGCGTACAGAGGGGCATAAACACAGAGAAATTCCCACTCAGATCAATCACTGCGGAAGGTCAATCCCACTGCCAAACCTCTCTATCCCAAATAGTCACCATGCCACTCAAATCCCCTTTCATATCCCTCATTCCCACATAAGAACATAAGAAATAGGAGCAGGAGTCGGCCATCCAGCCCCTCGAGCCTGCCCCGCCATTCAATAAGATCATGGCTGATCTGAAGTGGATCAGTTCCACTTTTCCGCTTTCCTCCCATAATCCTTAATTCTCTTGTCTATCAGAAACCTATCTACCCATGACTTAAATATATTCAGCGAGGTAGCCTCCACCACTTCAATGGGCAGAGAAGTCCAGAGACTCACAACTCTTTGTGTGAAGAAGTTCCTCTTCAACTCAGTCCTAATTCTGCTCCTCCTTATTTTGAGGCCATGCCCCCTAGTTCTAGTTTCACCCGCCAGTGGAAACAACTTCCCTTCTTCTATCTTATCGATTCCCTTCATAATCTTGTATGTTTCTATAAGATCTCCCCTCATTGTTCTGAATTCCAATGAGTATAGCCCCAGTTTACTCAGTGTCTCCTCATAAGCCAACCTCTCAACTCCAGAATCAATATAGTGAATCTCCTTTGCACCCCCTCCAGTGCCAGTAAATCCTTTCTCAAATAAGGAGACCAAAATTGTACACAGTACTCCCGGTGTGGCCTCACCAGCACCTTATACAGCTGCAACACAATCTCGCTGTTTTTAATCTCCATCCTTGTAGCAATGAAGGACAAAATTCCATTTGCCTTCTTAATTACCTGCTGCACCTGTAAACCAACTCTTTGAGATTCCTGCACAAGGACACCCAGGTCCCTCTGCACAGCAGCATGCTGCAATTTTTTACCATTTAAATAATAGCAGTTATTGCTATTATTCCAAAATGGATGACCACACATTTACTCCATCTGCCAGACCCTCGCCCACTCTATATCCCTTTGCAGACTTTCAGCATCCTCTGCACACTTTGCTCTTCCATCCATCTTAGTGTCATATGCGAACTTTGATACACTACTCTTGGTCCCTAACTCCAAATCATCTATGTAAATCGTAAACATCTCCACCATATTCCTCAATCTCACCGCCTCATAATATCCCTCAATCCCACCCACCCTCAATATTCCACAATTCAATTTCCCCACCCTATCCTCCAATCCCAGTGAGACTCATTGTCTCTCAATCCCGCCAACTCTCAATATCCCTCATCCCGCTCACACTCAATGTCCCTCAACTCCATCTACTCAGTATTCATCCCTCCCACAAACCAAATCGCACTATCACCCTGTCCCACCCCCACTTAACAGAGGTCAGCCTGTCCTGGGTGACTCTAGAATGACGGAGCTCATTTTGGAATATCTCACCTACAGTCTTCCTGAATTATTGCACAACACAGATTATTATTATTTATAATTGCTTCCAGTATGTTTATCCAATGTTCATAGATCATAGAACCCTACAGTGCAGAAAGAGGCCTTTCGGCCCATCAAGTCTGACCCAATCACAATCCCACCCAAGCCCTACCCCTCTATCCCTACACATTTGGTCGCCAATCCATCTAATCTATACATCCTGGGATACTAAAGGGCAATTTCTTAGCATGGCCAATCGACCTAACCTGCACATCTTTGGACTATGGGAGGAAACCGGAGCACCCAGAGGAAACCCATGCAGACACAAGGAGAATGTGCAAACTCCATCCAGACAGTGACCCAAGCTGGCAATCGAACCCAGGTCCCTGGAGCTTTGAAGCAGCAGTGCTAACCACTGTGGAGGTTAAGCTCCCAATATACGCAGCTGACTGCTAGGTATGGGAATGTGATTTTGGTTCTGTGTGCTGAAGGTGGTTAAACCAGGTGGTTTCACTGACTGTGGCGGGGTGGCATGGTGGCACTTTGGTTAGCACTGCTGCCTCACAGTGCCATGGACCGCAGTTTAATTTCTGGGTTGGGCCTGTGATGAGTTTGCACATTCTCCCTGTGTCTGCGTGGGTTTCCTCCGGGTGCTCTGGTTTCCTCCCACACTCCAAAGATGTGCGAGTTAGGGGGATTGGCCATGCAATGTTGACTTTTTTTTAATTCATTCGTGGGACATGGGCATCGCTGGATGGGCCAGCATTTATTGCCCATCCCCTCGTTGCCCGTTGAGAAGGCAGTGGTGAGCTGCCCTCTTGAATCGTTGCAATCCACATGCTGTGGGTTGACCCACAATGAAAGGGAATTACAGGAATTTGACCCAGTGACTGCAAAGCAATGGCCGGTATATTTCCAAGTCAGGATGGTGAGTGACTTGGAGGGGAACTTGCAAGTGTGGTGTTCCCGTGTATGTGCCACATTGTACGTCTAGATGGAAGTGGTTGTGTGTTTGGAAGGTGCTGTCTAAGGATCTTTGATGAATTGCTGCAGTGCATCTTGTAGATGTACACACTGCTGTTACTGAGCGTTGGTGGTGGAGGGAGTGGATGATTGTAGATGTGATGCCAATCAAGCGGGGCTGCTTTGTCTTGGATGGTGTCGAGCTGCTTGAGTGTTGTTGGAGCTGCACCCAACCAGGCAAGTGTCTGTTAGTGTCCACATGTACAGATTAGTTGGGTTATCTCTTAGTGATGATATGGGCACCTATATATGTCTGCATCTTTAAGACTTAATTAGCTGTAAAGACTCACATTCTAATCAGTACAAAAACAAAGAACAAAACAGCACGGGAAACAGGCCCTTTGGCCCAACGAGCTGGCGCCGCCACCCCAATGTTCCCACCTCTGCCCGCGATCCCTGTCCATGTTTATAGATCTATGGATTAAAAACCAAATTTGAGACAATTTAGGGAGAATTTGTTTTGCCAATTAGCCTAAGAGCACATCTTTGGGATGTGGGAGGAAACCGGAGCACCCGGAGAAAACCCACGCAAGCACGGGGAGAATGCGCAAACTCCCACAGACACAGGCCCAAATCCATGTATCTGCACAGCACAGCGATAGTCACTGAGCTGTCGTGTTGCCCATCAAATGGTCCAGGTCAAGCGTACACTAACGACGTGAAGCACTAGGATACTCTCGAAAAAAATCCAAGAGCAGCCCTCTCACGACCCATCGCGTGTATGCCCCTCGTTAGACAACAAGGTGGACCAAAGCACCTGTAGGATAAAAACAAGTACATCAATATCATCATCTATTTACACACTTCCCAGGGACTCCCAAGGCTCATGATCCCTATTTTAAATCAGTTTTCTATACCCCTCCATTCCCATTCTGTTCATGTGCCCATCTAAGTATTTCTTAAATAACTCCAGAGTGCCTGCCTCCACCACTTTACTTGGCAGCGCATTCCATACCCCCACCACCCTCTGTGTGAAAAAACACCCTCTAGCATCCAAATTATACCTTACCTCCCTCACCCTAAGCCCGTGACCGCTCACCTAATAAATCTGTTGGACTTTAACCTGGTGTTGTGAGGCTTCGTACTGCGTCTTTTAGTGTCCAGATCATAGAATCCCTACACTGCAGAAGGAGGCCATTTAGCCCATCGAGTCTGCACTGACCACAATCCCACCCAATCCCTATTCCCCGCAATCCCATATATCTACCCAGCCAGCACCCCTGACGCAAGGGTCAATTTAGAATGGCCAATCAACCTAACTCAACATCTCTGAGAGGAAATTGGAGCACCAGAAGGAAACTCATGCAGGAGAACTTGCAAACTCCACACAGACAGTGACCTGAGGCCGGAATCGATCTGTGAGGCAGCAGTGATAAGCAATGCGCCACCTTGCCATCCTTATGTGCAGGTTAGGATGGATTGCCAATGAACAACTTTTTACAACGTCATCTATCCCGAAACCATAAAATTCCACTCAAGGTCAATGGACCTCTCCATGGCTCACCCTTCGCCCACTCCTGTGGTGGGTGGGGCGATTAAATTCCAGCCTTAGTATTCGAAGATGTACAGAATAGTTGGAGACCAAGTGCCTCATAGTAAAGTCACATGACTACAGCATGCCAGTTGTCAATGCAATATGGCATTTCTAAAACTCAACACAGAGTGATGGGGTAAAATCACCTTTTGCAATCTCGATCAAATCACAAGGGGCAATTGAGATAGCACATACTCATTGAATAAAGTGCTGAACTGCCGCAGGGGGAGATGCTCCCTAAGTTAGGGGGAGGTTGATGTGAAATAAAGTACACACACCCCAGACACTACGCTGACATCTTTTGTGGAGATGCCAGCGTTGAGAGGGATACACACAGTAAGAAGTCTCACAACCCCAGATTTAAGTCCAACAGTTTTATTTGGTAGCAAACATTTGGGACTTTGCCCCTTCACATCTCCAAGGGCTTGGGTTTGATTCCCAACTCGGGTCACTGTGTGGAGTTTGCACATTCTTCTCGTGTCTGCGTGGGTTTCCTCCGGGCACTCCAGGTTCCTCCTACAGTCCAAAGATGTGCGGGTTAGGTTGATTGGCCATGCTAAAATTGCCCATTAGAGTCCTGGGATGTGGAGGTTAGAGGGATTAGTGGGTAAATATAGGGATATGGGGGTAGGGCCTGGGTGGGATTGCGTTCGGTGCAGACTCAATGGGCCGAAGGGTCTGTTTCTGCACTGTAGGATTCTATGATTCTACACTCTTCACCAAATAAACCTGTTGGACTTTAACCTGGTGTTGTGAGACTTCTTACTACCTTCTGGGGATGGCAAGGCTGAAGCAGGAACACGTTGGATGGTCAGACAAGTCTGAGGAGAGATTGACTAGGTTAGAATTCTTTTCAGAGTTCAGACAAATGATGGGGAGAATCTCAAAGAACCTATAAAATTCTAACAGGACTAGACAGGGTAGATGCAGGGAGGATGTTCCCGATGATCGGGGAGTCCAGACCAGGGGTCACAGGTTGAGGATTTGGGTAGGATATTTAGAACGGAGGTGAGGAGACATTTCTTCACCCAATGAGCCTGTGGAATTAGTTACCACAGGATGTAGTTGATGCCAAAACATTGAATGTATTCAAGAGGCGGCTGGATATAGCACTTGGGGCGAATGGGATCAAAGGTTATGGGGAGAAAGCAGGATTAGGCTATTGAGTTGGATGATTAGCCATGATTGTGATGAATGGTGGAGCAGGCTTGAAGGGCCAAATGGCCTCTTTCTGTTCCTATCTTCTATGTTTCTATGTTTATATGAACAGGAAGAGGCCATTCAGCTCTACGAGCCTGCTCCAATGTTAAATTAGATCAAAGGTGATCATCTACCTCATCACCGCTTTCCTACACTATTCCCCCATCCCGTGAAGACTTTCTTCTGCAGAAGTCTACCACAGCGAGAGTCCAGGAATATCTTGCTGCAGTTACACAGGGCCTTGGTGAGGCCACACTTGAAATATTGTGTGTAATCTTGGTATCCTTCTCAAAGGTAAGATGTTCTTGTATGTTTTCAGGAAGGAGTGAGATATAGCTCTTGGGGCTAACGGGGATCAAAGGATATTGGGGTAAAGCAGGAACAGGTTGGATGATCAGCCATGATCACAATGAATGGTGGAGCAGGCTTGATGGGCTGAATGGTCTCGTCCTGTTACTATTTTCTCTGTTTCTATCGATCTCTGCCTTGAAAATACTCAATGATTGAACTTTCACAGCCCTCTGGGATAGAGAATTATTTGTTAGTTTATTTATTAGTCTCAAAAGTAAGACTGTTGTTAACATTGCAATGAAGTTACTGTGAAAATCCCCTAGTTGCCACAAGTCAGGTAGCTGTTCGGTTACACCAAGGGAGAATTCAGTATGGCCAGTGCACCCTAACCAGCATATCTTTCAGAGAAACCCACACAGACACAGGGAAAATGTGCAGACTTTGCATACTGACCCAAGCCAGGAATCGAACCCAGGTCTTTGGCACTGTGAGACAGCAGTGCTAACCACGTGCCGTGCCTGCCTTGATGTGACTGAGCTTCCACATAGGGTAGAGAACTCCAAAGATTTACTCTCCCCCCGAGTGAGAAAATCCCCCTCCACCTCACCTGGTTTATCCTTAAGACTCTATCCTCTAGTATTAGGATCCCTAGCCAAGGGGAATATCCAATCTACATCCACCCTGCCACCGCTTGTTAGAATTTAGTGTGTGTAAATGAGATCAGCTTTCTTCAGAATGAATTTCCTCAATCTCTCCTCTTTTTCTAGAACCTTATAGCACAATAGGAGGAGCTCTTGTAGCACAGTGGGTGAGTGTCCCTGCCTGTGGCCCAGAAGCTCCGTGTTCAATCCCACCCCAAGACTTTACAACCAAGGAAGGTACATTCATAATGCGGCCAAATATGTTGAATGTCAACTTGCAACATCCTTGCAAATGAGCCAATGGCTGGTGGAGGAGGAGTCCTGGTCAGTCACACTTGCTTTACAAGTCCCCTGGCGGCAGATCAGCGATCTGTTCCAGGAATTACTAGTTCCAGGAAACAAATAAAAGTCTACTATGGCCTGGTGGTATTATCGCTAAATGATTATTCCAGATGTTCCAGACTAACGTTCTGGGAACTTGGGTTTGAATCCCGCCACAGCAGACAGTAAAATTTGAATTCAATACAAAATATCTGGAATTAAGAATCTATTGATGACCATGAAAACCATTATTGATTGTTGGAAAAACTCATCTAATGTCTTTCAGGGGGAGGAAATCTGCTGATCTTACCTGGCCTGGCCCAGGTGTGACTCCAGAGTCACAGTAATGTGGTTGACTCTCAACTGCCCTCCAAGGGCAACTAGGGATTGGCAATAAATACTGGTCCAGCATCGAGATACTGAATTTTAAAAAAATGGTATGGGAAGAGAATTAGAATCATAAAATCCCTACAGTGGAAAGGAGACCATTCAACCCATTGAACCTACACTGACCATAATCCTAACTCCATATATTTACCCTGACACTAAGGGGCAATTTAGCACAGCCATTCTGCCTAAATTACACATCTTTGGACACTAAGGGGCAATTTACATGGCCAATCCGCCTAACCTGCATATCTTTGGACACTAAGGGGCAATTTACCATGGCCAATCCACCTAACTTGCACATCTTTGCACACTAAGGGGCAATTTACATGGCCAATCCGCCTAACCTGCATATCTTTGGACACTAAGGGGCAATTTACATGGTCAATCCGCCTAACCTGCATATCTTTGGACACTAAGGGGCAATTTACCATGGCCAGTCCACCTAACCTGCACATCTTTGGACACTAAGGGGCAATTTATCCTGGCCAATCCACCTAACCTGCACATCTTTGGACACTAAGGGGCAATTTACATGGCCAATCCGCCTAACCTGCATATCTTTGGACACTAAGGGGCAATTTACATGGCCAATCCACCTAACTTGCACATCTTTGCACACTAAGGGGCAATTTACATGGCCAATCCGCCTAACCTGCATATCTTTGGACACTAAGGGGCAATTTACATGGTCAATCCGCCTAACCTGCATATCTTTGGACACTAAGGGGCAATTTACCATGTCCAGTCCACCTAACCTGCACATCTTTGGACACTAAGGGGCAATTTAGCCTGGCCAATCCACCTAACCTGCACATCTTTGGACACTAAGGGGCAATTTAGCATGGCTAATTCACCTAACCCGCACATTTTTGCACTATGGGAGGAAACTGGAGCACTCGGAGGAAACCCGCACCGACATGGGAAGAATGTGCAAACTCCACACAGACAGTGACCTAAGCCAGGAATCAAACCCGGGTACCTATCGCTGTGAGGCAGCAGCGCTAACCACTGTGCCACCATGCTGTCCATAAATGACAGTGTTGGAGGCCATTCTCATCATCGTAGCTATACTGGCTCATGAATTATCTGATTAGCCTCACTCTGCCTGCAAGTGGCCCCATTTCTAAGACATATCCTATTCCCCATTGAATCAGCTTCTACCACCCATTCAGGCAACACACTCCAAATCTTAAAAACTAAAACGTTAAAAAATACAGATATATTCTCTGCTCTCCTTCCAGTTCTCTCAAATCTGTGTCCTCTGGTTCTCAGATTCTGTCTCAAAATCCAACAAAACTGCGGGAAGGGGAATTCCCCTGGCTATGTGTTCACCTCTCACCAACCTTTATACAAATGCACATGACACTTCAACATAAAATAACACAATCGGCACAAGTGGCTGGAACAGCGCTAATGGCTCCACTCTCAAAAACACCAACCTTCTGATCAATTAACATCCGCTGTACACAGATTGCCCACCTCAATAGCAAGCCGCTGTAGTGCCCTGCTGGTTGTATCTGGGTACCCTTCACTGTGGTTTCAGCATAGTCGCTGTGCTGTGGGACTTGGCGATTGCAGCTGGCCTGTGCTTTGTAATGCAACCGGTACAAATAGCTGGAAAGGGGAAAGACTACCCCGGAAGAGGGATTTCACCCCCTTCTCCAGCCCCCATTCCCCAACCCCCCTCACCTCGATCCCTTCCCTTCCCACGTTGGCTACCTTCATCCCATGATCCCTAGAACACTGCCGGGTCCTACGGCAGTGCAGAAACAGGCCTTTCAGCCCATCGAGTCTGCACCGAACACAATCCCATCCAGGCCCTATCCCCATATCTCTACACTAATCCCTCTAACCTACACATCCCAGGACACTAAGGGGTAATTTTAGCATGGCCAATCAACCTAACCCGCACATCTTCAGCCTCTGCTCAAAGCCTATTTCTAACTGTCGATTCCATCTGATTCATTAGAAGAAATAGGCCTCTCTGGCTTTGACCGCAGATGGAATTGACCTCTCTGAACGTTAGATGGATTTGGTCTGTCCGAATATCGGATGGAAAACTAGCCTCTGATCCAAATGATGGTGGTAGTACTTATACTATTGTATCAATTTGATTTTCCACCTTGTAGATTTGGCTGTATACCTTGTCTTTAGACTTTATCAGTTGGATAGACCCACTCATCTCTGGTGAATAATGTTCCTAATATTGCAATTTGCATGTTAATTTCTCTAGACACCTGCTAATCTTGTTACTGGGAAAATCACATCACATTATTCTTCTCGACATCTGCTAATTTTGTTACTTGTCCATTATTTTGGATTCATCCCAAGTTCAATGGTTAACCTCATTAACTTCCCAAACGACAATATAAACAAGGATAACCAGCTTAACCTGCCACTTAGCTCATTAGCAGCACTGAAGAGCTTTGAGTTGCTGGTCAAAATGAGCAACTAAAGCAGAGGATTTGAGTTTAAGTTTATTTATTAGTGTTACAAGTAGGCTTGCATTAACACTGCAACAAAGTTACTGTGAAAATCCCCTAGTTGCCACACCCCAGGTTTGGGTACACTGAGGGAGAATTTCTAGAATCATAGAATCCTTACAGACCAGAAAGAGGACATTCAGCCCATCAAAACTGCATTGGCAACAATCCCAACCAAATCTTTTTCTTGTAACCTCATTTATTTACCCCAGCTAGTCCCCTTGACAGTACAGGGTCAATTTTGCATTGCTAATCATCCTAACCCACACATCTTTGGACACTAAGAGGCAATTTAGCATGGCCAACCAGCCTAACCCACACATAGAAATCATAGAAACCTATAGTGCAGAAAGAGACCCTTTGGCCCATCAAGTCTGCACCAAACACAATCCCACCCAGGCCCTACCCCAATATCATACCCATGAATCCCTCTAACCTACACATCCCTATACACTGAGGGCAATTTCTTAGCATGGCCAATCAACTTAACCCGCACATCTTTGGACTGTGGGAGGAAACCGGAGCACTCAGACAAAACTTACGCAGACATGAGAAGAATGTGCACACTCCACACAGACAGAGACCCGAGCTGAGAATCGAACTCAGGACACTGGAGCTGTGAAACAGCAATGCTAACCACTGTGCTACCGTGCCACCCTTTGGACACTAAGGGGCAATTTGGCATGGCAAATCCACCTAACCTGCACATCTCTGTGGCACAATGGTTAGCACTGTTCCCTCACAGCGTCAGCGACCCAGGTTCGATTTCCGGCTCAGGCCACAGTCTGGTTGGAGTTTGTACATTCTCCTCATGTCTGCATGGGTTTCCTCCGGGTGCCCCTGTTTCCTCCCACAGTCCAAAGTTGTGGGGGTTTGGTGGATTGGCCGTGCTAGCAGGATGGGGTTATGGGAATAGGGCCTGGGTAGGATTGTGGTCGGTGCAGACTTGAGGGGCTGAATGGCCTCTTTCTGCACTGTAGGGATTCTATGATCTTTGGGCACTAAGGGACAATTTAGCATGGCCAATGCTCCTAACAAGCATAATGAATGATGACGGATATTGTTAGCAGTTCGTAACACATGGTGGTAGCGGGAAGGGTTACTGATAAGTGGGATGAAAACAGAGGTGTACCAGATGGAATGGGCATATTGAGCTTTCAAAACATGTGCCTACATTTTAATATTCGCTCAGTACAGGGTCAAGCCAGGCTCAGTGTAGACTCATTAACATGCATGAGAAAAGATTAAGTAAATATAGTAGGTATATAGTGACCTAATTAAACAGGCTATAAAGAATTGATCATGGGCATGTGATATAGATGTTCTTGAAAGCTAAAAGAAGGGTTAGAACTGCTACCCGTAGTTTCTCATTAGCCACTGCACGCATTGTGTTGCAAAAACTCATTGGGAGGATGTTAACTAGCTGTGATTATAATGCATTGATATAATGGCATTGCATTAGGGTGTAATTAAAGATATACAAAGATATAAACAATAGAGAGTCTTCGGGACTTACTGATCCTGTCTAGCTGAGACTGGTATGTAGATTAAGTCTGCATAAATGTCAGGCAATAACTATCGCCAAGAAGAGAATCTAATATTCTTGACATTCAAAGGCATTGCCGTCACCGATTCCCCCACCTTGAACATTCTGGAGGTTATCATGGACCAGAAACTGAGTTGCTCAAGCTATCTCAATACCTGCCGCTATAAGTAGGCAGCTCACTACTGTCTTCTCAAGGGGCAATTTGGAATGAGCAATAAGTTCTGCCCTAGCCAGCAACGCCTACATTCCTATGAAATAATTCACAACACCAGGTTAAAGTCCAACGGGCTGATTTGGTCACACAAGCTTTTGGAGTGCTGCTTCTTCATCTGGTGAGGAACAGGAACCTGATGAAGAGGCAGTGCTCCAAGAGCTTGTGTTACCAAATAAACCTGTTGGATTTTGACCTGGTGTTGTGAGATTTCTCACAACCAAGCAGGGCAATGAGATAATGCGTGGGGGGAATCAGTGATGGCAATGCCTTTGAATGTCAAGAATGTTAGATTCTCTTCTTGGTGATTGTCATTGCCTGACCATCACCCCATCCTGCCAGTCTCCCTGACATTAAGGAGCAATTTGACCAATCCATCTAACCCGCACATCTTTGGACTGTGGGAGCAAAGAGGGGCACCTGTGAAATAAGTGGCACAGAGGTTAGCACTGCTGCCTCACAGTTCCAGCAAGTCTGTTTCAAGTCCTAGTTGGCTCACTATCTGTGCGGACATTCTCCAGCAATTCCAGAAAGTAAGTACAGCTTGATAACATTGTTGCTGGGACCTGGGCAGCACGGTGGCAGAGTGGTTAGCACTGCTGCCTCACAGTGCCTGGGATCGTCTTCAATTCTTGGGTCACTGTGTGGGTTTTGCGCATTCTCCCCATGTCTGCATGGGTTTCCTCCAGGTGCTCCAGTTTCTTCCCCCAAGTGTAATAAAGATACTGGTTAGGTGCATTGGCCATGCTAAATTCTCCCCCAGTTATCCAAACAGGCGCTGGAGTGTAGCGACTAGGGGATTTTCACAGTAACTCCATTACAATGTTAATGTCACTACTTGTGAGAATAATAAATAAACATTAAAATGTTAATTTTAAGAAAGAAATCTCACAACACCAGGATAAAATCCAGCAGATTTATTTGGTAACACAAGCTTTTGGAGCACTGTCTCTTCATCAGGTTCCTGTTCCTCATCGGATGAAGGGGCAGCACTCTGAAAGCTCGTGCTACCAAATCAGCCTGTTGGACTTTAACCTGGTTTTGTGAGACTACTTACTGTGCCCACCCTGGTACCTCTACATCTTTGCTTTATTGAAAGTTTTACCAATGTTTCTAAGTACACATTCTTGTATTAAAGGTAAAGGATGTAGGAACAACGTCCTAAAAATCTTCCCGAAAAGGGCAATTGTCAAGATATCCTGCAACAAGATGGAGTCAGATCAAAGAATAGAATATTATACAGGGCACAGTAGCAGGGATTGAAACAAAATGAAGCAACTAACTGTAATGGAGATAATCAAAAATGTCACCATTGTATTCAAATAATTCCTCTAATATAGTTAAACTTTATTTATTTGTGTCATAAGTAGACCTACATTAATGAAGTTACTGTGAAATTCCCCGAGTCGCCACACTTTATGCCTGTTCGGGTGCACTGAGGGAGAATTTAGCAATTAAAAGCACATCATTCAGAGAAAACCAGAGCACCCAGAGAGAACAGGCAGACTGCAGACGCAGTGACCCAAGCCAGGAAACAAATCTGGGTCTACGGCGCTGTGATGCCCCAGTGCTAACCATTGTAGCACCATACTGCCAAAGAGTTTCACAGGTTATGGGAGCACATTGGTTAGCACTGCCTCCTCAAAGTACCAGGGGCTAGAGTTCGATTCCGGCCTTGGGTGACTGTCTTTGCGGAGTCTGCACGTTCTCCCCGTTTCAACATGGGTTTCCTCTAGGTGCTCCAGTTTCCTCCCACAGCCCAAAGACGTGCAGGTTAGGTGGTTTGGCCATGCCATATTGCCCATTAGTGTCTAAGGTTGTGCAGATTCGGTGGATTGGCTGTGCTAAATTGGGTGGCACGGTAGCACAGTGGGTTAGCACCGCCTCTTCACAGCTCCAGGGTCCTGGGTTCGATTCCCGGCTCGGATCACTGTCTGTGTGGAGTTTGCACATTCTCCTCATGTCTGAGTGGTTTCCTCCCACAGTCCAAAGATGTACAGATTAGGTTGATTGGCCATGCTAAGAAATTGCTCCTTAGTGTCCTGAGATGCATAGGTTAGATGGATTAGTGGGTATAATATGTAGGGATATGGGGCTAGGGCCTGGATGGGATTGTGTTCGATGCAGTCTTGATGGGCTGAAGGACCTCTTTCTGCACTGAAGGGTTCTATGATTCTATGATTGTAAATTGCTCCTATACTCCAAAGATGTGTGGGGTAGGATGATTAGCAGGGTAAGTGTATTGGGTTACCGGGAATAGATCTGGGTGAGATATTCTGTTGGAGAGTTGGTATGGAATCAATAGGCTGAATGGTCTCTTTGGGGATTCTATAATTCTTCTCTGAGTATTTGCATCCAGTGGCATGAAGAGATAGCAGAGGTCTGACCAAGGAGATTTTAATTCACACCCAGTTGAAGATATGTGTCTGGAGCATCTTAAAGTAGGGAAGAGAATTAGAGAGATAGGAATGATTTGGGAATGAGGAATTTTAGGCCGTTGGACATGATCACCAAGGATGGAGTGTTAGAAATCGAGGATATAAACGAGGCCAGGAGGAGCAGATGGGTCTCGGAGGGCTTTAGGGCCAGAGGAAGATTACTGAGAGATTCAAGAGCACAGGTTGTTGGCTGGGTGACAGTGACAGTGTGAGGAAATGAATTGGGCATACAAGCGATGGGTCGTGCGAGGGCTGCTATTGGATTTTTCGGGAGTTGCTTAGTGCTTCACATCATTAGTGTACGCTTGACCTGGACCATTTGATGGGCAACCTGACATCTCGGTGACTATCGCTGTGCTGTGCAGATACATGGATTTGGGTCTGTGTCTGTGGTAGTTTGCGCATTCTCCCCGTGCTTGCGTGGGTTTTCTCCTGGTGCTCCGGTTTCCTCCCACATCCCAAAGATGTGCTCTTAGGCTAATTGGCAAAACAAACTCTCCCTAAATTGTCTCAAATTTAGTTCCGATGCATAGATCTGTAAAGATAGACAGGGATCATGGGTAGAGGTGGGAACATCGGAGTGGCAGCGCGGGCTCGTTGGGCCAAAGGACCTGTTTCCCGTGCTGTTTTGTTCTTTGTTCTTTGTTCTTTGAAACAGTTAATAAACCCAGGGTGAAGTACAGGAAAAACAGGTGTGAGCGTATAAATGGCAAATTCAGGATGATGTGGAAAAATGTGAGGTTATCTGCTTCAGTAGCAAAAAAACAAGGCAGATTATTATCTGAATGGGTGTGAACTGAGAGAGTGGGGACTCAATGAGATCTTGGAATCCTTGTATATTAGTCAGTGAAAGTAAGCACGCAGGTAGAGCAGGTAGTAAAGAAGGTGTGTTGGCCTTCATAGTGAGAGGATTTGAATATAGGGATAGGGATGGTTTACTGCAATTGTACAGAGTGTTGGTGAGACTACAGCTGGAGTGTTGTGTGTGGCACAGTGATTAGCACTGCTAGCTCACAGCGCCAGGAACCCGGGGTTCGATTCCCAGCTTGGGTCATTACCTGTGTGGAGTTACGTTCATAGAATCATAGAACCCTACAATTCAAAAAGAGGCCCTTCGGCCCATCGAGTCTGCACCAAACACAATCCCACTCAGGCCCTACCCCCATATATTATACCCACTAATCCCTCTAGCCTACACATCCCTGGACACTAAGGGGCAATTTTTAAAAAGGCCAATCAATTTAACCCGCACATCTTTGGACTGTGGGACGAAACCGGAGTACCCAGAGGAAACCCACACAGACACGAGGAGAATGAGCAAACTCCACACAGACAGTGACCCAAGCTGGGAATCGAACCCAGGACCCTGGAGCTATGAAGCAGCAGTGCTAACCCACTGTGCTACTGTGCCACCCCAAAGTCTCCCGGAGTCTGCATGGATTTTTTCCGGGTGCTCCGGTTTCCTCCCACGGTCTGTAGATGTGCTGGTTAGGTGCGTCAGCCACGATCATCAACCATGATCAAAATGAATGGCGGAGAGGGCCGAATATTGTAGTAGATAGGGAGGATGTGCTAGATATTCTTGAGGGTTTGAAGTTGGATAAGTCCCCTGGGCCGGATGGGATTTACCCTAGGATTCTCTGGGAGGCAAGAGAGGAGATTGCAGAGCCTCTGGCTCTGATCTTCAGATCGTCGTTGGTTACGGGTGTGGTTCCGGAGGACTGGAGGATAGCGAATGTGGTCCCGTTGTTCGAGAAGGGGAAGAGAGACCTTCCAGGGAATTATAGGCCAGTGAGTCTTAGTTCTGTTGTGGGCAAAGTATTGGAGAGAATAATTAGGGATCGGATTTATAGTTATTTAGAGAGAAATGAATTGATTGGGGATAGTCAGCCTGGTTTTGTGAAGGGTAGGTCGTGCCTTACTAACCTCATTGAGTTTTTTGAAAAAGTGACCAAAGAGGTGGATGGGGGTAAGGCGGTTGATGTGGTATATATGGACTTTAGTAAGCGTTTGATAAGGTGGCCCATGGAAGACTTCTGCAGAAAATGCAGATGTATGGGATAGAAGGTGATTTAGCTAATTGGGTTAGGAATTGGCTAGCAGATAGAAGACAGAGGGTGGTGGTTGATGGGAGATATTTATCGTGGAGTTCGGTTACAAGTGGTGTACCTCAGGGATCTGTTTTGGGGCCCCTGCTGTTTGTAATTTTTATAAATGATCTGGATGAGGGTATTGAAGGATGGATTAGTAAATTTGCGGATGACACCAAAGTCGGAGGAGTGGTAGATAGTGAAGAGGGGTGTTCTAGTTTGCAAAGAGACTTGGACAAGTTGCAGAGCTGGGCCGAGAGGTGGCAAATGGCGTTTAATGTGGAAAAGTGTGAGGTAATGCACTATGGCAGAAATAATAAATGTGTAGAGTATAGGGCAAATGGTAGGATTCTTAGTAGTCTGGATGAACAGAGGGATCTTGGTGTGTATGTGCATAGATCCCTGAAAGTAGGCAGTCAAGTCGAGAAGGTTGTTAAGAAGGCATATGGAGTCTTAGCTTTTATTGGTAGGGGGATTGAATTTAGGAGCCGCAGCATCATGTTGCAACTGTACAAAACTCTAGTGCGGCCGCACTAGGAGTATTGTGTGCAGTTCTGGTCCCCACATTATAAGAAAGATGTGGAGGCATTGGAGAGGGTACAGAGGAGGTTTAACCAGGATGTTGCCTGGTATGGAGGGCAGGTCTTATGAAGAGAGGCTGAGGGATTTGAGGTTGTTTTCGTTAGAAAGGAGGCGGCTAAGCGGGGACCTAATCGAAACATATAAGATGATTAGAGGTTTAGATAGGGTGGACAGTGATAGCCTTTTTTCTAGGATGGAGAAAGCTAGCACGAGGGGACACAGCTTTAAATTAAGGGGTGATAGTTATAGACGGATATCAGAGGTAGGTTCTTTTCCCAAAGGGTGGTTCGGGAGTGGAATGCCCTGCCTGCAGCAGTTGTAGATGCGCCAAGTTTGGTGGCGTTTAAGAGGTTAGTTGATAAGTATATGGAAGAGAAGGGAATGGTTTAGTTTGGAGGGGCATTGCTTTTTATATTGGTTGGCGCAACATCGAAGGCCGAAGGGCCTGTTCTGTGCTGTAATGTTCTATGTTCTATGTTCTATGAATAGCCTCCTCCTACTTCTATTTTCTATGAGAGAACTTGGTTGACTTCATCTGAGATCCAGGCAGCGCACCCAGGGGTGCGGTTTGGGATGAGAGACCTGGATGGGGAAAAAAATCAGTATAGCTACCATACTGACTCACTGAGGTCAGGATGAGTTTCTTCGGGCACCTAGTTTCCTACTGCAGGCCGACTCAATGCGGCTGAGAAAGAAATTCAAAAGCCATCAGTTGATGATCCGTGCTTGTCTACAGCTGATGGATACTTGGGATTGACAGCAGTTTATTGGTGTTTCCTGGGGAACAGAACATATTCAAGCAGTAAGTAGGCTCTTGATGAAGGCAAGGTTCTATTTCTTTCAGTGTGAGCATGGTTGCCAGTCTAGAAGGTGCCAGGAATGTTGGTTAATAAAGTCTCATTCACACTTCTGTGGTCACTGGCTTCGTTCCCAGCAATGGCTGATATTTCAATTGGCCTGACAGATTGTGATGTACGCTGTCAGCTGCATTCGCCTCTGTTACATCCAACCCACAGACACAATGAGCCATAAATAACTGAATATTTTCATACTTGCAAAGCGTTTGCACTGATCTCAGTTTTGAGATATGTGCGAAGGGAGCTTGGGATAACAGAAAGTTGGCAAATCCAATCAGATAAGTGCAGAAAGTCAAAAGTTACAAGAGAGACACAGAAGATGAAAGGACGTCAGACTAACTTGCATTAGTCTCGAGGTTCTTTGATTTGAATTGACTTATTGTTGTCGTGTGTATTTGGTTACGGTATTGTTTCTTGTGCAGAATGTAGCAGTACAGTTTTTGATTTGACTTATTATTGTCACATGTATTGGGATAGAGTAGAAAGTATTCTTTCTTGTATATTAGAGAACATAGAGAACATAGAACATTACAGCACAGAACAGGCCCTTCGGCCTTCGATGTTGCGCCGACCAATATAAAAAGCAATGCCCCTCCAAACTAAACCATTCCCTTCTCTTCCATATACTTATCAACTAACCTCTTAAACGCCACCAAACTTGGCGCATCTACAACTGCTGCAGGCAGGGCATTCCACTCCCGAACCACCCTTTGGGTAAAGAACCTACCTCTGATATCCGTCCTATAACTATCACCCCTTAATTTAAAGCTGTGTCCCCTCGTGCTAGCTTTCTCCATCCTAGGAAAAAGGCTATCACTGTCCACCCTATCTAAACCTCTAATCATCTTATATGTTTCGATAAGGTCTCCTCTTAGCCGCCTCCTTTCTAACGAAAACAACCTCAAATCCCTCAGCCTCTCTTCATAAGACCTGCCCTCCATACCAGGCAACATCCTGGTAAACCTCCTCTGTACCCTCTCCAATGCCTCCACATCTTTCTTATAATGCGGGGACCAGAACTGCACACAATACTCCAAGTGCGGCCGCACTAGAGTTTTGTACAGTTGCAACATGACGTTGCGGCTCCGAAATTCAATCCCCCTACCAATAAAAGCTAAGACTCCATATGCCTTCTTAACAACCTTATCGACTTGACTGCCTACTTTCAGGGATCTATGCACAAATACACCAAGATCCCTCTGTTCATCAACACTATTAAGAATCCTACCATTAGCCCTATACTCTACACATTTATTATTCCTGCCAAAGTGCATTACCTCACACTTTTCCACATTAAACTCCATTTGCCACCTCTCGGCCCAGCTCTGCAACTTGTCCAAGTCTCTCTGCAAACTATAACACCCCTCTTCACTATCTACCACTCCACCGACTTTAGTGTCATCTGCAAATTTACTAATCCATCCCTCAATACCCTCATCCAGATCATTTATAAAAATTACAAACAGCAGGGGCCCCAAAACAGACCCCTGAGGTACACCACTTGTCACCGAACTCCACGATGAATATCTCCCATCAACCACCACCCTCTGTCTTCTATCCGCTAGCCAATTCCTAATCCAATTAGCTAAATCACCCTCTATCCCATAGATCTGCCTTTTCTGCAGAAGCCTTCCATGGGACACCTTATCGAATGCCTTACTAAAGTCCGTATACAGACAAAGCACACCATTCATAAAGTACATAGTAGAGAAGGAAAAGAGGGAGTGCAGAATCTAGTGTTACAAAGCTTGGCTTGACTTATTATTGTCATATGTACTAGCCAGTATTCAGTGAAAAAAGTATTATATTTTGCATGCTGTACAGACAAAGCAAAACTTTTCACTGTATACTAGTGCATTTGAAAATAATAAGTTAAATCAAAGACGGTTCATAGAAAAGGAAAAAAAGAGGGTGCAGAATTTAGTGTTAGTCTGTGATTTGATTGATCTTGTTACAGTGGAAAGTATTCTTTCTTGTGTACAAACAAAGCATAGCGTTCATAGAGGAGATAGGAAAGGAGAGGGAAGAGAATATAGTATTACTACCATAGCTAAATTGTAGAGAAAGATCAGCTTAATATGAGGTACTGCCACTCAAAAGTCTGATGGCAGCAGGGAAGAAGATGTTTTTGAGTCGGTTGTTACGTAACCTCAGACTTTCCTTGATAGAAGAAGATGAAAGAGAGAATGTCTGGGGTGTGTGGGGTCCTTGATTATGCTGTCTGCTCCTCTGGGCAGTGTGGGGTGGAGACGGGGTCAGTGGATGGGAGGCTGGTTTGTGTGATGGATTGGGCTTCGCTCATGATGCTTTGTTGTTCTTTGCTGTTTTGGGCAGAGCAGGAGCCCGCACCAAGCTGTGATACACCCGGAAAGAATGCTTTCTATGGTACACCTGTAAAAGTTGATGAGATTCACCGCAGACAGATTTCCTTAGCCTTCTAAGAAAGTTGAGGCAGAGATTTCAAGAAATAGGGGTACACATAAAGAGCTGGGGGTAAGATGAAATCTTCCAACCAAGTCCTGCTCAAGCACTCCTGAAATTGGAAGATCAGAAGGAAAACAGTCCAAATGAAACATATTTCAGACAAACAAACAATGCTGGAAAAACTCAGCAGGTCAGGCAACATCTGCAAGGAGAGAGACAGAGAAAACAGTTAATGTTTCGATCTTATTCAGTCTTCATGAGAATAAAAAGTCTCACAACAGCAGATTAAAGTTTATTTGGTAGCACGAGCTTTTAGACTCCTGCTCTGAGTGGGGTAGTCCCAGTTACCTGATGAAGGGGTAATGCTCCGAAAGCTCTTGATATTAAATAAACCTGTTGGACTTCTGCCTGCTATTGTGAGACTTCTTACTGTGCCCGCGCCAGACCAACACACTTCCATATCATCGAAACCGAGAGAGGGAAAATCTGTTAGATACAACGCTGTAGCTGTGAGATATTGCAACAAAAGTGAAAGGAAGTTATAAAACAGATGACCCAGGGTGAGAGAGCAGGGAGGATTGGTTTTACATAGAACATTACAGTGCAGTACAGACACTTCAGCCCTCGATGTTGTACTGACCTGTGAACCCAATCTAAAGCCCATCTAACCTACACTATTCCAATATCATCCATATGTTTTTCCAATGACCATTTAAATGCCCTTAATGTTGGTGAATCCACTACTGTTGCAGGCAGGGCATTCCACGCCGTTACTACTCTCTGAGTAAAGAACCTATTTCTGATATCTGTCCTATATTTATCACACCTCAATTTAAAGCTCAGAGTGACAAATGTCTGGGATATACGAAAAACTAAGATGGAAGAAAAAGGTCGCAGACTAAAGTTTGTTGAACTCAGTGTTGAATCCTGAGGGCGGCACAGTTGTTAGCACTGCTGCTTCATAGCTCCAGAGACCTGGGTTCGATTCCTGACTTGAGTCACCCTTCCGTGTGGAGTTTGTACATTTTTCTCGTGTCTGTGTGGGTTTCCTCCGGGTGCCCCAGTTTCCTCTCACAGTCCAGAGATGTGCAGGTTAGGTTGATTGGCCATGTTTAAATTGCCCTTAATGTGGTGGGCAAGGTATTGGAGAGAATTATTACGGATAGGATTTATAGTTATTTAGAGAGAAATGAATTGATTGGGGATAGTCAGCATGGTTTCGTGAAGGGTAGGTCATGCCTTACTAACCTCATTGAGTTTTTTGAGAAAGTGACCAGAGAGGTGGATGGGGGTAAGGCGGTTGATGTAGTATATATGGACTTTAGTAAGGCGTTTGATAAGGTGGCCCATGGAAGACTTCTACAGAAAATGCAGATGTGTGGAATAGAGGGTGATTTAGCTAATTGGATTAGGAATTGGCTGGCAGATAGAAGACAGAGGGTGGTGGTTGATGGGAGATATTCATCGTGGAGTTCGGTGACAAGTGGTGTGCCTCAGGGGTCTGTTTTGGGGCCCCTGCTGTTTGTAAATTTTATAAATGATCTGGATGAGGGTATTGAGGGATGGATCAGTAAATTTGCAGATGATACTAAAGTTGGTGGTGTGGTAGATAGTGAAGAGGGGTGTTTTAGTTTACAGAGTGACTTGGACAAGTTGCAGAGCTGGGCCGAGAGGTGGCAAATGGAGTTTAATGTGGAAAAGTGTGAGGTAATGCACTTTGGCAGGAACAATAAATGTGTAGAGTATAGGGCTAATGGTAGGGCTCTTAATAGTGTTGAGGAACAGAAGGATCTTGGTGTATGTGTCAATAGATCCCTGAAAGTAGGCAGTCAAGTGGATAAAGTTGTTAAGAAGGCATATGGAGTCTTAGCTTTTATTGGTAGGGGGATTGAATTTAGGAGCCGCAGCATCATGTTGCAGCTGTACAAAACTCTAGTGCGGCCGCACTTGGAGTATTGTGTGCAGTTCTGGTCGCCACATTATAAGAAAGATGTGGAGGCATTGGAGAGGGTACAGAGGAGGTTTACCAGGATGTTGCCTGGTATGGAGGGCAGGTCCTATGAAGAGAGGTTGAAGGATTTGAGGTTGTTTTCGTTAGAAAGGAGGCGGCTAAGAGGGGATCTTATTGAAGCATATAAGATGATTAGAGGTTTAGATAGGGTGGACAGTGATAGCCTTTTTCCTAGGATGGAGAAAGCTAGCACGAGGGGACACAGCTTTAAATTAAGGGGTATGAGTTATAGGACGGATATCAGAGGTAGGTTCTTTACTCAAAGAGTGATTAGGGAGTGGAATGCCCTGCCTGCAGCTGTTGTAGATGCGCCAAGTTTGGTGGCGTTTAAGAGGTTAGTTGATAAGTATATGGAAGAGAAGGGAATGGTTTAGTTTGGAGGGGCATTGCTTTTTATTTTGGTCGGCACAACATCGAAGGCCGAAGGGCCTGTTCTGTGCTGTATTGTTCTATGTTCTATGTTCTTTGTTCTATGTTCTATGTCCTGGCATGCATACGTTAGAGGGATTAGTGAGTGGATATGGGGATGGGGCCTGGATGGAATTGTACAAACTCGATGGGTCAAATGGCTTCTTTCTGTGTTGTAGGGTTTCTATGATGAGATGGTGTTCTCCCGATGTGTGTTGGGCTTCACTGGGACATTGTAGCAGGTCAAGGATGGACATGTGGGACTCAGAGCGAGATGTTGAGTTGAAATGGCAAGCATCGGGAAGCACAGTAAGAAGTCTGACAACATCAGTTTTAAATCCAGCCGATTTATTTGATAGTAAATTCACAAGCTTTCAACTCTATGGCCTTCATCAATTGGATAAATTTATGGATTATGGTGAATGGGTCTGGGTGGTACTATGGGCTGTGCAGACTCGATGGGCTGAATGGCCTCCTTCTGCACTGTAGGATTCTATGATTCACTGAGCAACAAACAAGTGTCCATTCGTGAAAATTTAGTGCTGGGCTCTGACTGCAGGCTTCAATTGTTCTGCGTTTGGTTATGTCTGGCTGGTAACTGATCTAGGCTCACTGTGCTCGATTTTATTAGCCAGGGTGTGGAGTCTGAGCAAAGAAAGTAGGGTAAATGCGTGGGGTTGTAGAGATAGGGTGGGACTGTGGTCGGTGCAGACTCAAGGGGTCAAATGGCCTCCTCTTGCACTGTAGGGATTCCATGGTTCTCAGTGGATTGTCAAGGTCAGTTGGCAGAACACTTTATCATCAGAACTTTCAAACAAGCACCAAGACCTAGATTGGCTGGTGGCAAGAAAGACGCTCCCTATCAGATCCTTCCTATGTACCTGGAGTCTGAAATTCATCTGCATATTGCCCACGAGGCTATTGTGGTGGGGAAGGGACTGTTGTCCATCTCCTTGTGGAATGTGTCTTTGCAAAGAAGGTCTGGAGTGAGATGCAGTGCCATTTGTTGAAGTTTATCCTGAGTGGCTCCATGATGTAGGACTCTGTGCTCTACGGGCTGTTCCCAGGGATGGGGACTCTGTGCTCTATGGGCTGCTCCCAGGGATGGGGACTCTGTGCTCTACAGGCTGTTCCCAGGGACGGAGACTCTGTGCCCTACGGGCTGTTCCCAAAGACAAGGACTCTATGCTCTAGGGTCTGGTCCCAGGGACGGGGACACTGTGCTCTACGGGCTATTCCCGGGTACGGGGACTCTGTACTCTACAGGCTGTTCTCAGGGATGGGGAGTCTGTGCTCTACGGGCTGTTCCCGGGTACGGGGACTCTGTGCTTTACAGGCTGTTCCCAGGGACGGGGACTCTGTGCTCTACGGACTGTTCCCAGGGATGGGGACTCTGTGCTCTAGGGACTGTTCCCAAGGACGGGGACTCTGTGCTCTACGGGCTATTCCCGGGGATGGGGACTCTGTGCTCTATGGGCTGTTCCCAGGGACAGGGACTCTGTGCTCTACGGGCTGTTCCCAGGGTTGCACACCGAGACAAACATTAAGTGCTGCTGGAGGGTCACCAACTCGTTGAAGGATGCTCTTTGTTCCACCCAAAACTTGCTGATCTTCCAGGGCAAAGAGTTGTTGCTGACTGCGTATTGGCACATTCTAATGCCCAAGACTCCATGCTGAGGGATGCTCTCAAGCTTGGAGCAGCCGTTACAACGATGCAATGCGGGAAGGTCGCTGCCGATAACCTTTCAACCATAGTGGATCGAGGGAAGTGGAACTGTATAGAACCCCCTGTCTGGCAGTATGACTCCCATTGAATGTGCGCAGTAAATATTACATGCATCACAATGATATTGAAGGAACTCAGAGTGCAATGGTGAGCCAAATGGTCCCCTATACCATATGGATTCTATGATTCTGAGGGGATTGTCTAGACAGAACACCTCATGATTAGAACTTTCAAACAAGCATCAAGACCGCTTGGCTAATGGTGAGATGACACTTGGCTAGCACAGTGGCACAGTGGTTTGCATTGCTGCCTCACAGGCCCAGGGACCCGGGTTCAATTCCCAATTTGAATCACTGTCTGTGTGGAATCTGCACATTTTCCCCATGTCTGCGTGGGTTTCCCCCGGATGCTCTCCCACAGTCTGAAAGATACGCTGATTAGGTGAATTGGCCGTGCTAAATTCTCTCTCAGTGTACCCGAACAGGCGCCGGAGTGTGGGAACAAGGGGATTTGCACAGTTACTTCATTGAATATAAGCCTACTTGTGACTAATAAATAAGCTTGACTTATGTAGACAACTTAACTACTTTCTATAATGACCGTTAGAAATGTCTACAACATTCTTTTGGTTGCACTGAAACATCCCAGAAAGCAGCATGAAATATGTAGACAACTTGAATATTTTTGCACATTGTATGATGGCCATTTTGAAATGTTTTAGACTATAAGGTGTAGGAGCAGAATTAGGTCATTCAGCCCATTGAGTCTGCTCTACCATTCAATCATGCCTAATGGGTTTCACAACCCCAGTCTCCCACCTTTTCCCTGCAACCTTAGATCTCTTTACCAATCATGAACCTTTGTAACTCTGTCTTCAATACACTTACTGACCTGCCCTCCACAGCCCTCTATGGCAATGAATTCCACAGATTCACCACACTTGGGCTGATGAAATTCCTCTTCATCTCGGTTCTAAAGGGTTGTCCCTTTATTCTGAAGCTGTGCCCTTGAATCCGTGTCTCTCCGACTAACGGAAACACTTTCTCCATGTCCATTCTATCCAGCCCTTTCAATATTCTGCAAATTTCAATGAGATTCCCCGCCTTGCCCCCATCCTTCTAAACTCCATCGAGTGCAGACCCCAAGTCCTCAAACACTCCTCATACGTCAGTTTTTTTCCTCCCTGGGATCCTTCTTGCGAACCTCCTTGGAACCTCTTCAAGACACGTCCTTCCTTGGATACGGGGCCCAGAATTGCTCACAATATTCCAAATGCACTCAAACCAGAAAGCCTTGGCAGTACACCCCTGCTCTTGTATGTAACCCTCTCGAAATGAATGCTGACATTGCATTTGCCTTACTAACGAGCTGAACGTCAAGAGAGTCTTGAACCAGGAGCACCCAAATCCCTTTGTACTTCTGATTCCTGAATTCTCTCCTCGTTTAGAAAACAGTCTGTGCCTCGATTCTTCTGAACAAATTTTTTTGTAAAGTTCTTTCAGATAATTCGTGGACAAAGGGTATTGTCGCAAAAACCAACAAAAAAACGATTTGAATTCACAACGTTTTGGCTCAGGGCTGAGGGGAGCAAGAGTTCACAGCCCAGAAGGGAGACCATTTGGCCCATCATCATTATGCCTCGTGGCTCTGTAAGACTTAGACTTCACAAGCGAAATGTAACAGCCAGGTGTGAAAATGATTATCGAAATGGTGCTAATGTACTGAGTAGCAGCCAACTGATATTTATTCAATAAATCCTTCCTAAAAGAATATCTATTCTCTCTCTGCTGTAAATAGCAGCTGAATGGACTGCAATAAAACTCCTGGCGAGGCATGTCTTCAGATAAACTTTGATAAATCTTTTCATTTGAGTTTGTTTAATAAACCACAAAACCACTTTCAACTCAAATCTTAAAAGTCCTGCCCAATAAGAGTGTCTTTGGGGACATCCTTAAAGGTGTGACATACAATCACAGAATCACTACATTACAGCAGGAGGCCATTCAGCCCATCAAGTCTGTACCAATCACAGTCCCAGGCCCTATCTCCTTAACCCCATTAATTTACCCTCGCTAATCCTCCGACACTAAGGGGCAATTTAGCACAGCCAATCCACCTAACCAGTACGTCTTTGCACTGTGGGAGGGAACCGGAGCATCCAGAGGAAACCCACACAGACACAGGGAGAATGTGCAGATTCTACACAGATAGTGACCCATGCTAGGAATCGAACCCAGGTAAAAAAGTTTGTTTATTAGTCACAAGTAAAGCTTATATTAACACAGCAATGAAGTCATTGTGAAAATCCCCTAGTTGCCACACTCCAAGGTTTGTTTGGGTACACTGAGGGAAAATTTATTGTGATCAATTCACCTAATCTGCACACCTTTGGACCGTGTGAGGAAACTGGAGCACCCGGAGGAAACCCACGTAAACACGGGGAGAATGTGCAAACTCCAAACAATCAGTAGCCCAGGCCAAGAATCAAACCGGATTCCTGGTGCTGTGAGGCAGCAATGCTAACCACTGTGACACCGTGCTGTCCATATTTGTAACTTTCAAAACACGGATTGTACTCAGTGTGAAAACATCTGGAATTGACCAGGGACCTGAGTTCAATTCCTGGTTTGGGTTACTATCTGTGTGAAGTCTGCATGTTCTCCCCGTGTCTGTGTGGGTTTCCTCCGGGTGCTCCAGTTTTCTCCCAAAGTCCAAAGTCATGCTGGTTAGGGTGCATTGACCTGAACAGGTACCGTAGTGTGGTGGCTAGGGGAATTCCACAGTAACTTTATTGCAGTGTTAACGTAAGTCTTACTTGTGACCAATAAATAAACATTTACATTTCTTTTCCATTTAAAAATGAGCTGTAGAACTCTGCAAAGGTTGGCCACTGAGAATCACCTGACTTGATCAATGGATTTAAGGTGAAAGGGGAGAGATACAGAAGTATTTAGAGGGGCAATTCTTTCACACAGAGGGTGGTGAGTGTCTGGAAGTAGTAGTAGGGGCGGGTATAATTTTGCCTTTTAAAAAGTACTTAGGCAGTTACATGGATAAGATGCCTATAGATGGATATGGGCCAAATGTGGGCAATTGGGATTAGCTTAGCGGTTTTAAAAAGCTCAGCCGGAGGGCCTGTTTCCATGCTATAAAACTCTATGACTCTAACGGTCACCCTGCCTTGAAAGCAGAGCAGCAGATATTCCAAGCTAAGGAGGTGTCCTCATCCTGACCCACCTCCTGAGATCATCCAGATAAACATTCTTAAATGGATCATTCTGACATCAAATAATTATTCTCGAGCCACGCTGGGTCTAAAAGCTGAAAATTGCTGTCCCGCTGTGAATGATGTTTCACATTCTCTATAACCTGCCTACCAAAATTCCAATGGCGGGCGGGATGGGAGAATTCCGGCCATTGTCTCTGAGTGTGTGCGTGCGTGTGCGTGTGTGTGTCTAAGTGTCTTTTGTATATGAGTGTGTGTGTATCTGTGTGAATGAGTATGTGTCTGAGTATTTGTCTGAGTGTGTGAGTGTATGTAACCAAGTGTATGCAAGTGTCTGTGTGAGTGTCTGTGTGTGTGCGCGTGTGTGCGTGTGTGTGTGTGTGTGTATACAATTGTGTGTTTGATTGTGTGTGTAAGTGATTGAATATTGTGTCTGAGTGTATGTATTTGGGTTAGTGTTTGAATGTGTCTAAGTGTGTGTGTGTGTGTGTGTATGAGTGTGTGTATTTGAGTGTGTGTGTGAATGAATGTGTCTGAGTATGTGTGTGTCAGAATGTGTGTTTGAGTGTGTGTGTGTTACTTTGTGCATGAGTGTAGACATCTGAGTGTGAGTGAGACTGACTGAGTGTATCAGTCACTCTCACTCACACACACTCAGAGTGTGTCTAAGTGAATGTGGATGACTGAGTGAGTGTGTGTATTTGTGAGAGTGTGTCTAAATGTGTATATATATCTGAGTATGTATTTGAGTGCATGTGTAAGAGGGTGTGCTTATATATGTATTTGTGTGTGTGTGTGTGTGTGTGTGTGTGTGTGTGTGTGTGTGTGTGTGTGTGTGTGTGTGTGTGTGTGTGTGTGTGTAAGTGATTGAGTGTGTCTGAGTATAGGCATATATATGTGTGTGTGTATGCGTATGTGAGAGAGAGAGACTGAGTATGTGTGTGTCTGTATGTGTGTGCCTGAATGTATCATGCGTGTGTGTGTGTCTGTCTGTGTGTGTGTGTGTGTGTGTGTGTGTGTGTGTGTGTGTGTGTGTGTGTGTGTGTGTGTGTGTGTGTGTGTGTTTCTGTGTGTGTGTGTGTGTGTGTGTCTGTGTGTGTCTGTCTGTGCGTGTGTCTGTGTGCGTGTTGTGTGTGTGCGTGGTCTGTGTGTGTGTCTGTGTTTGTCTGTCTGTCTGTGTGTGTCTGTGTGTGTCGTCTGTCTGTGCGTGTGTCTGTGTCTGCGTGTGTGTGTGTGTGTTCGTGTGTCTGCGTGTGTTGTGTGCCGAATGTATCATGTGCGTGGTGTGGTGCATGTGTGTGTGTCTGTGTGTGTGTGTGTGTTGTGTGTGTGGTGTGTGTGTGTGTCTGTCTGTCTGTGCGTGTTTGTGCGTGTTGTGTGTGTGTCTGTGTGTGTGTCGTGTCTGTGTGTCTCTGTCTGTGTGTGTCTGTGTGTGTGTGTGTGTGTGTGGTGTGTGTGTGTGTGTGTGTGTGTGTGTGTGTTGTGGTGTGTGTGTGTGTGTGTGTGTGTGTGTGTGTGAGAGAGAGAGAAAGTGACTGTGTGTATTGGAGTGTTTGTGTGTACATATCTGTACATGAATACGTATGTATGATAGATTCTCAGTTGAATGCACAATAATAATAAATAAATAACGGAATCTAATTGATTAAACTCAATTATCAAATTGTCCACAGCCTCAGAGGTTAAGTGAAACCTACACTTCCTCCTTTTGGAAATATACTGTGAGTGAGGGAAGGGCAGTTCTCCCTCACCCCGATCCGTAACACCTTCAGGTTTAAGTACCACTGATTTATTTGATAGTAAACTCACAAGCTTTCGAGATTCCCCTTTTTGTCAGGTGAATGAAGAGTTCTGGCCTCAGACAGTACAAGTAACGGCACACACTGTTTACAGTTTACACTAAAGGGCAATTTAGTACGGCCAATCCACCTAACCTGCACATCTTTCAGACTGTGGGAGGAAACTGGAATTTCCGGAGGAAAAGCCACACAGACAGAAATGAGCAAACCCTGTACAGAGTTTGACCCAAGCCAAGAATCAAACCCAGGACCCGGAGCTGTGAAGCATTAGTGCTAACCACTGTGCTACCGTGCCGCCCTTGGGTAATTGGCCACGGGAAGAGGGGAGATGAGGACAATCCTTTTTTTTTAAAATGTTACGAGTTGTTTGATCTAAAAAAGGTGCTGCCCAGATTGGTGGAGGAAGAAGAGACAACAGCAACTTTCAAAAGGCAATTGGATAAATACTTGAAGGGAATGGTTTAGTGGGCTGTGGGTGGCGAGGAGGGGAGTGGGGCTAAACCGATAGCTGGTTAATAAATGAATGGCCGTTCCTGTGCTGCGGATTGAGGCAATGTGGGAATCATCAAGGGAGCAGTATTAAGGGACGGGAGGTTATCCACTTTGGTAAAATAGTTAGGCCGATTGTGATCTGACTATTGATTAGAGGGAGGAAATTTGCAACGAGGCCTGGGGGTCCTCATACACCAGTCACTGAAGGAAAGCATGTAGATGTAGCAAGCGGTAAAAAAGAGAAATGACCTCCATCGTAGGAGGGCTCGAGTACAGAAGCAGCGACGTATTGCTGCAATTGTACAAGGCCTTGGTGAGACTACATCTGAAAAATTAGGGGTGGTTCTCCCAGAAGTCGGAGAGAAAATTTGTCTACATCACTCTTGTTTTTTTCAGAGCAACCTCAACTTGAGTCTCCCACACTCTGTGCGTCGCAGAAGTGAACCTTATTAAAAATCCAGGGAGGTAGGGCCTGTTCACGCTGGATTTTGACAGTCCTGGAACTCTGCCCAATGACACCGATCTAATCCATTCGCTGGTCAGATCGATTGCTGGACTCCCGCAGTACTGTTCCTCCAACACCCCCACAGGACCGACACACCCCCCCCCCCCCCCCCCCCCCCCCCCCCCCCCCCCCCCCACCGACAATTCTCAAGCCAGCCCTGACCCCACCCCGCCTCAGAGCGCCCGGTGTCCAGCCGAAGCCCCCCAACTGTGGCGAATCCTGACCCCTCCAAATAGCAGACTGCCCTCCTGAACCCTCTCCCAGCAAACCAAACCTCGCCCCCACCCAGGACAGACCCCTTCAATGGCAGGCAGACTTCCCCCCTCCCCCCTGCAGAGCACCCATGGGGAGAACGTGCAGTCTCGGCGCAGTCACCCAAGCCAGGAATCGAACCTGGGTCCCTGGCACTGTAAGGCAGCAGTGCTAGCCACAGTACCACCGTGTCACCCTTGGCATCACCGACTTGTAGGGCCAAGGAGCCTGTTCCTGTGCTGTACTTTTCATTGTTCTTTATCCGCGATTCTAAGTTGGATTGAAGGGTGAGGTGAGGTAGAGTGGGAGCAACAGTAACATCAGCAGAGAACTGAATGGTGTGTTTTGGTGTTAAGAATTGGGGCGGCACGGTAGCACAGCGATTAGCACTGCTACCTCACAGCACCAGGGATCCGGGTTCAATTCCAGCCTTGGGTCACTGTCTGTTTGAAGGCTGTACATTCTCCCTGTGTCTGCGTGGGTGTGCTCCAGTTTCCTCCCCCATATAAGAACGATGTGGAAGCATTGGAGAGAGCGCAGAGGAGATTTACCAGAGTGCTGCCTGGTTTGAAAGGAGGTCTTATGAGGAAAGGTTGAGGGAGCTGGGGCTTTTCTCAATAGAGCAGAGGAGGATGAGAGGTTAATTTCTAGACGTTTATAAGATAATGAGAGGGATTGTTAGAGTGGACGTGCAGAGACTATTTCCTTGGGCGGATATAGCTGTTACTAGGGGGCCTTACTATAAGGTTCATAGGAGGGATGTCCGAGGCAGATTCTTTATTCAGAGAGTGGGGTGTGGAATACGCTGCCTGCTGTGATAGTGGAGTCGGACACTTTAGGAACTTTCAAGTGGTTATTGGATAGGCACATGGAGCACACCAGAATGATAGGGAGTGGGATAGCTTAATGTTGGAATTGAACATAGCTTGGCACAACATTGAGGGCTGAAGGGCCTGAACTGTGCTGTAATGTAATATGTTCTATAAGGTTCGTGGTGGGAGATATAGGAGGGATGTCTGAGGTAGATTCTTCACTCAGAGAGTGGTTGGGGTATGAAATGCACTGCCTGCTGCGATAGTGAAGTCAGACACTTTAGGAACTTCCAAGTGGTTATTGGATAGGCACATGGAGCACACCAGAATGTTAGGGAGTGAGATAGCTTGATCTTGGTTTTAGACAAAGCTCAGCACAACACTGAAGCCCAAAGACTTGTGCCGTGCTTTCCTGTTCTTGTTCTATGTTCAATGTAGTCCAAAGATGTGCGGGTTAGGTTGATTGGCCATGCTAAATTGCCCCTAGTGTCAGGGGGATTAGCAGGGTAAACATGTGGTGTTATGGGGATAGGGCCTGGGTGGGATTGTGGTCAGTGAGGACTCAATGAGCTGAATATCATTGATTGTAGGGTTTCTAGGAACTCAACATAAAGCAACCACTGAGGTCCCACAGCTCCACTATTGCAATATTCCGTAACCATAGCACTCCACCGACTCCTCCAACCATTTAGTGTTATTAAAGCTGAACGTACATCGCAGTGGCCATCCCAGGCTCAGAGAGTTAGAATTATAATCTAATTGCTCTGAAATAAAGAGAGGAACCTGTTAAAATGGCACTTAATACCCTTGTGTCTCCCTGATTCAAAACCACTTACTTTCAGTAAGAGTGTGGCCTTAGGCACCAAATCCCAATCGTCAAGCGTAAAAGCAATTTTTACGAAAGTCCAACTGTGAGAGGAATTGGAGGGGTGGGGGGAGGGGGGAAGACATCTCCCTACATGGCACGGAAGGTGTCAAGCCCGGAAAATAGTGTACAGGCCTCAAACTCAGGCTTGAGCCTGTCGCTAAACAGTTTGCCATTGTCTGGGTCTCTTTCCTCTGGCACAAGATTGCGCCCAGTAAGAGCACCAAGCTGAATGACATATTAAAATTAGCTTTTAAATATGCAGAGCCACTTGACGCCGGATTCTCCCGATTCCCGGCCTTTGGGAACGATGCAAGGTTTCTCATAGTAGGATATTATTCAATTAGAAAGAGTGCAGAAGAGATTTACTAGGATGCTACAAGGACTTGATGGTTTGAGTTATAAGGAAAAGCTGGATAGTCTGGGGCTTTTTTCCCTGGAGTGTAGAAAGCTGAGGGGTGACCTTATAGAGGTCTATAAAATAATGAGGGGCACAGGTCAGCTAGAGAATCAATATTTTTTTTTCCCCAAAAGTAGGGGAGTCTAAAACTAGAGGGCATAGGTTTAAGGTGGGGGGAGAAGGGGGGAATACAAAAGTGTCCAGAGTGCCAATTTTTTCACTCAGAGGGTGGTGAGTTGCCAGAGGAAGGTGCAATTTTGCCTTTTAAAAAACATTGAGACAGTTACTGTAAAAATCCCCCCAAGTTGCCACACTCCAGTGCCTATTCGGGCACTCTGAGGGAGAATTTAGCATGGCCAATGCATCTTACTAGCACGACTTTTGGTCTTTGGGAGGAAGCCGGAGCACCCGGAGGAAACCCATGCAGACATGGGTAGAAGGTGCAGACTCTTCCCTGCATCCAAGCCAGGAATCGAATATATAGGTAAGCTGGGTATAGAGGGATATGAGCTAAATGTTTGCAGCTGGGACTAACTTAATGATAAAAGCTGAGCGGAATGGACAATTTGAAGCCACTGAGACTGTTTCCATGCTGTAAGCTCCTATAACTCTGTATGAATCACTGCTGGTATCCACAAGCGGAGAGCAGACACGATGGTCGTGCCAAGGAACACAGGGGCCATTGAAGCCCCTGGTTGTTGAGGACACAGCTGGGCAGTGCCCATGGGGTGTGCGGAGAGTGGGGGGTGGGGGTGGGGGTCTCGATCTCCATAGTGAGAGGGCACTCTGAGATATAGGCGACTTCCAAAACAAAGGTTGAGCCAGACCACACCCCTGGCAGAACTAGTGCGCAGCTCACCACTGTCCCGAAAAATGATTTGAGTGTGGGACGATTACGGTGCGGAACATGCCTGGCAGACCAGCACGGATCGCCCCTGCCATCTCATCATTAAAAGCTTTCTTCTGGGAAAATCGCGGCCAATGAAACACAGGGGTTCATTACGTCGAGGGCTATAGGTTGATTAGGGAGTGAAAAATGCTCCCTGCTGGAGATAATTGTCTATGACATGGGTCAAGGGTCATTTTTCAACCACTGTGACCTTTCTCTGGGACTGACCCCCACATGTACGTATGTATGTATGTAGGTGTGTATTTACGTATGTACATGTGTATGTGTGTATGTATTTATGTATGTATGCATGTACATATATATGTATGTATGTGTGTATGTATGTACATATATATGTATTTATGTACAAATATACGTACATATTTATGTGTGCATGTATGTACGTACTTATGTATGTATGCGTGCATGTATGTATGTATGAATGTATGTACATATATATGTATGTATGTACATATACATGTATGCATGTATGTATGTATGCACGTATGCATGTATATATGTGTCTATGTATGCATATATGTGCTTATGTACATATGTACGCATGTATGTATATCTCACATGTATGGAATCCTTGAGAGACATAGTGAGAACAAGGTGGTTTCAGTCATTGGTGTGTCTAAACTCAGTTGGACAGTAACACAGGGTTAAAAAACTTTACCTTCTCTGATTGATGGGTGAGTGTTTATGAACTGTATGTATGCCCATAGGGGGTGTTCTTGTGGCACAGTGGGTTAGTGTCCCTGCCTCTGAGCCAAATGCTCCGGGTTCGAGTCCCATCCCAGGACTTGAAGACCAAGGAAGGCGCATTCATAACGCGGCCAAACAGGTAGAGTGACAACCTGCAAAATCCTTGCAAACATGCCAATTTTTAGTTTAATTTATTTATTAGTGTGACAAGTAGACTTATATTAACACTGCAATGAAGTTACTGTAAAAACCCCCAAGTCGCCACGCTCCAGTGCCTGTTCAGGCACTCTGAGGGAGAATTTAGCATGGCCAATGCATCTAACTAGCACGCCTTTTGGACTTTGGGAGGGAGCCGGAGCACCCGGAGGAAACCCACAGAGACATGGGGAGAAGGTGCAGACTCTGCACAGACAGTGACGCAAGCTAGGAATCGAATCTGGCTCCCTGACACTGTGAGGAGCAGTGCTAATCACTGTGCTACCATGCTGACCCCAGGTGGTTGAGGTGTTGGATGAAACTTTTGTGGGAGTGTAGCCCTTTTAAAGGGGCAATCCCAAAGGGCCAAGTAATAAACTCGGACCCTATGGAATATCGAGGCTGGAGGGTGAGCCAATCATGTGCATTTCCCAGGTCAGGAAGGATCCCCAGTTGGAATCAGGGATGGTTTATTCACAATGAAAATTCTGTCCAACACTTTATTGTAAACAACTATCGTTGGCAATCGATCCATTGATTCTTCGAATCACATTGGGTCACTCCTGATACATTCCAGTTTTGCTTTGACCTTTACAGTAAACATTGACCAAGCAATAGCTTCCACAGTGACCACATGGAGTTCTTGGGTGCCAGTCAATCAAGAGGGTGGCTTTATTGGAGGCAAAGTGATCCTGAGTGCTTTATTAGAACCATAGGACTCCTACTTTGGAGAATGAGGCCATTCAGTCCTTCTGCACTGATAGAATATCTTACTTTGGGCCACTCCTCCAGCCCTATTCCTGTAACCCATGTGGTTAGCATGGTGACACCACCTAACCTACACATCTTACGGACACAAAGGGAAACTGCAGAAATAAATAGTGATGATCTTGAGGAGTGCACATATTACAGAGAAGGAGGTGTTGGAAGTCTTAAAGTGCATCAAGATAGATAAATCCTTAGCACCTGATGAAGTGTATCCCAGGACATTGTAGGAGACTAGGGAAGAAACTGCGGGTCCTCTAGCTGAGATATTTGAATCATCGATAGTCACAGGTAAGGTGCCTGAAGATTGGTAAATGTTGTGTCTTTGTTTAAAAAGAGTTGCAGCGAAAAGCCTGGGAGCTAAATTGGTAAGGCCACACTTGGAATACTGTGTACAGTTCAGTTACCCTGTTATAGAGAGGATATTATTAAACTAGAAAGAATGCAGAAAAGATTTACTAGGATGCTACAGGGACTTGATGAACTGAGTTATAAGGAGAAGCTGGATAGACTGGGACTTCTTTCTCTGGAGTGTAGGAAGCTGAGGAGTTATCATTTAAAGGTGTATAAAATAATGAGGGGCACAGATCAGCTAGATAGTCAATATCTTTGCGCAAAAGTAGGGAAGTCTAAAACTAGAGGGCATAGATTTAAGGTGGGAGGGGAGAGATACAGAAGTGTCCAGAGGGATCCCTTTTTCACTCAGAGGGTAGTGAGTGTCTGGAACAAGCTGCCAGAGATAGTAGTAGAGGTGAGTACAATTTTTGTCCAAACTGTCATTTAGACAGTTTTGTGGGTAAGGTGCGGATGGAGGGATAGGGCAGGGATTTGGATCCAGCTTCAGGGTTTAAAACAAAGGGGCAGCACAGACAAGTTGGGTCAAAAGGCCTATTTCCATTCTATAAAATCTATGACTTTGTGATTAAGGGACAATTTACCATGTCTACTCTACTTAACCCTGCATATCTTTGGACACTTAGTGGCAATTTAGCATGGTCAATCCACATAACCTGCACATCTTTGGACACTGAGAGGCAATTTACCATTGTCAATTTACCATTGTCAATCCACCATTGTCAATCCACCTAACCTATACATCTTTGGTTACTAAGGGACAATTTAACACGGCCAATCCACCTAACCTCTACATTTTTGGACACTAAAGGACAATTTAGCACAGCCAATCCACGTAACTTGCACATTTTTGGAGCACTCAGAGGAAACGCACACAGACCAAGGAGAATGTGGAAACTCTGCACAGAAAGTGGCCCAAGGTTGGGATTAAACCCGGGTCCCTGGCATTGTGAAGCAGCAGTGATAACCACTATGCCACCGTGCCAGGGCTGGTTTGACTATGGAACAACAGGGAGCCTTTGAAGATTGAAAAGAAGTGTTGAAGATGCACAATAATGTACATTGATTGATGCTGGCTACAAGGACAGACATAATGGAATCATTCATCTCCAACATGAGCTTCCTTCACATCTATTGATTCCCAATACAATATTTAAATGTGTGTCAATAAATTTTCCTTAACTAGGACATTCTCAGAAATCAGACTACTCAATTACTATTAAATTATGATTTTTTTACCTCTTTGTCACACAGCAATATTCAATATTACTCCATGGAGACTTCTGTTCTGTCAAATTTCGCTTTGTCTCAGGTGGTTGGGGGTGCTGGGTGGGGTTGGGGAAGGTTTTGAAGGGGGGTTTCTGTTAATTCCAGAGCTGTGGAGTTGCTCTGCTGTGTTGCTTTCACCACACGGCATGGTGGCACAGCGCTTAGCATGGTGTTGCGTCACAGCGTCAGGGAGCCAGGTTCACTTCCCAGCCTTGGGTCATTGCCCGTGCGGAGTCTGCACGTTCTTCCCACATCAGCGTGGGTTTCCTCCGGGTGCTCTGGTTTCCTCCCAGACATGCTGATTAGAGTGCTAAACTGTAGGGGGGATTTTCCAGCTGCGATATCCCAGAGGCCGGAATTCCTTCCCAAGATCAACAGGTCTTTGCATGGTTCGACCCAATCTCCCACCATTGGGGAATTCTGCCCATTGTGTCAGGGGGATGGTAAGGGCAAAGCTTAGGTGGGATCGTGGCTGTTGATGGGTCGAATGGCCCCCTTCTGCCCTGTTATCCAGGAGCCAGCTTGTGAAGACGGCAGACAGTGGCATAACTCAACCCACACGTGACATATGAGGACCTGGCAAAACTCCGGCCTCCCAGAAGGAAAGTCAAATATCTTCACCAGCAGACAGGACCAAGAGGTGACACACTGGACTTTATCGAGGTATGCAATTGGCCCAGGTCCTCTTGTGCTTTCGTTTAGAGCCTCTACCCCACCCCAACCAATCCCACGCCACCCCCTAAACCCTCTCCCTGCCCTTTAGAATCTCCCAAAGCACTTAGGCTTCTTGACCCCCTTTTGCATTCCTAACAGCTAATCCAGGTGCCTTACAGCTGCCACGAAGGAAAGTCAGAACGCAATTTGAGCACAGCAGGATCCCACATGGAATTTGGTAAAGACCCAAGTTGTCAATTTTTTTTTTATTTTAGCAAGCACTGCTAGGCCGATAAATATTGGTCAGGGCAGTGAGTTGGGGGGAGGGGAGGGGAGTGGGCTGGGGAGACTTTTCCTATTCTTTGAACAGTTTCACAAAGCCTCCCACATCCAGCTGTAAGGTCACAAAGAAATCGTGGGGGGGCGGCCAGGTGGGGGTGCGAGAGTTGGGGGGGGGGGAAATGAGGGTGGAGGATGAGTGGGGAGGGTGATGGGAGTGGTTGGTGAGGGAGGGGACAGGATGGTGGGGGCGGGGGTGGGGGTAGGGTGGTGGGGGTACGGGGGCAGGTGGGTAGGGGGTCTCAATTTAACTCCGTCCTGAAAAAAAGGTGAGAAGTAAAATTAAGTTTATTTATTAGTCACAAGTCGGATTACATTCACACTGCGATGAAGTTACTGCGAAAAATTCCCCCAATCGCCACACTTCAGCACCTATTCGGGTGAATATGGCAAGGTCAATCCACCTAACTAGAATGTCTTTTGGACTGTGGGAGGAAACTGGAGGAAACCCAACAGAAACCCACACAGACATGGGGAGAATGTGCAAACTCCACAAGACAGTGACCTGAGCCGGGAATTGAACCCAGGATCCTGGTGCTGTGAGGCAATGATGCTAACCACTGTTGCACCCTACACTCCTCAGAGGCCGGTGTCCTTTTAGCAGACTTTGTTTATTTACAAACCCAATTCCACCCCTAAGATTGGTTCAGGTACACAGCCTGGATCACCCTGACACTCCTCAATACATCCACAGGTGAGACTCCCTAGTTGGGTCGCAAATCATTCACTCAAACAGGGAGCTCATACTCCCAACAGGCTCACCTCACGGGCCTGCTTGAGACCGTTACAGGGACATAGTAGCAGCAGGCTTAGAAAGTTTACCAGGTTGATGTGTTCATTTGACAGTAAAACAGCAATAAAATTTTTTTTAAAAAATACAACTTCACAAAGTAAATCCAAAGTAAAGGTTTAATCAAAATCCTTCATTACTCCACCATTTGGGTCACATCCTGAGTTGCATCCTCCAATCCCCAATTTCAAAGGATCATAGAATCCCTACAGGGCAGAAGGAGGCCCATCAAGCTTGCACTGATCCCAATCCCACCCGGGCCCTGTCCCCTTCATCCCATCTATTTATCCTGGTATTCTGCCTAACACTGAGGGGCAATTTAGCATGGTCATTCAATCTAACCAGCAGTTCCTTGGACTGTGGGGTCCCAGTGACAGTGACCCAAGCCAGGAATCGAACCCGGGTCCCTGGCGCTGTGAGGCAACGGTGCCACCTGCTATGCCGCCAAGTCTGCTGACCACCACATCACGTTGCCATAGGTTACATTGTCTTGTCATAGTTCAAAAGCCCCCTCACATTAGCCCTCACGGAGCCTGTCATTCCATTGTTCTCCCAACATCGTTCTTCCTTAACCAATTCTCTTCACTCTTCGGATAATTTCATTCACCTTAAACCACGTTGTCTTCTCATCTCTGAGTCTTGTTGCCCAATGCAAAACTTTGTGGACAATCTTGAACACAACAAAGGGATTTAATTGATATCTTTTCTTTATACACCTAGTAAACTTTGAACCACCGCTGGAACAATGACAGGCCCTTCTACGATTCCTCACAGTGTGGAGGTTTCAAATTTATTTGTCTCTTGCTGTACTATCCGTGGTGGCACGGCGGTTAGCACTACTGTCTCACAGCTCCAGGGACCTGCATTTGATTCCCACAGTATGACACGGTAGCATGGTAGTTAGCATGCTGCTTCATAGCTCCAGGGACCTGGGTTCGATTCCTGGCATGGGTCACTGGAGTTTGCACATTCTCCCAGTGTGTGCCTGGGTTTCCTCTGGGTGCTCCAGTTTCCTCCCACAGTCCAAAGATGTGCAGGTTAGGTTGATTGGCCATGCTAAAATTGTGCCTCAGTGTCCATAGGTTAGATGGATTAGTGGGTAAATATGTAGGGATATGGAGTAGGGCCTGGGTGGGATTGTGTTCGGTACAGACTAGATGGGCTGAATGGCTTCTTTCTGCATTGTAGGAGTTCTATGGTTCTAGCTTGGGTCACTGTCTATGCAGAATCTGTGTGGGTTTCCTCTTGGTGATCCCACCAAGTCTGAAAGCTGTGCTGGTTAGGGCACATTGGTCGTGCTAAGTTTTCCTTCAGTGTACCCGAACAGGCGCTGGAGCGTGGTGACTGGGGATTTTCACAGTAACTTCATTGCAGTGTTAACGTGAGCCTACTTTTAACACGAATAAATAAATAAATAAACATGGACCCAATCACCAGTGATAATGAACTATAAGTCCGAGGAAGTATCAGAGAATATTCCTGTCTGCTTAATGTTACCCTGGGGCCTATCCCAGGCTCTGAGAGTTGATGTCACCTGATATAAGTAGAGCCTGTGTATTGAGAACTTTTCTTCTGTTTATTCATTGGACGCAGGTGTTGCTGGCTGGGCCAGTATTTATTGCCCATCTCTAGTTGCCCTAGGAGGGCAGTGGAGAGTCAATTACTTTATCGTATCTCTGGAAACAGTGCAGGCCAGACCAGGTGAGGACATAGAACATAGAAAAACAGCACAAACAGGCCCTTTGGCCCACAAGTTGTGCCAATCATATTCCTACCTACTAGGCTTTCCTATTTGCTAACACGAGGGGACATAGCTTTAAATTAAGGGGTGGTAGTTATAGGATGGATGTTAGAGGTAGGTTCTTTACTCAGAGGGTAGTAAGGGCATGGAATGCAGTTGTGGACTTGCCAACTTTAAGGGCATTCAAATGATTAGTGGATAGACATATGGATTGCATTGGAATAGTTTAGGTTAGAGGGTCATTAGATTGGTTCCATTGGTCGGCGCAACATCGAGGGCTGAAAGGCCTGTATTGTGCTGTAATGTTCTATGTTCTATAACCCTCAATCCTATTAAGTCCCATGTATTCATCCAGATGTTTCTTAAAAGACCCTATCAAATTTGCTTCCACTACCACCGACGGCAGCCAATTCCACTCACCCACCACCCTCTGAGTGAAAAACTGACATCTCCTCTCTTCCTGTGTCCTCTCGTAGCGACCATTTCAACCCTGGGAAAAAGCCTCTGAGAGTCCACCTGATCAATACCTCTCATCATCTTATACACCTCTATCAGGTCCCTTCTCATCCTTTGTTTCTCTAAGGAGAAAAGACCGAGCTCTCTCAACCTATCCCCATAAGGCAAGCCACCCAATCCAGGCAACATCCTTGTAAATCTCCTCTGCACCCTTTCAATGGCTTCAAAATCTTTCCTTTAATGAGGCAACCAGAACTGAGCACAGTGGGGTCTGACCAGGTTTTTATACAGCTGCAGCATTACCTCCTGACTCCTAAACTCAATCCTTCGATCGATGAAGGCCAATACACCACACGCCTTCCTAACCACATCCTCTACCTGTGAAGCCAATTTGAGAATTCTATGAACTCAGACCCCAAGCTCCTTCTGATCTTCCATATTGCTAAGAGTTTTAATTTTCCTAAAGAAAATTAGTGAATCTTGACAATCGACAATGGTTTTGTGGTTATCAGTAGATTCTTAATTCCAGACATTTTTCATTGAATTCAAATTCTGCAGGATTAGAACCCAGATCCGTGGAGCATAAGGTGAGTTTCTGGATTACTAATCTTACAATAATACCATTCATCCATCACTTCTCCTTGTGTGGATTGATGGCCTTCTATGGTGTCTTTGCCAGCGTACTTATCCAAAACAGCCACACCATAAAATACAGTGAAACAGTATTCTCGCTATCAGCGCACACTATGAATCAAACTTCCTTATCTGCTCCCTGTCAAGTGTTCTGACATCTGTACTGGCACAAATGGAGCAATTTATTTAAGTATAGATGAATACCCTTTATCAGACATAACTTTCTCTGTGACAGGCCGGTTAACCTGTTTCTGTCCACACTGAGCAATGTTAGAGAAGCTGGTGGTGCAGTGGTATTGTCTCTGGGGTAATAACCCAGAGAGTTAGGGCAATGTTTTGTAGACCCAGTTTCAAATCCAACCAGGACAGATGGTGAAATATAAATTCAATAAAAATCTGGAATTAAAAGTCCAATGATGACCATAAAACCACTGTCGATTGTTGTAAAATCTGGATCACTAGTGTCCCTTTAGGGGAGGGAATCTGCCTGATCTGACCTACACTTGACTCCACACACAAAGCAATGTCGGTACAATGGTTAGCAATGCTGCCTCACAGCTTCAAGGATCCAGGTTCAATTCTAACCTCAGGTTTGTGTGGAGTTTGCACGTTCTCCTGCTGGGTTTCCTCTGAGTGCTCCAGTTTCCTCCCACAGTCCAAAGATAAATCATAGGTCACAGAACCCTAAGGTGCAGAAGGAGGCCTTTCGACCCATTGAGTCTGCACTGACCACAATCCCACCCAGGCTCATGACATAAGAACATAAGAAATAGGAGCAGGAGTCGGCCATCCAGCCCCTCGAGCCTGCCCCACTATTCAATAAGATCGTGGCTGATCTGAAGTGGATCAGCTCCATTTTCCTGTTTTCTCCCCATAACCCTTAATTTCCTTGTCCATCAGAAACCTATCTACCCGTGACTTAAATATATTCAGTGAGGTAGCCTCCACCACTTCAACGGGCAGAGAATTCCAGAGATTCACCACCCTTTGAGTGAAGAAGTTCCTCCTCAACTCTGTTCTAAATGCCCCCTCTCCCTTATCCTGAGGCAGTGCGCTCTAGTTCTGCTATCCTTTCTAAGTGGGAAGTATCTCTCTCCCTCTACCCTATCTATCCCCTTCATTATCTTGTAAGTCTCTATAAGATACCCCCTCAGCCTTCTAAACTTTAACGAGTACACACCCAGTCTATTCAATCCCTCTTCATAAGTTAATGCCCTCATCTCCAGTATCAGCCTGGTAAACCTTCTCTGTGCTCTCTCCAAGGCCAATATATCCTTTTGCAACTAAAACAGACACTACCCCCATCTCCCTACATATTTTACCGCTAATCCCTCTAACCCACACATCTCAGGACACTAAGGGGCAATTTTAGCATGACCATCTTTGGACTGTGGGAGGAAACTGGAGCACCCAGAGGAAACCCATGCAGACATGAGGAGAATGTGCAAACTCCACACAGACAGTGACCCGAGCTGAGAATCAAATCCAGGTCCCTGGAGCTGTGAAGCAGCAGTGCTAACCACTGTGCCACCGTGCCGCCCCAAATGTTTGGATTAAGTTGATTGGCCGTGCTAAGTTGCCCCTTAGAGGCAGGGTCAATATGTAGGGTTACGAGGATGGGTGTTGGGTAGAAGTGGTGTCGGTGCAGCTCAATGGGCTGAATGGCCTCCTTCTGCACTGGAGAGATTCTATGATTCAATGGGGGTATTTGTTAAATGCCCTCAGAGATGGCAGTAAATGCTGGCCCAGCCAGCGATGCCCATATCTCATGAATGATTTTTTTTAAAAAAATGTTCACAGCTCTCCACATCATGGACTTACCAGTGCTTTCTTTGAAGGTTTTCCGCAGATAGAAAGAAGGACAGTTAACTAGGCCCACTAAGCCAGGCCTACCACCAGGGCCTACTACCCAGAAGGGTCAGTTTATGATTTTCAAATTCCACTGAAGATCAGTACTGCTAGCACTAGTAATACTGGAGTTCTGTTTTAACGTACACAAGACCAGTTTAGACATGTTTTACAGAGTTAGATTCATTTCCAAGTTTTACTGATTTATCCTTGGCCTGGTCTCCCAGCCTGCTCATCTAGCCAACTCAACTAGACATATTCTTTCAATTCTTTCATCTGACTGTACAATCAGACGTAATGTTAGTGTTATTGCTAAGGATACATCCTGTTGAAACTTTTCATCTTGAACTCATCAGGATAGATTTGCAAGATTACCAATTGAAAAGTAAGCAACAATTGATGCCAAAGAACAAACAGCAGCACAGCACGGAGAACAGGCCCAACAAGCCCGCGCCACCATTTTAACGTTCCCACTTCCACCCATGACCCTTGCCTATGTTTATGGAAATCTGCATTGGAACCAAATTGGGGAGACAATTTAGGGACAATTTGCTTCACCAATCAGCCTAAGAGCATGTCTTTGGGGCGTGGGAGGAAATCGGAGCACCCGGAGAAAACCCACGCAAGCACGGGGAGAATGTGCAAACTCCCAGAGACACAGGCCCAAATCCATGTATCTGCACAGCACAGCGATAGTCACTGAGCTGTCGTGTTGCCCATCAAATGGTCCAGGTCAAGCGTACACTAACGACATGAAGCACTAGGCAACTCTCAAAGCAACATCCAAGAGCAGCCCTTGCATGATCCATTGCGTGTATGCCCCTCGTTGGACAACAAGGTGGACCGAAGTTCCTGTAGGATAAAACAGAAATACATCAATAACATGCACAACTTATACAATTCCCAGAAACATCCCAAGGCTCATGATTCCTATTTAAATCAGTCATCTATATCCCTCCATCCCTATTCTGCTCATCTACTTATCTAAGAATCTCTTAAATAACTCCACCATCTTACTTGGCAGTGCATTCCATACCCCCCACTACCCTCAGTGTGAAAAACCTCCCTCTTACATCCAAATTATATACCTTGCGCCCCTCACCCTAAGCCCATGGCCCCTTGTGATATTTGATTCCAACCCAGGAAAAAGCTTAACCCTGTTTACTCTATCTATACCCTTCTTCATTTTGTACACCTCTATTAGATCTCCTCTCAGTGTCTATCTTTCTAAGGAAAACAGTCCCAATTTGCCTAACCTTTCCTCATGACTCAGACCTTCCATACGAGGCAGCATCCTGGTAAACCTCCTCTGCACTCTCTCCAGAGTCTCCACGTCCTTCCGGTAGTAAGGCGACCAGAACTGGATGCAGTATTCCAAATATACCATTATGGGAGGGAGTGCTGATTGATTGGCAGATTTCTCCACCAACATATTAAGAATCCATGTAATACCTAGACAAAGAAGGAGGCTATTCGGTCCATCAGGTTTGCATCAGCCACAATCCCGCCCAGGCCTCATTCCCACAACCTCAAGCATCCATCCTCTAATTCCCCCTGATTCTAGGGCCAATTTAGCACGGCCAATCAACCTAATCCTCACATCTTTGGACTGTGGGAGGAAACTGGAGCACCCAGAGGAAACTCACGCAGACATGTGGAGAATGTGCAAACTCCGCACAGACAGTGGCTCAAGCCTGGAATTGAACCCGGGACTCTGGCAGTGTGAGGCAGCAGTGCTAACCACTGTGCCACCATCCTGCCCGATAAAAGGGAGTTTAAGTTCAAAGATAAATTTGAGCTCAGGATAGAGCCAGTTTGCCTCCATCAGGAAATTCATACATGTAACTGAGGACTTAAATATACCAGATACATCAGAAGTATGCACTGGGTTCACGTTACTTATTAATAATTTGGAAGAAGGAACTAGAGGTGGTAACTCCAAATTTGCATTTGTTACAAAGTTGGGTGGGAGGGTAAGCTGTGAGGAGGATACAGAGATGTTTCACCATGATTTTTTATTCATTTGTGGGACATGGGCATTACTGACTGGCTCATTATTCATCACCCATCCTTCATTGCCCTTGTTAAGAGGCCAGCAGCGATTCAAGAAGGCACCATCTTCTTCAAGGGCAACGAGGGATGGGCAATCCCATTTCTACGTCTGTAAATTATTTCCAGCAATTTCTATTTGTATTCAAGTGACCCTTCTTGACCCAGACTGTCAGAATGTGGTGTTCCCGCTGCCCCCTGATACTTATATATTAAGCTGGTCTTTCCTTACACCCTATCTCAACACCACATTCTGCACCGTTTTTCCTTCTCCCCTCTGCACTCTATGAATGGTATGTTTTGTCTATATAACATACAAAAGAATACTTTTCACTGTAACCCAACACATGTGACAATAATCAATCAGTCAGTCAAGCTACCATCCTGAAAAATGCGGTAGACCATCATGCCAGTTGGTAGCTCAATGCCCAGTTCAAAGCTTGCCTCACCTTGGCACACGCATTCTGCCCATTTTGTACCTTGCTGAGTTCCTCTGGATGATTTTTTTTACCCTGAGCGTGCTGTAAAAATATGAGATTGACTCATAACAAAAGAGAGTTACAGTGCCAAGGCTCAGGTAAACTGACTTTAGTTACAGATAACTTAAAAATTCAATATGCAACCAATGATCTGGATCAGTCTGCTGAATTAATGCAGCCTGTCACACGGATAGTGTTGTACCGTCAGGTGTAATAATTGCAGAAACACTAGTGGGTTGATGTACATCATCACCCGCAACTGCCAGAGAGTACACCCAGGACACATGCTTCCAGTGTTCAGGGGAAATAGGAGCAGAATTAAACCCCTTGAGATTGCTCCACCACTTTAATAAGATCACAGCCAGCCTGTTTGTGGCCTGGGGCTGACAGAACGATGAGAGGCAGAGAGCCAGAAGCATTTTTTCCCCAGGGTGGAAGTGTCAATTACACAAAGTGAGAGATGGGAAAGTTTCAGAGAGATGTGCGGTTGTGGGGGGGGGGGATTTAGTTTATCATTCAGGGAATGGTGAATGCCTGGCACTGCCAGAGGAGGTGGGAGACAAAAGCACATTAGCAACATTGAAGAGGCAGCTGGATGGATAGATGAGTACAGAGGGAATAAAGGGATACAGGCCGAGGAAGGGGAGAAGTTGTTTTTCAGTTTAGTTTGGGCATTGGGATCAGCACAGGCTTGGAGGGCTGAAGGGCCTGTTCCTGCGCCAAACTTTTCTATATTCTTTTGTCCTGAATCTCACTTTCATAGAATCAAAGAATCCTTAAGAACATAAGAAATAGGAGCAGGAGTTGGCCTTTTAGCCCCTCGAGCCTGCCCCGCCATTCAATAAGATCGTGGCTGATGTGAAGTGGATCAGTTCTACTTAGCTACTTGCTCCTCATAACCCTTAATTCCTTTATTGACCAGAGAGCCTTACAGTGCAGAGGAGGTCATTCAGCCCATCAACGTGCTCTTAGGCTGATTGGCAAAACAAATTCTCCCCAAATTGTCTCAAATTTGGTTTTTAATCCATAGATTCATAAACACAGACAAGGATCACAGGTAGAGGTGGGAACATCGGGGTGGCGGCGTGGGCTCGTTGGGCTGAAGGGCCTGTTTCCCGTGCTGTTTTGTTCTTTGTTCTTTGAATCTGCATTGACAACAATCCTATCTAGACCCTATCTTCATAACCTCATGTATTTACTCTGCTAATCCCCCTGACACTAAAGGGCAATTTAGCCTGGTTTGATTTGATTTGATTTATTATTATTGCATGTTTTGGGATAGAACATAGAACATAGAACATAGAACAATACAGCACAGAACAGGCCCTTCGGCCTTCGATGTTGTGCCGACCAAAATAAAAAGCAATGCCCCTCCAAACTAAACCATTCCCTTCTCTTCCATATACTTATCAACTAACCTCTTAAACGCCACCAAACTTGGCGCATCTACAACAGCTGCAGGCAGGGCATTCCACTCCCTAATCACTCTTTGAGTAAAGAACCTACCTCTGATATCCGTCCTATAACTCATACCCCTTAATTTAAAGCTGTGTCCCCTCGTGCTAGCTTTCTCCATCCTAGGAAAAAGGCTATCACTGTCCACCCTATCTAAACCTCTAATTATCTTATATGCTTCAATAAGATCCCCTCTTAGCCGCCTCCTTTCTAACGAAAACAACCTCAAATCCTTCAACCTCTCTTCATAGGACCTGCCCTCCATACCAGGCAACATCCTAGTAAACCTCCTCTGTACCCTCTCCAATGCCTCCACATCTTTCTTATAATGTGGCGACCAGAACTGCACACAATACTCCAAGTGCGGCCGCACTAGAGTTTTGTACAGCTGCAACATGATGCTGCGGCTCCTAAATTCAATCCCCCTACCAATAAAAGCTAAGACTCCATATGCCTTCTTAACAACTTTATCCACTTGACTGCCTACTTTCAGGGATCTATTGACACATACACCAAGATCCTTCTGTTCCTCAACACTATTAAGAGCCCTACCATTAGCCCTATACTCTACACATTTATTGTTCCTGCCAAAGTGCATTACCTCACACTTTTCCACATTAAACTCCATTTGCCACCTCTCGGCCCAGCTCTGCAACTTGTCCAAGTCACTCTGTAAACTATAACACCCCTCTTCACTATCTACCACTCCACCGACTTTAGTGTCATCTGCAAATTTACTGATCCATCCCTCAATACCCTCATCCAGATCATTTATAAAAATTACAAACAGCAGGGGCCCCAAAACAGACCCCTGAGGCACACCACTCGTCACCGAACTCCACGATGAATATCTCCCATCAACCACCACCCTCTGTCTTCTATCTGCCAGCCAATTCCTAATCCAATTAGCTAAATCACCCTCTATTCCACACATCTGCATTTTCTGTAGAAGTCTTCCATGGGCCACCTTATCAAAAGCCTTACTAAAGTCCATATATACTACATCAACCGCCTTACCCCCATCCACCTCTCTGGTCACTTTCTCAAAAAACTCAATGAGGTTAGTAAGGCATGACCTACCCTTCACGAAACCATGCTGACTATCCCCAATCAATTCATTTCTCTCTAAATAACTATAAATTCTATCCCTAATAATATATTTATAAAATGTTGAGAGGAATAGATAGGGTGGATTCTCAGAGGCTATTTCCCCGGGCTGAAATGGTCAATATGAGAGGACACAGATTTAAGGTACAGGGAAGCAAATACAGAGGGGATGTCAGGGGTAAGTTTTTCACTCAGAGGGTGGTGAGTGAATGGAATTGGCTGCCGTCGGAGGTGGTAGAGGCGAACTCGCTGGGGTCTTTTAAAAGACTTCTGGATGAGTATATGGGATCTAATGGGATTGGGGGTTACAGATAGGTCTATGCCTTGGTAGGTATAGGTGTGATCGGTGCAACTTGTGGGCCGAAGGGCCTGTTTGTGCTGTAGTGTTCTATGTTCTATGTTCTATTGTTTCTTGCGCACTATACAGACAAAGTATACCATACAGACAGTTCATAGAGAAGGAAAGGAGCGGGGTAAAATGTAGTGTTACAGTCACAGCTACGGTGTAGAGAAAGATCAACTTGGTCAATGCGAGGTAGGTCCTTTCATAAATCCACTGGCAGCAGATAAGAAGCTGTTCCTGAATTGGTATGTGACCTCAGATTTTTGTATCTTGGTGACTGGGACAATGTCCGGGATGCCTGGGGTCCATAATTGTGCTGGCTGCTTTTCCAAGGCAGTGGGAAGTGTAGTCGGAGTTAATGGATGGGAGGTTGGTTTGTGTGATGGACTGGGCTCTGCTCACAACACTTTGTAGTTTCTTGCAGTCTTGGGCAGAGCAGGAGCCCATACCAAGCTGTGATACAATTGGAAAGGATGCTTTCTATGGCACATCTGTAAAAGTTGGTGAGAGTGGTAGCGGATATAGACAATCCCCATAACATGCACATCTTTAGAGTGTGGGTGGAAACTAGAAAGCCCAGAGGAAACCCACACAGACACGGGGAGAAAATGCAAACTCCACACAGACAGTGACCCAAGGCCGGGAATCGAACCTGGGCTCCTGACGCTGTGAGGCAGCGGTGCTAACCACTGTGCCACTGTATCATTTAACATCAAAGGAACGGAAATGGAGCATCTCAGCTCTAACATCAGAAAGGAGAGAAAAACAGAGAAATGACAAATACGTTGGAGAGGTATTATCCCTTATGATAGAAGCCCATCTCAGTCTGATCAATGAACGATGAACATAGGGAAAGGCTTTTCGGCCCACCAAGCCTGCACCTATCACAATGCTCTAACTGAATGGAGAAAAGGCCTTTTGCCCTTACTCAGTCCATGTTCCTGTATCCCCTCCCTATTCCAGTACCCATCAAAATACCTCTTCAATGTTACTAATGTGTCTGCTTTCACTATCTCCTCTGGCAGCACATTCTAGGCACCCACCACTCTCTATGTGAAAAACCTCTGTCATACACCTCCCTTACACCTCCTCCCCCCTCACCTAGAACCTGCGCTCCCTTGTAATTGACACTTCCACCTTGAGAAAAAGTCTCTGACTATCCATCCTGTCTGTGCCTCTCACAATTTTGTAGACTTCTATCAGGTCTCCCCTCAGCCTGCGTCCTTCCAACATTCCCAGTTTATCCAACCTCTCCTCATAAGTCAACGCCCTCGAGGCCAGGCCAACATCCTGGTGAAGCTTCTTTGCATTCTCCGAAGCTTCAATGTCCTTCTGGTAGTGTGAAACATTAACTATTTTTCTCTCCCCAGATGTTGCCTGAGCATTCTCAGCATTTTTGTCCATTTTAAATTCAGCAAAGATCCTTAGGCAGCATCTTCCAAATCTACGACTGCTTCCATCTAGAAGGACAAGGGCAGCAGAGACATGGAAACATTACCATTTGAAGATTCCCCTCCAAATCCCTCACCATCCTGACTTGGAAATATATCAGCCGCTCCTTCACTGTCACTGAGTCAAAGCACTGAAACTCCCTCCCTAACAGCACCATGGGTGTACCTACACCTCATGGACTGCACCGGTTCAAGATGGCAGCTTGTGAAAAGGGATGGAGAATAACTGCTTGTCCCCAAGTTCGCTTTCCGCTCCTGTCATGTTAATTAACATAGATACATGGATGATAGGGCAAGGCCATTCAGCCCTTCTAGCTTGTTCTGTCATTCATTATGATCATGGCTGACTGTCCAAATTAATAGCCTAATCTTGCTTTTCTCCCAGAACCTTTGATCCCATTCGCCCCAAGTGCTACATCCAGCTACTCTTGAATACTTTCAATGTTTTGGCATCAACTACTTCCTGTGGGAATGAATTCTACAGACTCACTGGATGAAGATATTTACCGTCCTAAATGGTTTACCCTGTATTCTCAGACTGTGACCCCCCCTGGTTCTGGATTCCCCCACCATCGGGAACATCGTCCCTGCATCTACCCTGTCTAGGCCTGTTAGAATTTTATGAGTCTCTTTTTGTGATTTCTCCCTCATTCGCCTGCACTCCAGTGAAAACAATTCTAACCTAGTCAATCTCTCCTCACGCATCAGCCCTGCCAATCCCGGAATCAGCCTGGGAAACCTTCGCTGCACTCCCTCGAGAGCAAGAACATCCTTCCTCAGAAAAGGAGACCAAAACTGCACACAATACTCTAGGTGTAGCCTCGCCAAGACGCTGCAAATAATTTTAACAACACATCCTTGCTCCTGTACATGAAACCTCTCGCAATGAAAACTAAAGTACCATAGAAACATCGAAAAACTACAGCACAAACAGGCCCTTCAGCCTACAAGTTGCGGCAAACATTCCCCTATCTACTAGGCTTATCTATAACCCTCGATTTTACTAAGTTCCATCTACTTCTCCACTTGTCTTCTTTACTGTACCTGCATGCTTAAAGAGAAACTTAATTAAGAGAGCTCTTTTTTAAGCTCTTTTCAATAAAGGAGAAACATTTTAAAGCTTGTACCAGTCCGTCCTCTTGTCTCTTCAAATGAGTAAATGGACCCAACAGAAGAATGTTCTCTCGATGCCTTGAACTTTATCCCCGCTTCCCTTCCTTAAACCTCCTAGTAATTGACTTTTCCACCCTGGGAAAAAGCTCCTGACTATCCACTCTGTCCATGGCCTGCATAATCTTGTAGGCTTCTATCAGGTCACCCCTCAACCTCCATTATTCCAGTGAGAACAAATCAAGTTTATCCAACCTTAGTGTCTCTCTTTGCCTGTAACGCTAAATTGCTATTGATTTTTTGTGGCAATGAAGGGAATTTGGTCGATATAATTACATCTATTATTATTTTAATTTATTTATTAATTAGTCATATGGCGGCACAAGGGTTAGCACTGCTGCCTCACCATGCCAGGGACCCGAGTTCAATTCCGGCCTCAGGTCACTGTGTGGAGACTGCACATTCTCCCCATGTCTGCTGGGTTTCTTCTGGGTGCTCCGGTTTCCTCCCACAATCTGAAAGACGTACTGGTTAGGGAGCATTGGCCGTGCTAAATTCTCCCTCAGTGTATCCAAACAGGCGCTGGAGTGTGGCGACTAGGGGATTTTCACAGTAATTTCATTGCAGTGTGAATGTAAACCTACCTGTGACACTAATGAATAAACTTAAAACTTTTCTTAAACTGCAATGAAGTTACTGAGAAAACTTCCTCGTTGCCACACTCGGGCGCCTGTTGGGGTACACTGAGGGAGAATTTGGCATGGCCAACACTCCTAACCAGCACGTCTTTCCAATTGTGGGAGGAAACTGGAGCACCCGGAGGAAACCCACAGAGACATGGGGAGAATGTGTAGACTCTGCACACACAGTGAGCCAAGGCGGGAATCGAACCCAGGTCCCTGGCTCTGTGGGATGGCAGTGCTAATCACTGTGCCACTGTGCTGCCCAATCTTCTGACTTTTCCTGAATGACAGTTACAGAATAGTGGGTGCCTCTTATTACAAGAGCCATCCAACAGTGGGGTGGACAGTGGCGCAGTGCCAATGCCGCTGGAAATAGCAACACTGAGCACCAGGTTTCGGGGAAATATGAGTTCAAATCTCACCTGGTGGAACTCACTTTTCAGAAAAGAAAGTTCTAAAACCTAAATCTAGTCTCAGCAATGATGAGGTTGACAAATATGGTCTGGTTTACTTTAAGGAAGGAAACAAAGAATCAAGAACAAAGAAAATTACAAGATCAGGCCCTTCGGACCTCAAAACCTGTACCCACCATGTTGCCTGACTTAACTAACATCCCCTACCCTTCTGGAGACCATATCCCTCCATTCCCATCTCATTCATGTATTTGTCAAGACGCCCCTTAGAAGTCACTCCCGTACCGCCTTCCACTACCTCCCCCAAGAGTGAAATCCAGTCACCCACCACACTCTGCATAAAAATCTTACCTCATACTTAAATCTTGTCCCTCGCATCTCAAACTTATGTCCCCTAGTAATTGACTCTTCCACTCTGGGAAAAAGCTTCCGACTATCCACTCTGTCCACGCCCCTCATAATCTTTGATCACTTCTACCGGGTCACCCCTTAACGTCCATCGCTCCAGTGAGAACAAAACATGTTTCTCCAACCTCTCCTCATAGCTAATGCCTTCCATAACATCCTGGTAAATCTTTTCTGTACCCTCTCCAAAGCCTCCACATCCTTCTGGTAGTGTGGCGACCAGAATCAAACACTATATTCCAAGTGTGGCCTCACTAAGGTTCTATAAAGCTGCAACATAACTTGCTAATTTTTAAATTCAGTGCCCCAGCTGATGAAGACAAACATGCCGTGTGCTTTCTTGACTACCTTCTCCATCTGCATTGCCATTTTCAGTGACCTGTGTACCTGTACACCCAGATCCCTCTGCCTATTAATACTCTTAAGGGTTCTGCCATTTACTGTACATTTCCTATCTGTATTAGACATTCCAAAATGCATCACCTCACATTTGTTTGGATTAAACTCTATCTGCCATCTCTCCACCCAAGTTTCCAATTGATCTATATCCTGCTGTGTCCTCTGATGGTGCTCTTCGCTATTCACAAATGCACCAATCTTTGTGTTGTCTACAAACTTACTAATCAAATCAGTTACATTTTCCTCCAAATATATATTACAAACAGCAAACGTCCCAGCATTGACCCCTGAGGAACACCACTTGTCACAGCCCTTCATTCAAAAATGCACCCTTCTACTGCTACCCTCTGTCTTTGCGTCGGTATTCACGAAGGAGAGGGGCTTGTTGACAGCTCCTGTTTCTGAGGGAGCTGTGGACCAGTTGAGGGAAATATCCATACCGAGGGAGGAAGTGTTAGAGCTTCTAGGTAGCATTAAAACTGATAAATCTCCAGGGCCTGATGGCATTTATCCCAGGCTGCTTAGAGAGGTGCGAGGTGAAATTGCTGGGCCTCTTACGCAAATCTTTGTCTCTTTCTTGGAGACAGGTGAGGTCCCAGAGGACTGGAGAACAGCTAATGTTGTACCGTTGTTTAAAAAGGGTGGTAGGGATAACCCCGGAAATTATAGGCCGGTGAGTTTGACGTCATTGGTAGGGAAGCTGTTGGAGGGTATTCTTAGAGATAGGATGTATAAGCACTTAGTTGCGATCTGATTAGGGATATGCAGCATGGATTTGTTAAGGGGAAGTCGTGCCTTACAAATCTGGTAGAGTTTTTTCAGGAGGTGACAAAAACAGTGGACGAAGGGAGAGCCGTTGATGTCGTCTATATAGAACATAGAACATAGAAAATTACAGCACAGAACAGGCCCTTCAGCCTTCGATGTTGCGCCGACCAATATAAAAAGCTATGACCCTCCAAACTAAACCATTCCCTTCTCTTCCATATACTTATCAACTAACCTCTTAAACGCCACCAAACTTGGCGCATCTACAGCTGCTGCAGGCAGGGCATTCCACTCCCTAACCACCCTTTGGGTAAAGAACCTGCCTCTGATATCCGTCCTATAACTATCACCCCTTAATTTAAAGCTGTGTCCCCTCGTGCTAGTTTTCTCCATCCTAGGAAAAAGGCTATCACTGTCCACCCTATCTAAACCTCTAATCATCTTATATGTTTCAATAAGGTCCCCTCTTAGCCGCCTCCTTTCTAACGAAAACAACCTCAAATCCCTCAGCCTCTCTTCATAAGACCTGCCCTCCATACCAGGCAACATCCTGGTATGTGGATTTTAGTAAGGCGTTTGACAAAGTCCCTCATGGGATGTTAGTCGAGAAGGTCAGGGCAAATGGGATACAAGGACAGGTAGCTAGATGGATAAGTAACTGGTTTGGTAATAGGAATGATGTAAAGATGCCGGCGTTGGACTGGGGTAGTAAGAGCTCAGTAAGAATTTAGCAACACCAATTTTAAATCCAACCGATTTATTTGATAGTAAAATTGCGAGCTTTCGACACTGTGTCTTCTTCAGGCAAATGCAGTGTTCTGGTCTGCAATAGCACACATCAGCACAGACAGTTACAGATGGTGATGTGTGCTATTGCAGACCAGAACACTGCATTTGCCTGACGAAGACACAGTGTCGAAAGCTCGCAATTTTACTATCAAATAAATCGGTTGGATTTAAAATTGGTGTTGCTAAATTCTTACTGAGTTCTTGGTAATAGGAGACAGAGAGTAATAGCAGAAGGGTGTTTCTCTAGCTGGAGGTCGGTCACTAGTGATGTGCGGCAGGACTCGGTAGTGGGACCTCTTCTATTTGTAATACATATAAATGACTTGGAAGAGGGAGTAAGTGGAGTGATCAGCAAGTTTGCAGATGATACAAAGATGGCTGAACTTGCGGATAGTGAGGAGGATTGTCAAGCGATACAGCAGGACATAGATAGGCTGGTAGCTTGGGCAGATAGATGGCAGATGGAATTCAATCCTGATAAATGCGTGGTGATGCATTTCGGGAGAAAGAATGTAGGGGGGAGGTATATGATAAAGGGTAGACCTATTAAGAGTATAGAAATGCAGAGGGACCTGGGGGTGCAGGTGAACAAGTCTCTGAAGGTGGCAGAGCAAGTGGAGAAGGTTGTGAAGAAAGCATATAGTATGTTAGCCTTTATAGGAAGGGGTATAGAGTACAAGAGCTGACCTTTAATGTTGCAGTTGTATAAAACGCTGGTTAGACCTCACTTGGAATACTGTGTCCAAGGACGTGGAAACTCTGGGAAGAGTGCAGAGGAGGTTTACCAGGATGCTGCCTGGTATGGAAGATCTGAGTTACGAGGAGAGATTAGGCAAATTGGGACTGTTTTCCTTGGAAAGACGTAGACTTAGAGGAGATCTTCGAAAGGTTCTTCAAAAATGTGACTGAACACATTGACAAAGGAAGAGCAGTGGACGTGGTGTACATGGACTTCAGCAAGGCATTTGACAAGGTCCCACATGCAAGACTTCTTGAGAAGGTGAGAGGCCATGGGATCCAAGGGGCTTTGGCCTTGTGGATCCAGAACTGGCTTGCCTGCAGAAGGCAGAGGGTGGTTGTGGATGGCTCTTTTTCTGCATGGAGGTCGGTCACCAGTGGAGTGCCCCAGGGATCTGTTCTAGGACCCTTGCTGTTTGTCATTTTCATAAATGACCTGGATGAGGAAGTGGAGGGATGGGTGAGTAAGTTCGCCGATGACACGAAGGTCGGTGGTGTTGTGGATGGTCTGGAGGGATGTCAGAAGTTGCAGCATGACATCGACAGGATGCAAGACTGGGCGGAGAAGTGGCAGATGGACTTCAACGCGGATAAATGTGTTGTGGTCCATTTTGGCAGATCCAACGGGATGAATGAGTACACTATCAAAGGTAGGAGTCTTAGCTGTGTGGAAGAGCAGAGGGATCTTGGGGTCCGGGTCCATAAGACTCTCAAATCGGCCTCCCAGGTGGAGGATGTGGTTAAGAAAGCTTACGGTGTACTGGCCTTCATTCATCGAGGGATTGAGTTCAGGAGTCAGGAGGTAATGCTGCAGCTTTATAGGACCCTTGTCAGACCACACTTGGAGTACTGTGCGCAGTTCTGGTCGCCTCACTATAGGAAGGACGTGGAAGCTATTGAAAGGGTGCAGAGGAGATTTACAAGGATGTTGCCTGGATTGGGAGGCATGCCTTATGAAGACAGGTTGAGGGAGCTGGGACTGTTCTCCCTGGAGAGACGAAGGTTGAGAGGCGACCTGATAGAGGTTTACAAGATGTTGAGAGGAATAGATAGGGTGGACTCTCAGAGACTATTTCCCAGGGCGGAAATGGTCGCGACAAGAGGGCACAGATTTAAGGTGCAGGGAAGCAAGTACAGAGGGGATGCTAGGGGAAAGTTTTTCACTCAGAGGGTGGTGAGTGAATGGAATCGGCTGCCGTCGGTGGTGGTTGAGGCGAACTCGCTGGGGTCTTTTAAAAGACTTCTGGATGAGTATATGGGATTGGGGGTTATAGATAGGTCTATGGCTGGGTAGGTTTTGATGTGTTCAGCACAACTTGTGGGCCGAAGGGCCTGTTTGTGCTGTAGTGTTCTATGTTCTAGATCTGATAGAAGTGTACAAGATTTTGAAGGGGATTGATAGAGTAAACAGCGCTAAGCTTTTTCCTAGGATGGACTCAAATAGCACGAGGGGTCACAGTCTTAGGGTGAGGGGGGTAAGGTATAATTTGGATTCTAAAGGGAGTTTTTTCACACAGAGGGTGGTGGGGGTATGGAATGTGCTACCAAGTAAAGTGGTGGAAGCAGGTACTCTGGAGATATTTAAGAAATACTTGGATGGGCACATGAACAGAATGGGAATGGAGGGGTATAGAAAACTAATTTAAAATAGGGATCATAAGCCTTGGGAGTCCCTGGGAAGTGTGTAAATAGATGATGATATTGATGTACTTGTTTTTATCCTACAGGTGCTTTGGTCCACCTTGTTGTCTAACGAGGGGCAAACACGCGATGGGTCGTGAGAGGGCTGCTCTTGGACCTTTTTCGAGAGTATCCTAGTGCTTCACGTCGTTAGTGTACGCTTGACGTGGACCATCTGATGGGCAACACGACAGCTCAGTGACTATTGCTGTGCTGTGCAGATACATGGATTTGGGCCTGTGTCTGTGGGAGTTTGCACATTCTCCCCGTGCTTGCGTGGGTTTTGTCCGGGTGCTCCGGTTTTGTCCCACATCCCAAAGATGTGCTTTAGGCTAATTGGCAAAACAAATTCTCCCTAAATTGTCTCAAATTTGGTTTTTAATCCATAGATCTATAAACGTGGACAGGGATTGTGTGTAGAGGTGGGAACATCGGGGTGGCGGCGCGGGCTCGTTGGGCCGAAGGGCTGTTTCCCGTGCTGTTTTGTTCTTTGTTCTTTGTTCTTTATCTTCTTTGACTCAGCCAGTTTTGTACCCACCTTGCCAGCTCACCTCTGATCTCATGCGACTTCATCTTCTGCACCAGCCTGCCATAAGGGACCTTGTCAAAGGCCTTACTGAAATCCATGTTAATAACATTCACTGCCCTACCCTCATCAATCATCTTCATCACTTCCTCAAAAATCTCGATCTCCCTTTCACAAAACCATGTTGCCTCTCACTAACACGTCCACTTATTTCTGATGTAATCTTCAATAATTTACAAGGATGTTGCCTGGATTGAGAGGCAGGCCTTATGAAGATAGGTTGAGGGAGCTGGAAATCTTCTCCCTAGAGAGACGTAGGTTGAGAGGCGACCTGATAGAGGTTTATAAAATGTTGAGAGGAATAGATAGGGTGGATTCTCAGAGGCTATTTCCCTGAGCTGAAATGGTCACTACGAGAGGGCAGAGATTTAAGGTGCAGGGAAGCAAATACAGAGGGGATGTTAGGGGTAGGTTTTTCACTCAGAGGGTAGTGAGTGAATGGAATCGGCTGCCGTCAGAGGTTGTAGAGGCGAACTCACTGGGGTCTTTTAAAAGATTTCTGGATGAGTATATGGGAACGAATGGGATAGAGGGTTATAGATAGGTCTGTGGCTTGGTAGGTATAGATGTGATCAGTGCAACCCGTGGGCCGAAGGGCCTGTTTGTGCTGTAGTGTTCTATGTTCTATGTAAGGTTCACCGGCCTGAGAGAGCGTGTAAGAGAGAGCATGCGAGAGTGAGCGAGAGCAAACAACACTGCCACCTCCTGCCGGAGGGAAACGTGCGGCCCTGAGGCTGGTGAAATTTGACCAATGCCTAAACTCTTTTATGGTTGTCCCTGATAGTGTTTCCCATAATCCATGAAGGACTCTAAAGATTGAATGGAAATGGAAGATTTGAAAACGGGGATTGGGATGTTTTCGCTAGAGAAGTATCTTAAGAAACAGGGAACCAAGAAGTGTGTTTGAAGTAGTACTGTGCTCAGTTCTGGTCGCCTCATTACAGGAAGGATGGGGAAACCATAGGAAAGGTGCAGAGGACATTTACAAGGATGTTGCCTGGATTGTGTGGCATGCCTTATGGGGATAAGTTGAGGGAGCTCGGTCTTTTCCCCTTAGAGAGGTGAAGGATGAGGGGTGACCTGTTAGGTGTGTATAAGATGTTGAGAGGTAATGATCAGAGGCTTTTTCCCAGGGCTGAAATGGTTGCCACAAGAGGACACAGGTTTAAGGTGTTGGGGAGCAGGTACAGAGGTAAGATTTTCACTCAGAGGGTGGTGGGTGAGTGGGATGGGCTGTCGACAACCATGGTGGAGACAGATTCGATAGGGTCCTTTAAGAGACTTTTAGGTAAGTTACATTTTAGATACGTACATTTGGGGACAGTGCAGTAGCGCAGTGGTTAGCTCTACTGCTTCACAGCACCAGGGACCTGGGTTTGATTCCCGGTTCAAGTCACTGTTTGTGTAGAGTTTGCACATTCTCCTTGTGTCTGCATGGGTTTTCTCGGGGTGCTCCACAGTCCAAAGATGTGCGGGTTAGGTTGATTGGCCATGCTAAGAAATTGCCCCTTAGTGTCCAGGGACATTTAGGTTAGAGGGATTAAGGGGTATGATATGTAAGGGTATGGGGGTAGGACTTGGGTGGGATTGTGTTCGATGCAGACCCTGTAGCACTTAGTAAGATAGAGGTTATTTGTAAGCCTAGTAATCTCGAAGGTAGGGACGTATTCGGCACAACTTTGTGGGCTGAAGGGCCTGTATCGTGCTGTAGTTTTTCTATATTTCTACATCATCCTGATCTGATTGATTGATGGAACTGGCTAGAAGGGCTGAATGGCTCACTCCAGTTCCCCTGTTCCCATTTCCATGAGGCTCACTGTTGAACTGAGCTGCCTGATCAAATTCCGCTGCTCTACATCCGTCAAAGAAATCCAAGATTATATCCCATGTTGGGCCAGATGAGCAGCTTAATGACTGAGTACACACTCATGCCCATTCAGTGCCCATCATGGCAATCTGTCCGCTGCCCAGTTGGCAGGACTGGACTTGGCATCAGCCACTGAGCCACAGTCTGCAGTAAGGCAGACTCGAAGATCACAAGACCAGGATCAAAGAACAATGAACAAAACAGCACGGGAAACAGGCCCTTCGGCCCAACCAGCCCGCGCTGCCTCCCCGATGTTCCCACCTCTACCCACGATCCCTGTCCATGTTTATAGGTCTATGGATTAAAAACCAAATTTGAGACAATTTAGGGAGAATTTGTTTTGCCAATCAGCCTAAGAGCACATCTTTGGGATGTGGGAGGAAACCGGAACTCCCGGAGAAAACCCATGCAAGCACGGGGAGAATGCGCAAACTCCCACAGACACAGGTCCAAATCCATGTATCTGCACAGCACAGCGATAGTCACTGAGCTGCTGTGTTGCCCATCAAATGGTCCAGGTCAAGCGTACACTAACGACGTGAAGCACTAGGATACTCTCAAAAAAAAATCCAAGAGCAGCCCTCTCACGACCCATCGCGTGTATGCCCCTCGTTAGACAACAAGGTGGACCAAAGCACCTGTAGGATAAAAACAAGTACATCAATATCATCATCTATTTACACACTTCCCAGGGACTCCCAAAGCTCATGATCCCTATTTTAAATCAGTTTTCTATACCCCTCCATTCCCATTCTGTTCATGTGCCCATCTAAGTATTTCTTAAATAACTCCAGAGTACCTGCCTCCACCATTTTACTTGGCAGCGCATTCCATACCCCCACCACCCTCTGTGTGAAAAAACTCCCTCTAGCATCCAAATTATACCTTACCCCTTCTCGCCGTGAGCCCGTGACCCTTTGTGCTATTCGAGTCCATCCTTGTGATCGAAGATCACAAGGCATCAGATTGGCCGTAGAATCATACAGCCCTTGAGATATCAAGATGGGGGTGAGAGGGAAAGGGAATGCAGAGTGGGTAGGGGGCTGGGCGGGCAGGAGGGGAGAGTGGGAGTGGAGGTGCAGCTCAGTAAATGGTAGCAAGCTGCTTTGGGGATTTGATCTCTAGTGTGTTTTCTTTGTTGTGGGATTGAATTCAGAGTGATTTCTTTTTATCTTCATTCCTTCATTCCACAGTGGCACAGTGGTGAGCACTGCTGCCTCTCAGTGCCAGGAGCCTGTATTCGATTTCGGCCAGGGGTGACTGTGCAGGATTTGCATGTTCTCCCCGTGTCTGCACAGGTTTCTTCCGGGTGCTCTGGTTTCCTCCCACAGTCTGAAAGTTGTACAGTTTAGATGGATTGGCCATGCTAAATTGCCTCTTAGTGTCCCAAGATGTGTGGGTTAGATGGATTGGCCATGCTAAATTGCCTAATAGTGTCCCAAGATGTGTGGGTCAGATGGATTGGCCATGCTAAATTTCCCTTTAGTGTCCAAAGATGTGCAGGTTAGGTGGATTGGCCATGTTAAATTGCCCCTTAGTGTCCAAAGATGTGCAGGTTAGGCGGATTGGCCATGCTAAATTGCCCCTTAGAATCCAAAGATGTGCAGGTTGGGTGGATTGGCCATGGTAAATTGCCTCTTGTTGCCCAAAGGTGTATAGGTTATATGGATTGTCATGCCAAATTGCCCCTTAAAGTCCAACGATTTATGGGTTAGATAGATTGGCCACGCAAAATTGCCCGTTAGTGTCCCAAAATGTGAACATAAATGGATTGGCCATGCTAAATTTGTGTTGGAAGATTAGTAGGTTGAATACGTGGGGTTACGGGGATAGAGCCTGAGTGAGATTGCTGGAAGAAGTCTCACAAACCAGGTTAAAGTCCAACCAGTTTATTTGATAGTAAACCCACAAGCTTTCGGAAACAGTGTTCCTTCATCAGGTGTGTGGAAAGTTCTGATCAGAGAAAGACATATAAACTTTCCACACACTTGACGAAGGAACACCATTTCTGAAAGCTTGTGGGTTTACTGTCAAATAAACTGGTTGGACTTTAACCTGGTGTTGTGAGACTTCTTACTGTGTTTACCCCAGTCTAACACTGTCATTTCCATATTATGAGATTGTTGTTAACAGTGCTAATCGCTGTGCCAACTAGTTGAAAGGTCCATCTTTGCCATGTTGGAATCAGAATTCTCCTCATGTCTACTCTTGTGGTCCGCGCGTCAATTGGTGAGAGTCCTCTTGTGTTTCCAGGCAAGTCCAGTCTTTGATTGTCTTGTTTACCCCTTTAAGAAGCTCTTTCAGATCTAATAAAATTTGGAGACAAGCTTTAGACCATCTGTTTAAATGTCAGCTTAATGTGTGAAACATTCCCTCAAAGCCCCTTATGATGTCTCATTAGGGAGAAGCCACAGTTCTAGGACAGAGTGATTGGGTCAGCGACAGCGATCATCGAGTCATCTCACTGACTGTGATCGACTGGTGTATCCTGGCAAGGACTGGTGGGCACATGATCTGCTCAGTATTGCTAAGGTTACCAGCTTTAGCTGCCAAGTGGCACCTACAGAATCAATATGTCTCTCCCCCTCCGCTGTCACTGTGAATCTTCACAGAGCTCTACCATTGTACAGCTGAGGCCCAGCTCCTTCACTCTGCGTCCTGTGCCAGATTAGTGAGGCAGCAGGTGCCACAGCGCTGGATTTGCCACGTATTCCACACTAAGGGGACGCTTGACTTGATGGCTGCAGAGATATCATATAAATCTTAGAAGGAGGCCATTCGGTCCATCAGGCTGATACTGGGTCTTGGAACAGGCTGTCCTATTAGATCCCTTATCCCTTATCTCTAACCCACAGCCCTTCAGTGACTGGAATGCGGATTGTTCTGTGCTGTACCTGTCCTGGGAGTGTTTGAAAGGGGACAGTGTAGAGTGAGGTTTACTCTGTATCTAACCCCGTGCTGTACCTGTCCTGGGAGTGTTTGATGGGGACAGTGTAGAAGGAGCTTTACTCTGTATCTAACCCCGTGCTGTACCTGTCCTGGGAGTGTTTGATGGGGGACAGTGTAGAGGGAGCTTTACTCTGTATCTAACCCCGTGCTGTACCTGTCCTGGGAGTGTTTGATGGGACAGTGTAGAGGGAGCTTTACTCTGTATCTAACCCCGTGCTGTACCTGTCCTGGGAGTGTTTGATGGGGGACAGTGTAGAGGGAGCTTTACTCTGTATCTAACCCCGTGCTGTACCTGTCCTGGAATGTTTGATGGGGACAGTGTAGAGGGAGCTTTACTCTGTATCTAACCCCGTGCTGTACCTGTCCTGGGAGTGTTTGATGGGGGACAGTGTAGAGGGAGCTTTACTCTGTATCTAACCCCGTGCTGTACCTGTCCTGGGAATGTTTGATGGGGACAGTGTAGAGGGAGATTTACTCTGTATCTAACCCCGTGCTGTACCTGTCCTGGGAGTGTTTGATGGGGGGACAGTGTAGAGGGAGCTTTACTCTGTATCTAACCCCGTGCTGTACCTGTCCTGGGAGTGTTTGATGGGGACAGTGTAGAGGGAGCTTTACTCTGTATCTAACCCCGTGCTGTACCTGTCCTGGGAGTGTTTGATGGGGACAGTGTAGAGGGAGCTTTACTCTGTATCTAACCCCGTGCTGTACCTGTCCTGGGAGTGTTTGATGGGGACAGTGTAGAGGGAGCTTTACTCTGTATCTAACCCCGTGCTGTACCTGTCCTGGGAGTGTTTTATGGGGACAGTGTAGAGGGAGCTTTACTCTGTATCTAACCCTGTGCTGTACCTGTCCTGGGAGTGTTTGATGGGGACAGTGTAGAGGGAGCTTTACTCTGTATCTAACCCCGTGCTGTACCTGTCCTGGGAGTGTTTTATGGGGACAGTGTAGAGGGAGATTTACTCTGTATCTAACCTCATACTATCAGGAAGTCTTCTGGGTCAGTTTCGGGGACGCGTCGAGAGAAAAATCCTAACAATTTCCTGGCACTAACATTTTACACCTTGATATGCAAATGCGCCTCGCGCGATGCTGAAGGAGTCCATTAGCAATGACATTTTGTGTACATTGGAAATAATTGACTCTTTGCAGTGAACACACTGAACAACTTCAATGAAGATGAATTGTGACCGCGTCATTCTTTCAAATGAAGATAAACTGGGTCTGACTATTGTTTTCTATTTGGTGATTAAACGGGCAAGTAATGCACTCCCCTCCTCTGTACTATCTCTCTACCTCCCCCCCACAACAGAAACTACTACAGGTCTGTGTAAAATTGCAGTCTGCAGCAGGGCAGGCAGCAAACATCAAGTGATCATTTATTTCCGTGAGTCTTTGCATCAATGGACAGTCCAGTAATCAAAGAGTATAGTGACAGCGTAAATTCTATTAATGGCCTTGCCGATGAAGCAAACTGCTTACTACACAGCAGCAGTCAAAACACATGAAGCAAAATGGGATTCTCCAGTGCCACGCTGACAGTTCTGCCCATTTTAATGCCAAGAGAGAGGTTTGAAGTCTTTCCACTTTCTATTTATTTTCATTCATTCTTCAGACATGGGTAGGGCCAGCAATTATAGCCCGTCCCTACTTGCCTCTTGAGGAGGTAGGTGGTGGTGAGCTGCCTTCTTGAATCGCCGTTTGGGGGACGACTGAGTGGTTAGCTGGGACCACTTTTCAGGGGGCAATTGAGATTCAGACCCATTTGCTGAGGTTCTGCTTTCACATGTAGGTCAGACCGAGTAAGGACGGCAGATTTCCTTCCCGAAAGGGCATGAGTCTATGTTCACGAGTCTATGTTTATCTATCGCGAGTGGAGGTGGGAACATCGGGGTGGCGGCGCGGGCTCGTTGGGCCTGAAGGGCCTGTTTCCCGTGTTGTTTTGTTCTTTGATCTTTGAGAACAGGTGGGTTTGTACAAGCTAGGTGGATTGGCTGTGCTAAATTGTCCCTTAGTGTCAGGGGACTTGTTCAGTTAGATGCATGGGGTTACAGAGATAGGACCTGAATGGGATTGTGGTCAGCATAGACTCGATGGGTCGAATGGCCTCCTTCTGCGCTGTAGGATTCTATGAGTCTATGATAATGTACAACAATCGATGATAGTTACACAAAGACTGCCTTTATAGTCTAGATTTATTCGTTGAATTTAAATTTCCAAGATGTGTCGGTTAGGAAGATTACGAGGGCATCATGGTGGTATAGTTGTTTGCACTGTTCCTCGCAGCATAGGGTTCAAATCCAGCCTTGGGTCACTGTCTGTTTGGAGTCTGCATATTGTGATGTCCAGCTGGTGTGGAAATAGAAGAGATTCTGTGCTTATTTTTTGGGCACATTTTCATAACCAATCTTATACGACCCTTGTCAGACCCCACTTGGAGTACTGTGCGCAGTTCTGGTTGCCTCACTATAGGAAGGATGTTGAAGCTGTTGAAAGGGTGCAGAGGAGATTTACAAGGATGTTGCCTGGATTGGGAGGCATGCCTTATAAAGATAGGTTGAGGGAGCTGGGTCTCTTCTCCCTGGAGAGACAAAGATTGACAGGCGACCTGATAGAGGTTTATGAGGCGTTGAGAGGAATAGATAGGGTGGATTCTCGGAGGCTATTTCCCAGGGCTGAAATGGTCGCTACGAGAGGACACAGGTTTAAGAGAACAAGTACAGAGGAGATGTTTAGGGGTAAGTTTTTCACTCAGAGGGTGGTGAGTGAGTTGAATCAGCTGCCATCGGCGAGGCAAACTCACTGGGGTCTTTTAAAAGACTTCTGGATGAGTATATGGGACATTTAATGGGATTGGGAGTTACAGATAGTTCTAAGGCCTGGTAGGTATAGATATGATCGGCGCAACGTGTGGGCCAAAGGGCCTGTTTGTGCTGTACAGCTGCACCATGGAAAGCATTCTTTCTGGTTGTATTACAGCTTGGTATGGCTCCTGCTCTGTCTGTAACAGAGCACGAGACATACCCTAGCTATGTCTGTAACACTCTTTTTTCACTAGAACATAGAAAAACTACAGCACAAACAGGCCCTTCGGCCCACAAGTTGCGCTGAACATATCCCTACCTACTAGGCTTACTAAGTCTCATGTACTCATCCCACGCACTCTTACATTTCCTTCTCTATGAACGGTATGCTGTATAGCACACAAGAAACAATACTTTTCACCGTATGTTAATACATGTGACAATAATAAATCAAATCAAAATCACTTCTACGTCTCAAACTCCCTCCTCATTTTTCTGAAATAACTTCCCTTTTTTTGACAGGACGGGGCTCTGAGTCCCAAATTGGCATTTCACTCGGAGGGAGTCAGGCCTGGAGATTGAAAAAGCTGTTGAAGGAGCATCTGAACAAAGGACATTAAAAATGTATCACTCGTAATTACAATCCCAGGCCAGACTTCCGCAGAAGGCAAAGCAGTGTTTGCTTTATGCAAATACAGCTTCACTGCATCCTAAAATAGAGCACACAACTCCCCGACCTTACCTGGCAGAGGGGGAGGTCAAGGTGACTACATTCAGGATGATGGCACTTAAGCAGATCGGGGTCAGAGAACGTTTCCCCAGAGTTAGGCGCTTGAAGTGACCTTTTCCCCGTTCATCTGACAACAAGGTCCATCTCTTGCGGTTTGGGAAGTCAACACATGTTCAAAGTGACCCGCAGACTCCTCTATTGAGATATTCAGTTAAGAGGCCTTCCAAACGTCACTGGACTCCGAATTATAGGATCATCAAACCCCTAGGGGGAGGGTTGGGGGGGGGGGGGGGGGGGGGGGTGGCGCGGTGCACAATGGTTAGCATTGCTGCCTCACAGCGCCGGAGACCTCGGTTTGGTCACTGTCTGTGCGAAGTTTGCACATTCTCCCCGTGTCTGCATGGGTTTCCTCCCACAATCCAAAAGATGTGCTGCCTAGGGTGCACTGATCCAAACAGGAGTGTGACAGCTAGAGGGTTTTCACAGTAACTTCATTGCAGTGTTAACATCAACCTACTTCTGGCAAACAAAAAAATGTTAAAGGTTAAGTAGATTGGTCATGCAAAATTATCCCTTAGAATCCAAAGATGTGCGGGTTAGGTGAATTAGCCACCTAATTGCCCCTAGTGCCAGTGGGATTAACAGGGTAAATGTATGGGGTTACAAGAATAAGGCCTGGGTGGGACTGTGGTAGGTGCAGACTCGATGGAGCAAATGGCCTCCTTCTGCATTGTAGGGGTTCTATGACTCCTATAGCACAGAGAGGCCGTTTGGCCCATTGAGTCTGAACCAACTCTGTATCAGGGTATGTTCCCCAGTCCAGCTCCCTTGGCCTATCCCTGTAACCCCACACATTTAGCAAGGCTAATTTGTGGTGTGGACACACAGTAACACAGTGGGTTAGCACTGCTGCTTCACAGCTCCAGGGTCCTGGGTTCGATTCCTGGCTCAGGTCGCTGTCTGTGTGGAGTTTGTACATTCTCCCATGTCTGTGTGAATTCCTTCCACAGCTCCGGTTTCCTCCCACAGTCCAAGGATATGCAAGTTAAGTTGATTGGCCATGTTAAAATTGCCTGTAAGATGTGGAGGTTCGAGGTGTTAGCAAGTAAATATGTAGGGATATGGGGATAGGGCCTGGGTGAGATTTTGGTCGGTGCAGACTCGATAGGCTGAAGGGCCTCTTTCTGCTCTGTAAGGTTCTATGATTCTATCTATCTAGAGAGATCCCATTATCTGTCTGATTTTCCTCAGTCCCCATTCTAGGGTAGGTTACACAATAGATGATGAGGATTAGCCTACAGGAGCAAGGATGCCCTACTGCGGCGATACAGGCCTCACCTAGATTATTGTGAGCAGGTTTTGGCTTCTTTACCACAGGAAATATATACTCAAGTGAAGCGAAGGTTCACCGGATTTATGCGTGTGAGGAGAGTTTAGCTCGACTGGGCTTGTATTCACTGGAATTTGAATCTCATTGAAATGTATAAAATTCTGACAGATGACACTTCCTGTGGTTGGGGAATCTGGAACAAGGAGGGGTCACAGTCTCAGCATACGAGGTAGGCCATTTTGGACTGAGATGAGAAGTGTTTTCACTCAGAGGCTGGTGAATCTGTGGAATTCTCTACCCTTGAAATCTGTGGAGACCAAGTCAATGAATACATTTAAGAAATAAATAAATTTCTAGTCACTGAAGGCATCAAGGGGAGAGGTCAATTTACCATGGTCGATCCACCTAACCTGCACATCATTAGACAATAAGGGGCAATTTAGCATGGTCAATCCATCTAACCTGCACATCATTATACAATAAGGGGCAATTTAGCATGGTCGATCCACCTAACCTGCACATCATTAGACAATAAGGGGCAATTTAGCATGGCCAATCCACCTAACCTGCACATCATTAGACAATAAGGGGCAATTTAGCATGGCCAATCCATCTAACCTGCACATCATTATACAATAAGGGGCAATTTAGCATGGTCGATCCACCTAACCTGCACATCATTAGACAATAAGGGGCAATTTAGCATGGTCAATCCACCTAACCTGCACATCATTAGACAATAAGGCGCAATTTAGCATGGCCAATCCACCTAATCTGCACATCTTTGGACACTAAGAGGCAATTTAGCATGGCCAATCCACCTAACCTGCACATCATTAGACAATAAGGGGCAATTTAGCATGGCCAATCCATCTAACCTGCACATCATTAGACAATAAGGGGCAATTTACCATGGTCGATCCACCTAACCTGCACATCATTAGACAATAAGGGGTATTTACCATGGTCGATCCATCTAACCTGCACATCATTATACAATAAGGGGCAATTTAGCATGGGCCAATCCCTAATCTGCACATCTTTGGACACTAAGGGGCAATTCAGCATGGCCAATCCACCTAACCTGCACATCATTAGACAATAAGGGGCAATTTAGCATGGCCAATCCACCTAATCTGCACATCTTTGGACACTAAGGGGCAATTTAGCATGGCCAATCCTCCTAACCTGCACATCATTAGACAATAAGGGGTAATTTAGCATGGTCAATCCATCTAAACTGCACATCATTATACAATAAGGGGCAATTTACCATGGTCGATCCACCTAACCTGCACATCATTATACAATAAGGGGCAATTTACCATGGTCGATCCACCTAACCTGCACATCATTAGACAATAAGGGGCAATTTACCATGGTCGATCCACCTAACCTGCACATCATTAGACAATAAGAGGCAATTTACCATGGTCGATCCACCTAACCTGCACATCATTAGACGATAAGGGGCAATTTAGCATGGTCAATCCATCTAACCTGCACATCATTAGACAATAAGAGGCAATTTAGCATGGCCAATCCACCTAACCTGCACATCATTAGACAATAAGGGACAATTTAGCATCGTCAATCCATCTAACCTGCACATCTTTGGACACTAAGGGGCAATTTAGCATGGCCAATCCACCTAATCTGCACATCTTTGGACACTAAGGGGCAATTTAGCATGGCCAATCCACCTAATCTGCACATCATTAGACAATAAGAGGCAATTTAGCATGGCCAATCCACCTAACCTGCACATCATTAGACAATAAGGGACAATTTAGCATCGTCAATCCATCTAACCTGCACATCTTTGGACACTAAGGGGCAATTTAGCATGGCCAATCCACCTAATCTGCACATCTTTGGACACTAAGGGGCAATTTAGTATGGCCAATCCCCCTAATCTGCACATCTTTGGACACTAAGGGGCAATTTAGCATGGCCAATCCACATGAACAGACTGGGAATAGAGGGATACAAATGGATTGTCTAGTTAGGAACACATGATCGGTGCAGGCTTGGAAGGCCGAAGGGCCTGTTCCTGTGCTGTATTGCTCTTTGCTCTTTGAAACCAGAGCACCTGGAAGAAAGCCATACAGACATGGGGAGAATGTACAAACCCCACAGGGACTGTCCCCGAGGCCAGAATCGAACCCGGATCCCTGGCAGTCTGAGACAGAAGTGTTAATTATGTCACCGTACCACCCAAATAGATGTCAAAGAAACCTTGGCACTATCCTTATAGAGAAAGCAACTGGTTTATGCCTTTTGTGAATTTGAGAGGCTACAATCCAGAATAACATTCCAAACTGCAAATCGGGACTTGTTCCTTAAAAGGCAGAATGTGTCGGGAAAAGAAGAGACAGTGTCCTGGCTGGCTAGGAGAAAATGTAAAGGAAGCGGGGGAAATGAGAGTGAGTTCCTTTGGAGATAGAATCTGTAACGTCCCAGGATTAAAGTTCACAAGTTTATTTATATACATGTGAAAATGTCTTGGTGGAAATGGAGAGAGAGGGGAGCTGAGGGAGAATTGGTCTGAGGATCTCAGCTCAGTTTGGTCCCTCCTTCCCTTTGCAAGAGCTGTATCAGAGACGGACGTGGATTTGCATTCCCGGTAGAGGCAGTGTGACAGAGAGACAGAGATTTGCATGACTTTTCTCTGTAAACAGCATCTGTTCTCGCGCTCTCCTGTTATCTCAGGCAGTCACTAAGTCTGCTCGGGGCTGATGGTGGCCTTTCTCATGCCACCGTTGTCACATCTGCCATAATACCTGATCTCAGCTGCGTTCAATGCGACAGCTCTCTCTCTCTCTCTCTCTCTCAGATTTAGTAGGGCAGTCAGCCACACCTCCGACAGAGTGAATTATTGAGAAATCGATCCTCTCTCAACCCTTTCATAGCCGCTGCGACTCAGTGACCCCCAGTTGGCTATGAACTGAATTGCCCTCATAATGTTGGTGCTCCACCCACAGCTACGGGTCCCAGTGAAGTTTGGCCTCAGTGAGGATATCGGAATTAGGAGCAGAAATAGGCAAATCCAGCCCTTCGAGCCTGCTCCGCCATTCAATCGGATCATAGCTGATCTCTCCCTGGTCTCAAATCCATCTATCCCTTTTTAAATCAGAAATGCGACAGCTCAGTGACTATCGCTGTGCTGTGCAGATACATGGATTTGGGCCTGTGTCTGTGGGAGTTTGCGCATTCTCCCCGTGCTTGCGTGGGTTTTCTCCGGGTGCTCCGGTTTCCTCCCACATCCCAAAGATGTGCTCTTAGGCTGATTGGCAAAACAAATCCTCCCTAAATTGTCTCGCTAATTTGGTTCCAATGCAAATTTCTATAAACATAGACAGGGATCATGGGTGGAAGTGGGAATATCGAGGTGGCAGCGCGGACTCGTTGGGCTGAAGGGCCTGTTTCCCGTGCTGTTTTGTTCTTTGTTCTTTGTTATATCTTGAAACTAGACTCCACTGCGTTCAAATCCCACCGCAGCAAAACCTGACTCAAAAAAATTATCTGGCATTTAGGATCTACTGATGTCCGTGAAACCATTGTCGGAAAAACCCAGCCGGTTCACTAATGTCCCTTTAGGGAAGGAAATCTGCCGTCCTTATGCGGTCTGGCCTACATGTGACTCCAGAGCCACAGCAATGTTGTTGACTCTCGGACAACAAGGAATGGGCAATAACTGATTCAGACCCAAAAATCTTACATGATTTTTACAACTCATTAATAATTTTATTGTCACCGTTACTGAAACTAGCTTTATATTCTACATTATCACTTGCCGATGCACCTCAGGATACAAATGTTCCTTTTTCTTGCCGCATCCTGACCAGTTGTGTGTGTTCCGATGGCCGCAGTGCAGGTTGAACGTGCCCGGACAACAGTCTCTGCTGCGCTTCTGGTGGGTGGCGGGTTTTACAGTGACAAAGAAGTGAGGGGCAGGGGACAATGTAAAGATTGGCCACGCCAGAGAAGGTCAGGCTGCCTCTGTGGAGCTAGAACGTGAACGTTGTCACAAGCAGAATATTAGATGTTCACTACAATTGGGAAGTCATAGAGTGTAACCGCACAGAAAGAGGCCTTTCGGCCCATCGTATCTGTGCTGATCATCAAGCACCTACCTATTTTAATCCCATTCTCCAATCCTTGGTCCATAGTCTCATGTACAATTGTGTTTCAAGTGTTCATCTAAATGCTTCTTAGACCATAGAGACATTACTGTGCAAAGGGAGGCCATTCGGCCCATCAAGTCTGCACTGACAATAATCTCATCCAGGTCCTATCCCTGTAATCCCACATATTTACCCCGTTAATCTATGTATCCTGGGACACTAAGGGGCAATTTAGCATGGCCAATCCACCTAACCTGCACATCTTTGGGCACTAAGGGACAATTTAGCATGGCCAATCCAACTAATCTCCACACCTTTGGATGATGAGGCAATTTAGTATGGTTAATCCATCTAATCTACATTCTTTGGGCTGTGGGAGGAAACCCACACAGACATGTGGAGAAAGTGCAACCTCAGCCTAACCAGCCTGTCTTCCTCACTGAAACACTCCACCCCAGGCAGTGTCCTGCACCCCGTCCTGTAGTGTGACCACTAGAACTGCACATAACTACAATAAGTCCTCAGGGGCACAAGACCCTTCACCAAAATCCCTTTATTTATAAGTCTGGTAACAGCGTACAGAGTGCTTTCACTTGGCAGTCTGGTTAAGTACAAAGAAGAAGCTCTCTGATTTGCCTATCAATTTGGCTCATAGTCTGGGAGTTCATAGAACATAGAACATTACAGCGCAGAACAGGCCCTTCGGCCTTCGATGTTGCACCGACCAATTATGAAAAAAAAAGCAATGACCCTCCAAACTAAACCATTCCCTTCTCTTCCATAAACTTATCAACAAACCTCTTAAACGCCACCAAACTTGGCGCATCTACAACTGCCACAGGCAGGGCATTCCACTCCCGAACCACCCTCTGGGTAAAGAGAGTTCATACTCTATTGCCTGATTAAAGCTTTTACAATGATGTACTTGGGGCAGCAAGATGGCACAGTGGTTGGCACTGCAGCCTCACAGTGCCAGGGACCCGGGTTCGATTCCCAGCTTGTCTGTGTGGAGTTTGCACATTCTCCTCATGTCTGCATGGGGTTCCTCTGGGCGCTCCAGTTTTCTCTTTCCTCCCACAGTCCGGTTAGGATTAGGGTCATTGACTCGAAGAGGTACTGGAGTGTGGTGACTAGGGGAAGGAGGCAGTAACTTCATTGCAGAGTTAATACAAGACTTACTTGTGACTAATCATCCTATGAACCCGGATCTTGGGGTCCCAGGTTCATAGGATACTCAAAACAGCTTTGCAGGTCAAAGATGTGGTTAAGAAGGCATATGGTGTACTGGCCTTCATCAATCGAGGAATTGAGTTTAGAAGTCGGGAGATGATGTTTCAGCTTTATAAGACCCTGGTCAAATCCCACTTGGAATACTGTGCTCAGTTCTGGTCTCCTCATTACAGGAAGGATGTGGAAGCTATTGAAAGGATGCAGAGGAGATTTACATGGATGCTACCTGGATTGGGTGGCATGCCTTATGAGGATAGATTGAGAGAGCTCGATCTTTTCTCCTTAGAGAAACAAAGGTTGAGAGGTGACCTGATAGAGGTTTATAAGATGTTGAGAGGTATAGATTGGGTAGATTCTCAGAGGCTTTTTCCCAGGGCTGAAATGGTCGCTATGAGAGGACACAGGTTTAAGGTGCTGGGGAGTAAGTACAGAGGAGATATTAGAGGTATGTTTTTCACTCAGAAGATGGTGGGTGAGTGGAATCAGCTGCTGGTGGTGGTGGAGGCAGATCTTTTAAGAGACTGTTGAGTAAGTACATGGAATTTAATAGCATAGAAGGTTACAGATAAGTCTAGTGGGTAGCGGTATGTTCGGTGCAACTTGTGGGCCGAAGGGCCTGTTTGTGCTGTAGTTTTTTGATGTTCTAATGTAGAATACCAAGTTAAAGTTCATCAGGTGATGAAGGGACAGTGCTCCGAAAGCTGGTGCTACCAAATAAACCTGTTGGGCTTTAACCTGGTGTTGTGAAACTTCTTACTGAGCCTACCCCAATCCAACGCTGGCAAGTCCACATTGTGGCTAATAAAAGACTTGTGGCCTTATCGGCATTTTAGATATCTCCATCATAACCTCCCTTCTCCGATATTCTGTGTCTTGGCTAACAAAACCAGTGTGTCATGTTCCTTTTAATAACCCTCCAGCTGCCCTTGGGGAAGTTGCCGGAGTTAAGGATAATTTTGACCCCATCTCAAAGCTTAATTTGAAACCTCAGCTGGTGCTTTGAGCTACCAGAAGTTGGCTAACGCCAAACTCTCAATGTGAGACATTGCTTTTGAATCGGGATAGGTTTTAATTCATGAAAAGATTTGCGTCTTTATTCCAACAAATTGATCCTTGGCTGTGTGCTGTGGAAGACGCACATGCTACCTCACACCCCATCTGCACCAGAGCTGGCAGCTCTACGCTTGAGAATTCTCGAAGCTCCGCTGATACTCCAACAGAACTACACCAAACAGAAGGAATTGTATCAACTCAGAGATTCCCAGTCTCAGCTGGAGGATTGATTGGGTTGAGTGATTAGCGCTACTGCCTCACAATGCCAGGGACCCAGGTTCAATTCCCGGCTTGAGTCACTGCAGAGTCTCCCAGTGTCTGAGTGGGATTCTTCTGGGTTCCTTCCATAGTCCAAAGGCATGATGGTTAGGTGCATTGGCTGTGCTAAATTCTCCCTCGGTGTATCCAAACCAGCGTCAGAGTGTGGCGACTAGGGGATTTTCACAGTAACTTCCTTGAATAAAGAACAAAGAAAATTACAGCACAGGGGATTCCGTAATTGTCTAAAATTTTGCATGTCTATCGATGCCCTTTCTTTTACATTCACAGGTGTTTCGGTCCGCCTTATTGACCAACAAGGGGCGTACACGCGGTGGGTCGTGCAAGGGCTGTTCTTGGATGTTGCTTCGAGAGTTGCCTAGTGCTTCACGTCGTTAGTGTACGCTTAAACTGGACCAACTGACAGGCAACACGACAGCTCAGTGACTATCACTGCGCTGTGCAGTTACGTGGATTTGGGCCTGTGTCTGTGGGAGTTTGCGCATTCTCCCTGTGCTTGTGTGGGTTTTCTCTGGGTGCTCCGGTTTCCTCCCACATCCCAAAAACGTGCTCTTTAGACTGATTGGTGTTAACAAATTGTCCCTAAATTAATCTTCCCTCAATCTTCCCCGATAGGTATAGACAAAGGTCATAGGTAGAGGAGGGCACTCATAATGTTAAAATGGCTCAATGGGCCGAAGGCCCTGTTTCCTGTGCTGTTCTTTGTTCTTAGGAACAGGCCCTTCGGCCCCTCCAAGCCTGCACTGACCATGCTGCCCAACTGAACCAAAATCCTTTCCCCTTCCAGAGACTATATCCCTCTATTCCCATCCTATTCATGTATTTGTCAAAACACCCCTTAAATCCCAGCATCTCCCCGGCAACGAGTTCCAGGCACTCACTACTCTCTATATAAAAACTCTGCCTCGTACATCTCCTTTAAACCTTGCCCCTCGCACTTTAAACCTGTCCCTCCCTAGTAATTGACCCTTCAACCCTGGGAAGAAATCTTTGTCTTGTACGAGTCAGACTGATTGGATGAGAGGCTATCGAAAGTTATTGAAGGAAGTAGACTAGCCATGTAAATATAATGGCAACTAAAGCAGGTCAGAGGAGGAGTGAGTAACTCACCTCCTGACTCCCCAAACCTGTCCACCATCTACAAGGCACAAGTGAGGAACAAAAAAACAATACAGCATGGGAAACAGGCCCTTCGGCCCAACGAGCCCGCACCACCATTTTAACATTATGAGTGTCCTCCTCTACCCGTGACCGTGACGGAATACTGCCCACTTAGACACATATTATATTGGTCCTTCAACACCTCCAGCACATTCCACCATTTGGCTAGAACATGGCTGATTCATTTCTCAAACCCATCTTCCTGTCTTGGTTCTGTAACTTTATCTCACAGAAGTCTGTGTGTTGACCTCCTCTGTGACAACTTTTTGTGGAGAAAATTCCAGATTTCCATGCCTATGGAATTAAAGGGTCCAGCAGTCCATGAGTACGTACTGTAAACCAATTGCAAAGTACCATTTTTATAATCATAGTAAGATAGATCTCAAGTCACTAGAACTTGTCTAGATGGGAGCAACTCCAGCAACACTCGAGAAACTTGACACCATCAAAAAAAGTAACGCATTTGATTGATACCCCATCCATAAACATGCATTCCCTCCACCAGCAACAAACAGTGACTGCAGTGTGTCTGATCTAAAAGATGCATCGCAGGAACTCACCAAGGTTCCTGCTTTCCAAACCTGTGACCTCTACCATCTAGAAGGACAAGATGCCTGGGAACACCATCACCTGCAAGTTCCCTCCCAAGCCCCTCGCCATCCTGATGTGGAAATTGATCAGCGGTTTCTTCGCTGTTGCTGGGTCAAAATCCCGGAATTCCCTCTCTGACAACGCTGTGGGTGTACTGACACCACAGTGACTGCAATGGGTTCAAGAAGGCGGCTCACCTTCTCAAAGGCAATGAGGGATGGGTAATAAATGCTGGCCCAGCCAGCGACACACACATCCTGTCAATGAATTTCAAACAAAGTGAGGATGGAAATAGCAGGGATGCTGGCCATATTTTTCCAGTCTTCCCTCAACTCAGGGGAGGTGTCAGAGGACCAGAGAGTCACAAATAATACATTACTGCTCAACACACGTACACACACACACACACATGCGCACACACACACACGCGCACACACACACAATACACATTGATACACACACACTGAGACACAAAGACACACACACACACACACACATACGTATACACACACATACTCACACGCACTCACTTACACACACACACACTCGCTCACACTCGCACACACACATACACACACTCACATCCTCACATACTCACACACACTCATTACGCAGACACACACACACACTCACGTACATACACACATACTCACACTCGCACACACACACACACACACACACACACCACACACACACACACACACACACACACACACACACACACACACACACACACACTCACACACACACACACACACACTCACACACACAGATACACAGACACAGTGAGACACAAATACACACACAGCATTCACAGGCACACATAGATGGACATACATAAACACACTTATGCACATGCAGACACTCAGACATGCACGCAGTCAGACACACACTCAAACACTCACTCTACACACACAGGCACACACATAGAAGGATATACACAAAGACGCACACAAAAACACTTATACACACATAGACAGACATATACAGACATTCAGACAGACACATGCATACAAGGATAGCCATGATGTGGAGATGCTGGCGTTGGACTGGGGTAAGAAATCTGACAACATCAGGTTAACTTCCAACCAATTTATTTGATAGTAAACTCGCAAACTTTCGGGGTTTCTCCCTTTGTCAGGTGAGTGGAGAGTTCTGGCCTCAGACAGAGCATGTAACAGCACAGAGAGTTTACAGATTACTGATGAGAATGTCAGTCTTTACACCTAACCTGCTCTTCAAGTCTTAAAGATGCAGACAATGTGAGTGAAGATAGAATTAGGGATAGGTTAAAGAGATGTGTATTGTCTCCAGACAGGACAGTAAGGGAGATTTTGCAAGCCCAGGCAAGTCATGGGGGTTACGGATAGTGTGACATGAACCCAAAATTCCAGTTGAGACCGTCCTTATGTGTGCGGAACTTGGCTATCAGTCTCTGCTCAGCGACTCTGCGCTGTCATGTGTTGTGAAGGCCGCCTTGGAGAACGTTTACCCAAAGATCAGAGGTCGAATGCCCGTGACCGCTGAAGTGTTCGCCAACAGGAAGGGAACAGTCTTGCCTGGTGATTGTCGAGCGATGTTCATTCATTCATTGTTGCATTTTTAAGACTTGAATAGCAGGTTAGGTGTAAAGATTCGCATTCTAATCAGTAATCTGTAAACTGTGTGTGCTGTTATATGCTCTGTCTGAGACCAGAACTCTCCATTCACCTGATGAAGGGGCAAACCCCGAAAGCTTGCGAGTTTCCTCCAGATAAATCGGTTGAACTTTAATCTGGTGTTGTGAGACTTCTTACAAGGATAGCCCCAGCAATTACAGGCCAGTCAGTTTAATGTTAGTGGTGGGCAAGCTTCTAGAAACAAGTACTCGGGATAGAATTAAAGTTTATTTCTTAGTGTCGCAAGCAGGCTTACGTTAACATTGCAATGAAGATACTGTGAAAATCATCTAACTGCTACACTCTGGTGCCTGTTCAGATGCACTCAGGGAGAATTTAGCATGGCCGATGCACCTAACCATCACGTCACTCCGACTGTATGAGGAAACTAGAGGAAACCCACGTAGGCATGGGAAGAATGTGCAAACTCCACACAGACAGTGACCGAAGCTGGGAATTGAACCTGGGTCCCTGGTGCTGTAAGGCAGTGGTGCTAACGACTGTGTCACTGTACCAGCCCAATTGGTAGCCACAAAAAAATGAAGTTGATAAGAAAGAGCCAGCACAGATTTCTAAAGGGCAAATTGTTTTTAGCTAATTATTGGAATGTTTTGAAGGGCCAATAGTAAGGATCGATGAGGGAAATACTGTCGATGTGGTATATGTGAACTTTCAGAAGCTATTTGATACAGTGCCATGCAACACCACCGTAGTGGGTTGGATCTCAAACAATGACAAGACAGAGTACAGGAATGAGACTGAGAATCTGGTGAACTGGTGCAGCAACAATAATCTCTCGCTCAGTGTCAACAAAATGAACGACAAATGAAGTTCCCAGACCCCTAACAATTGCCCTGATTCCTCTCATGCTGAGACTATGGTTAAGAAATCCCACCAACACCTCTATTTTCTCAGAAGGCCATGGAAATTTGGCATGTCAGCTAAGACTCTTGCCAACTTTTGCAGGTGCACCATAGAAAGCATTCTTTCTGGTTGTATCACAGTTTGGTATGGGCTCCTGCTCTGTCCAAGACCACAAGGAATTACAAAAGGTTGTGAATGTAGCCCAATCCATTACACAAACCAGCCTCCCACCCATTGACTCTGCCTACACTTCCCACTGTCTCGGCAAAGCAGCCAGCACAATTAAGGATCTGCTATACCCCGGGCATTCTCTCTTCCACTTTCTTCCGTCAGGAAGAAGATACAAAAGTTGAGGTCACGTACCAACCGACTCAAGAACAGCTTCTTCCCTGCTGCTATCAGACTTTCAAATGGACTTAACTTACATTAAGTTGATCTTTTTCTACAACCTAGTTATGACTGTAACACTACATTCTGCACGTTCTCGTTTCCTTCGCTACGAACAGTATGCTTTGGCTGTGTAGGGCACAGTAAACAATACTTTTTACTGTATGCCAATACATGTGACAATAATAAATCAAAGAAAATCAAAACAGACTTGTGAGAAAAATTATAGCTCATGAGATAAGAGGGACAGAATTGACAGAATAATGGAAAAAGGGAGCTAGGGTCAACTGATACTTTTGGGCTTAATTTTTTTTTGTGAGACACTTCCCTCTTTGATACAAAGGCAAACAAACTGTTTGCTTCAAAAGTTCTTTATTCTTCTTACATATGCAAGCTGGTAAACTTTTGCTACATAACTGCTACTCAGTGCTGGGAGTCAGGTAGAAAAGGTGCACCGAACAATGGGACAGCCTCTTTTATATAGCTTTTTACAATCCTTCAGGTCACATGTGATCTGATACAATATAGCTAATCACAGGATACCCGTTGTTCTGGTCAGGTTAACCATATCTAAGGTCATAACATCACTATATTGAAAGAAAGAGGACTGTGAAAGGGTAAATTTATTAATCACAGATGTCTTAAGCTTGTCATTTTGAAATCAACTCAAAAGTTGTCTGTTGCATGTGATGTTAACCTCTTAATATCTCTGGCTGGGGGAGAGTTCATCGTGGAGGGGTCAAGATTGGGATCTTGCTTCTCCTGGTATATTCTAATGATCTAGAAGTTGGTGTGCCGGGGACATGTTGAACCTTTACGGTTGACACAAAACTTAGAGGCATTCAAACTGTGAGGAGGCCAGTGCAGAACCTCCAAAGTACATAGCATAACCAAGCTGGTGGAATGGGCAGATAGCTAGCAGATAAAATTCAATGCGGAGAAGTGCGAGATGATGAATTTTGATTGGAAAAACATGGACAGACAATTGAAAACTAAGGGGTGCAATTCTTAAGTAGTTTTGAAATGAGTAGTTTTGCTATGACTATCATTCTCAAGTATGAATTGATATGTTATTTAGCTTTTAGTGCTAAATTGATAAAAACTGTTTGAAAATATGCTAAGCCGACATTATTGGAAACCAGCCAGGTTAGTTAAATAGACAACCTTAATTGTGAGGCAATTAAAAAATAAGTAATTCATTAATAGATATACTAGCTAGGCTGATAATGTAATCTGAAGCATAAAAAATTTATAACTTTCGTAATTATAGAAACATTATGATTTCAAACTTGATTATTAATAGGAACTCTTAAAATGTCGTGAGAATTATAATGTCCTCTGTCCCCAGACAGGCCTGATAGATGATATGAACTTGTTTAACCTTGACTGGAGATACAAATAAGCTATTCTTCAAGATGTCTCAATTATAAATGACTGACAGTTATATTAATCAATTATTGTTCAACATTTAAGCTAACTCATGATAAGAGATACAGCTTATGCCTTAGAGTTGAGACAATATGAGTAATTAGTCAGAATAACTCATTCAATAGGCGAACTCTTGTCTCATTATTGACAAATTATAGGCCAATTGGCTATTTTCCAATGATTAACTGATGTGTCTTTTCAATATCTAAAACGTACCTGGCAGGGGTGAAGCCAGTCGGTCTGGCTGCAAGGCAGGCCTATTGCGCTTGAAGTGAGCTGATACCTGAGATGGTGCTTTGCCCTGGCTAGGGTAGAGTAAAGGATCAGGTTGGCCAATGAGGAAAATGCAAGGCTTTGCCTGACATTTAGGCAGGTTCTTTACACAGAGGGTGGTGAGAGCGTGGAATGCCCTGCCTGCAGCAGTTGTGGACTCGCCTACTTTGGGGGCATTCAAATGTTCGGTGGAGAGGCATATGGATGATATTGGAATAGTTTAGGTTAGAGCGTCCACTGGCCGGCGCAACATCGAGGGCCGAGGGGCCTGTACTGCGCTGTAATGTTCTATGTTCTATAAGTTTGTCAAAGCCATCTCAGCCTTCTGGCTAAAATGAAATGTTAAATCAAGCTCAGGAAGGACTTCTAGTCGGCTTTGATCTTTGTTTGATTGAGCCCGAGTTAAAGTTTGTCTGTCAGTGTCACAGGTTGACCTACATTAACACTGCAATGAAGTTACGATGAAAATCCCACAGTCGAAACACTCCGACACCTGTTCGGGTACACTGAGGGAGAATTTAGCACGGCCAATGCACCCTAACCAGCACGTCTTTGCGAGGAAACCGGAGCACCCAGAGAAAACTCAAGCAGACATAGCAAGAACGTGCAAACTCCACACTGACAGTGACCTAAACCGGGAATCGAACCTGGGTCCCTGGTGCTGTGAGGTAGCAGTGCTAACCAACGTGCCACCACGCCGTCATTGTATGCACGTCTTGCCCATAGAACTGTACCCCAGCGAGTTTTAGGAATAAAACAGGAATGAAATTGGCCATAAGGAGGAAGCATTTCCTGCATTGGGATTGGAAGGGCTAGGAGTGCACAATGTTTCGTCAATACTGGGTGGCACGGTAGCACAGTGGTTAGTGCTGCTACTTCACAGCTCCAGGGTCCTGGGTTCAATTCCCAGCTCAGGTCACTGTCTGTGCACAGTTTGCCCATTCTCCTCGTGTCTGCGTGAGTTTCCTCTGGGTGCTCCAGTTTCCTCCCACAGTCTAAAGATATGTGGGTTAGGTTGATTGGCCATCCCAAGAAATTGCCCCTTAGTGTCCAGGAATGTGTAGGTTAGAGGGATTAGTGGTTATAATGTGGGGGTAGGGCGTTGGTGGGATTCTGTTTAGAGCAGAATCGAAGTGCGTCTTTCTGAGCTGTAGGGTTCTATGACACTTCCATTCCAACATAAGTAGCTGGCGTACATCAGGTCAGTAAATTCAGCAGTCACGGAAAAGGAGGATGAGGATGTTGTCTTCACCAACACCAAGTTGCAGTCAACATTTACGGAGCAGGAAAAGCGTACTTGAGCCTGGTTCACCCTTAAGTTCTCACTCATCAAAAGTTGACGGGCTGGAGAATAGCTGGTCATCGGCACATTGTTTTTTTTTTGTGGTATCTTGCTGTGCACAAATTGGCATCTGGACTTTCCTGGAATGCAACCGTCAAGTGCAGAGGTTTCTATAATTGGGTCATTCACATTTGGACTTCCTTCCCTGCCTCACCCCCACCCCCTCCAAGATACAGCTGATCACAACGTGGCATACTTTAGGAACCAATAGTTCGATTCATCTCAAGCAAGATGAATATCCTGGGACAGGGAAAAAGGTCTCCACCAAGGAAGGAGTCTATCTGAAGTCATCCTGTTGCGCCCAATGAGGCGGCGCTAAGAACGAAGGGGCGCAGGTTCATCCCTCCTCAGTTGGGCGCAGAACACTTTGGGAGTCACATCCAAATTGGGGCTGGTGCTGGTATTAGTTCCCACAGAGGGGATGGCGGGGGTGGGGGTGGGGTGTGTGTGTGGGGGGGGGGGGGGGGGGGGTTGGAGGCAGTAACAAATCTGGGTATTCTCCCAAGAACCATCCATGAGCCCATATATTCCGCACAGTGCAGACAGAGGCTATCTGACCCATCAAGTCTGCACCAAATCTCTGAAAAAACACCTTCCATCTTACACAGGAAGAACAGCTTCTTCCCTGCTGCTATCAGACTTTCAAACGGACTTAACGTACATTAAGTTGATCTTTTTCTACAACCTAGTTATGACTGTAACACTACATTCTGCACGTTCTCGTTTCCTTCGCTACGAACAGTATGCTTTGGCTGTGTAGGGCACAGTAAACAATACTTTTTACTGTATGCCAATACATGTGACAATAATAAATCAAAGAAAATCAAAACAGACTTGTGAGAAAAATTATAGCTCATGAGATAAGAGGGACAGAATTGACAGAATAATGGAAAAAACATCTTCCATCTTACCCCATATCCTGCTTGTACGCTAAGGGGCAATTTAGCATGGCCAATTCACCTAACCTGCACATCTTTGGACTATAAGGACAATTTAACATTGCCAATTCACAATTTAGCATGGCCAATTCACCTAACCTGTACACCTTTGGACACAAAGGGGCAATTTAACATGGTCAATCCACCTAACCTGCACATCTTTGGACAGTGGGAGGCAACCAAAGCACCCAAAGGAAACCCACACAGACACGGGGAGGATATGCAAACTCCACACAGGCAGCCATGAATCAGTGCTGGAATCAAAGCTGTGTGCCTGGCGCCATGGGACAGCAATTGTAACACTGAGGTTGTAAAATGTGGTGATTAAATCTAGCTTTTTCTTTTAACAGTGGGATGGTGGTTCAATTTGCCTCTTAGACCCAGTGCACATTGAGTTTATTCGAATCTAACATTGCGATTCAGAGTACTCAGCCAGGCAGGTAAGAAAGAGTGTGCTATGGATTGGAAGAGAAGCGAAAAGAGAGGGAGCATATCAATCAAACAGGGCTGTGGGAGTGAAAACGTTTGCTTTTATTTCATTTATGACTGTCACAAGTACAGTAAAGTTCTCTTATATACATTTATACGGTCCCTTCCTTGCTTGCAGTACCTTCACTCCAATTCCTCTGATTAGATTGCGAGAGTAAATTCAGTTCTGCTGCAGGATTTACTGCGGTGAGTGCCGGGTATATTACAGGCTGTGTGAATTTTACATCCCTTCCAGAACGGAACAAGATTAATTCCCCTGACAAAGCCAGCCTGCACTCCCGAGGTAATGGGATATTGTCCAAATCCGACCAGGAAATCTTTGGCTTTCACGCTGAGACGGGGCGGGTGACACCCACCGAGCGATGGATGAGCAACGCGATTGGGGCTGAGTTTCCATTTATTTACCCTGGCACCAATCCCCCATTTTGTGTCCTGGCCTTTATTGGAATGATGTGGAGATGCTTGTGTGCGACTGGGTTAAACACAGTACAAAGTCTCACAACACCAGTGTTAAAGTCCAACAGGTTTATTTGATAGCAAAAGCCACTAGCTTTCGGAGCTCTGTTCCTTCTGGAGCAGCCTTTCCTTTCGGAGCAGTGCTTATTGAGAAGTATAAGCGATAAATGTATCTACTTATTGACAAAGCCTAGAGAACGCAAACACTCTTCCCCCCACCCCCACTCCTCCCCCACATAGCGAGAAACTATGCTTTAAAAGTAAAATAAAGTTTATTTATCAGTCGCAAGTACATTAACACTGCAATGGAGTTACCGTGAAATTCTCCTAGTCGCCACACTTCAACACACTTCAAGTCAATGCACCCTAACCAGTGCGGCTTTTAGATTGTGGGAGGAAACTGCAGCACCTGGAGGAAACCTATGCAGACACGGGAAGAATGTGCAAACTCTACACAGACAGTGACCTAAGCTGGTGATAGAACCTGGGCCCCTGGCGCTGTATGGCAGTAATTCTAACCACTGTGCCACCATTCAGTCCCTGGCCAGTACCCTGAACTTCCCCCAGCTGCTGCCACTGACCATCAGAGCACACACGCCTTCACTGTGACAATGTTAAAACATGAACAAGTGACGTAATGGTATTGTCACTGGCTGAGTAATCCAGAGAGGTAGGGTAAAGCTCTGGGGACCCAGGTTCGAATCCCACCACGGCTGACAATGAAATTCGAATTCAATAAAAATCTAGAATTAGAAATCCCATGATGACCATTGTCAAAAAAACCCATCTGGTTCACAGGTACTCCTTTAGGGAAGGAAATCTGCTGTCCTTACCCAGTCTGGCCTACATGTGACTCCAGAGCCGCAGCAGTGTGGTTGACTCTCAACTGCCCTCTGAAATGGAGGGCAGTTAGATCATATAACCCGACAGGGCAGAAAGAGGCCATTCGGCCCATTGAGTCTGCACCAACCACAATCCTACCCCCATATCCTTACATATTTTTCTTACTAATCCCTAACGTATATCTCTCAGCATGCTAAGGGACAATTTTAGCATGGCCAATCAAATCCACACATCTTTGGACTGCGGGAGGAAACTGGAGCGCCCGGAGGAAACCCACACAGATACAAAGGACAAAGAACAAAACAGCATGGGAAACAGGCCCTTCGGCCCAACGAGCCCGTGTCACCACCCCGATGTTCCCACCTCTACCCGTGATCCCTGTCCATGTTTATAGATCTATGGATTAAAAACCAAATTTGAGACAATTTAGGGAGAATTTGTTTTGCCAATTAGCCTAAGAGCACATCTTTAGGATGTGGGAGGAAACCGGAGCACCCGGAGAAAACCCGCACAAGCACGGGGAGAATGCGCAAACTCCCACAGACACAGACACAAATCCATGTATCTGCACAGCACAGCGATAGTCACTGAGCTGTCGTGTTGCCCATCAAATGGTCCAGGTCAAGCGTACACGAACGACGTGAAGCACTAGGATACTCAAAAAAAAAATCCAAGAGCAGTCCTCTCACGACCCATCGCGTGTAATGCCCCTCGTTAGACAACAAGGTGGACCAAAGCACCTGTAGGATAAATACAAGTACATCAATATCATCATCTATTTACACACTTCCCAGGGACTCCCAAGGCTCATGATCCCTATTTTAAATCAGTTTTCTATACCCCTCCATTCACATTCTGTTCATGTGCCCATCTAAGTATTTCTTAAATAACTCCAGAGTACCTGCCTCCACCACTTTACTTGGCAGCGCATTCCATACCACCACCACCCTCTGTGTGAAAAAACTCCCTCTCGCATCCAAATTGTACCTTACCCCCCTCACCCTAAGCCCGTGACCCCTCGTGCTATTCGAGTCCATCCGCGGAAACAGCTTAGCCCTGTTTACTCTATCTATACCCCTCATAATCTTGTACACCTCTATTAGATCTCCTCTAAGTCTACGTCTTTCTAAGGAAAACAGCTCCAGTTTGCCTAGTCTCTCCTCGTAACTCAGACCTTCCACACCAGGCAGCATCCTGGTAAACCTCCTCTGCACTCTCTCCAGAGTCTCCACGTCCTACCGGTAGTAGGGCGACCAGAACTGGACGCAGTATTCCAAATGAGGTCTAACCAATGTTTTATACAACTGCAACATTAAAGGCCAGCTCTTGTACTCTATACCCCTTCCTATAAAGGCTAACGTACTATGTGCTTTCTTCACAACCTTCCCCACTTGCTCTGCCACCTTCAGAGACTTGTTCACCTGCACCCCCAGGTCCCTCTGCGTTTCTATACTCTTAATAGGTCTACCCTTTATCATATACCTCTCCCCTACATTTTTTCTTCCAAAATGCATCACCTCACATTTATCAGGACTGAATTCCATTTGCCATCTGTCTGCCCAGGCTACCAGCCTATCTATGTCCTGCTGCACCGCCTGACACTGCTCCTCACTATCCGCAAGTCCAGCCATCTTTGTATCGTCTGCAAACTTGCTGATCACTCCACTTACTCCCTCTTCCAAATCGTTTATATATATTACAAGTAGAAGAGGTCCCAGTACCGAGCCCTGCGGTACACCACTAGGAGAATGTGCAAACTCCACATGGACAGTGACCCGAGCCAGGAATTGAACCCGGGTCCCTGCAGCTGTGAAGAAGCAGTGCTAACCCACTGTGCTACCGTGCCTCTCCACGGGATGGATTAGTTAGGGATGGACAATGAATGCTGGCCCAGCCAGTGATGCCCCGGTATTTTGTCAAAATGAATATTGGCATTGTGTAAATAAGGCTGGTTGAGATTGGCGCCTGCTTTCATTCTCTATAATCTGACTGTCAGAAAATTAACAAGATTGTAAGCATATAAATCACCTTAAAAATCTTAAATGTTCTGGCTCCATCATCATTTCATTCATTCTGCGGTCATGCCAGCAGCTTTCGAAGTTCATGCCGTTATGATCTCCAATAACAAGGGGCGGTACGGTGGCACAGTGGTTAACACTGCTGCTTCACAGCGCCAGGGACCTGGGTTCGATTCCAGTCCTGGGTCACTGTCTGTCCTGAGATATGGCAGATGGAGTTTAATCCAGATAAATGCAAGGTGATGCGTTTTGGAAAAAAAATAATGTAGCGGGGAGTTACATGATAAAAGGTAGGCCTATTAAGAGTATAGAAACGCAGAAGGACCTGGTGGTGCAACTACACAAGTTCTTGAAGGTGGCAGTACAGGTGAAGAAGGTGTAGAAGAAGGCCTATTGTGTGCTTGCTTTTATAGGGAGGGGTATAGAGTATAAAAGCTGGCGCTTAATATTGCAGTTGTATAAAACATTGGTTCACCTGCATTTGGAGTACTGCATCCAGTTCTGGTCGCCTTACTACCAGAAAGACGTGGAGACCCTGGAGAGAGCGCAGAGGAGGTTTACCAGGATGCTGCCTGGTATGGAAGGACTGAGCTATGAGGAGAGATTGGGCAAATTGGGGCTGTTCTCCTTAGAAAGACAGAGAGTGAGGGGAGATCTAATAGAGGTGTAGAAGATTATGAAGGGTATAGATAGAGTGAACAGTGGTAAGCTTTTTCCTAGGTTGGATACATTAATTACGACGGTCCACGGGCTTAGGGTGAGGGGGGGGGGCGAGGTATAATTCGGATGTTAGAGGGAGTTTTTTCACACAAAGGGTGGTGGAGGCAGGCACACCGTCATTCTTTAAGACTTACTTAGACAGGCACATGAGCGGACTAGAGATGGAGGGATACAGGAGACTTTTCTAAATAAAGATCAAGAACCTTCTAGAACATAGAACATAGAACATGGAACATTACAGCACAGAACAGGCCCTTCGGCCTTCGATGTTGCGCCGACCAAAATAAAAAGCAATGACCCTCCAAACTAAACCATTCCCTTCTCTTCCATATACTTATCAACTAACCCCTTAAATGCCACCAAACTTGGTGCATTTACAACTGCCGCAGGCAGGGCATTCCACTCCCGAACCACCCTTTGGGTAAAGAACCTACCTCTGATATCCGTCCTATAACTATCACCCCTTAATTTAAAGCTGTGTCCCCTCGTGCTAGCTTTCTCCATCCTAGGAAAAAGGCTATCACTGTCCACCCTATCTAAACCTCTAATCATCTTATATGTTTCAATAAGGTCCCCTCTTAGCCGCCTCCTTTCTAACGAAAACAACCTCAAATCCCTCAGCCTCTCTTCATAAGACTGCCCTCCATACCAGGCAACATCCTGGTAAACCTCCTCTGTACCCTCTCCAATGCCTCCACATCTTTCTTATAATGTGGGGACCAGAACTGCACACAATACTCCAAGTGCGGCCGCACTAGAGTTTTGTACAGTTGCAACATGACGTTGCGGCTCCGAAATTCAATCCCCCTACCAATAAAAGCTAAGACTCCATATGCCTTCTTAACAACCTTATCGACTTGACTGCCTACTTTCAGGGATCTATGCACAAATACACCAAGATCCCTCTGTTCATCAACACTATTAAGAATCCTACCATTAGCCCTATACTCTACACATTTATTATTCCTGCCAAAGTGCATTACCTCACACTTTTCCACATTAAACTCCATTTGCCACCTCTCGGCCCAGCTCTGCAACTTGTCCAAGTCTCTCTGCAAACTATAACACCCCTCTTCACTATCTACCACTCCACCGACTTTAGTGTCATCTGCAAATTTACTAATCCATCCTTAATACCCTCATCCAGATCATTTATAAAAATTACAAACAGCAGGGGCCCCAAAACAGACCCCTGAGGTACACCACTTGTCACCGAACTCCACGATGAATATCCCCCATCAACCACCACCCTCTGTCTTCTATCTGCCAGCCAATTCCTAATCCAATTAGCTAAATCACCCTCAATCCCATACATCTGCATTTTCTGCAGAAGTCTTCCATGGGCCACCTTATCGAACGTCTTACTAAAGTCCATATATACCACATCAACCGCCTTACCCCCATCCACCTCCTTAGTCACTTTTTCAAAAAACTCAATGAAGTTAGTACGGCATTGATTCTGTTGTACCTGAGAATCAATTGTTTCCTCCGGACCTTGCAACATATTTCATGGCTCACTTGCTTTATTTCTACGCTTCTGGGGATTCTGTAAATGTCTAAGTTGTGTATGTTTATTGATGTCTTTTCCTTTACATTCACAGGTGATTCGGTCCGTCTTGTTGACCAACAAGGGGCGTACACGCAGTGAGTCGTGCGAGGGCTGCTCTTGGATGTTGCTTCGAGAGTTGCCTAGTGCTTCACATCGTTAAACTGGGCAACACGACAGCTCAGTGACTATCGCTGTGCTGTGCGGATACATGGATTTGGGCCAGTGGGAGTTTGCACATTCTCCCCATGATTGTGTGGGTTTTTTCCGGTGCTCCGATTTCTTCCCACACCCCAAAAATCGTGCTCTTAGGCTGATTGGTGTAACAAATTGTCCCTAAATTAGTTCTCCCTCAATCTTCCCCAATAGGCGTAGACAAAAGTCATAGAGAGAGGTGGGCCCTCATCATGTTAAAATGGCGGTGCGGGCTTGTTGGGCCGAAGGACCTGTTCCCGTGCTGTGTTGTTCTTTGTTCTTTGTCCTCTCCGTGAGTGCGTGGGTTTCCTCTGGGTGCTCTGATTTCCTCCCACGGTCCAAAGATGCGCAGGTTAGGTTGATTTGATAGGGCTCGTATCAAAGAACAAAGAACAAAGAGCAACACAGCACGGGAAACAGGCCCTTCGGCCCAACGAGCCCACGCCACCATCCTAACGTCCTAATGACATATCCTTGTCTTTAGGCTATGCCTATTGTTGAAGATTCCCATATAGGGACCAATATAGGGACAATTTGTTACCCAATCAGCCTAAGAGCACATTTTTGGGATGTGGGAGGAAACCGGAGCACCCGGAGGAAACCCACGCAACCACGGGGAGAACGCGCAAACTCCCGCAGACACAAATCCATGTGTCAGCACAGCAACAGCGATAGTCTCTGAGATGTCATGTTGCCCATCAGATAATCAGGGAGATTAGTAGGGTAAATATGTGGGGTTAACAGTGTATGGGTGGGGTTGTGGTTGGTGCAGAATTGATGGCCCAAATGTCCTTCTTCTGCATTGTAGGGATTCTATGATTCTAAGCTTGCAGGCGACACTATAAAAGATGTACTTGTAGATGGTGAGGAAAGCTTTCGAAAATTGCAGCAGGGTCTTGATTGGATGGGGAAGTGAGTCTAGAAATGGAGTTCGATACAGATAAACCTGAGGGGTTGCATTTTGGAAAATCAGATCAAGATAGGACTTTGACGGTGGATGAGGAACCTTGGGGAATATCATGGAACAGAGGAGTTCAGCTACACTGTTCTCTGAAGAAGGAGTCACAGGTAGATAGGACAGTGAAAAAGTCTTTTGACATGCCGGCCTTTATCACCCACGGCACAGAAGTTGGGAAGTTATGTGTTGCAGTTGTACCTGAGGACATATCTATCGAAAGAGGTTACTAAACTAGAGAGAAGAGATTTCTAAGGGTGTTGCCATGACTCGAGGGCCTGAGTTTATAGGAAGAGGTGGGACAGGTTAGGATTTTCTTCTTAGGAGTACAGGAGGCTGAGGTGGGGTGATCTTCGAGAGGTGTTTTTGAACATGAGAGGCATGAATAGGGAGAATATACTGAATCTTTTTCCCAGGCTTGGAGAATTGAGAACAAGAGGACATGGGTTTAAGAGGGGAAAGTTGAGGAGCAACTTTTTTACACAGAGGGTGGTACGTGTGTCGAAAGAGGAAGTGGCTGAGGCAGGGACATTGGCAACATTTACAAGGAATTTGGACAGATACATGGATAGAAAAGATTTAGAGGGATTTGGGCTAAATACAGGCAAATGGGGTTAGCTTAAATGGGCATTTTGGTTGGCATGGACCAGTTTGGGCTGAAGGGCCTGTTTCTGTGTTGTAGATTCCATGATTCTATGAAAAACTGCAAGCCTGTGGTGAACACAAACAGGTTTTAACTGGTACAAAGCAATAATGGACCCACTCAGGGGCCTGCTTTACCAAGGACTTGGTTATACGATGTCCGCCTAGTTAGTTAATTATCAGTCCCCAGGGAGCTTGTATTTTATGAGTCCTAAATGGAGAGCAATAAGTGGTTCCTCATGCAAGTATTTTTGTTTATTTTTAAGATCATTTATTAGTGTCACAATAGGCTCATGTTACTGCAATGAAGTTCTTGTGAAAATCCTCTAGTTGCCACACTCTACAGTCTGTTCGTTTACACTAAGGATGAATTTAGTACGACCAATGCACCTAACCACATCTATAGGACTGTGGGAGGAAACCAGAGCACCCGGAGGAAACCCACACAGATACAGGGAGAATGTGCAAACTCCACACGGACAGTGACCCAAGCTGGGAATCAAACTCAGGCCTCTGGTGCTGTGAGGCAGCCATTGTGCCACTTAATATAAAGTAAATCCATTCAAAAGGCTGACGGCAGCAGGGAAGAAGCTGCTTTTGAGTCGGTCGGTACGTGTCCTCAGACTTTTGTATCTTCTTCCTGACGGAATAAAGTGGAAGAGAGAATGTCCGGAGTGCGTGGGGTCCTTAATTATGCTGGCTGCTTTGCCAAGGCAGTGGGAAGTGTAGACAGAATCAATGGATGGAAGGTTAGTTTGTGTGATGGATTGGGCTACAGTCATGACTCTTTATAGCTGCGATTTTGGCCAGAGCAGGAGCGATATCAAGCTGTTATAAACCACGAAGGATGCTTTCTATGGTGCATCTATAAAAATTGATGACGGTCGTAGTTTGGCTTGGGAGATGGGGGAACAGGGGGACTTCCTCAGGAGCTGCACCACCTCCCCTGCCTGCCCTCTCCCCAACCCCGTCAACCTGCCAAGAATTTTTTTCTTTTCCAGCCCTCCGTCACAGGAGATCTATCCTCCTCGGCGGTCTGGGAATTGAGGGAATAGTTCTTAAGTGCCCAATAATTGATGGTTAGATTCTCTGTTGCTGGAGATGGTCATTATCTGTCACTTGCTCGGTGCAAGTGTTCGTTTCTCCGTGTGACGAGGTCATTGCTCGGAACATTCTCCCTCGTCTATTGTTGCGGTGCTTTGCGATACATTAACCCAACCGCATTTACTTTCTCTCGCTCAAAAACTCAAAGCCCCTGCAGTTCACGGTGAAGATTTGATGCTCTGGCAGCCCCTCCTTGTTGTCCCTTGCTGCGAAGCTGCAAAGTATGGCCCAGAAAAACCTCAGTCTCGATATCCTGATCTCTGTAACCGAGATGACAGCTGCAGGGTAGCACAGTGGTTGTGGGGATGGCACGGTAGCACAGTGGTTAGCACTGCTGCTTCACAGCTCCAGGGACCTGGGTTCGATTCCTGGCTCAGGTTACTGCCTGTGTGGAGTTTGCACATTCTCCTCATGTCTGTGTGGGTTTCCTCTGGGTGCTCCGGTTTCCTCCCACAATCCAAAAGATGTGCGGGTTAGGTTGATTGGCCATGCTAAGAAATTGCCCCTTAGTGTCCAGGGATGCGAGGATTAGAGGGATTAGTGCGCATAATATGTAGGGGTGTGGGGGTAGGGTCAATATGGGATTGTGTTTGATGCAGACTCAATGCACTGAAGGGCCTCTTTCTGCACTGTAGGGTTCGATGTTTCTCACAGCTAGGTTCGATTCCCGGCTTGGGCCACTGCCTGTGTGGAGTTTTCATGTTCTCCCCATGCCCGAGTCATAGAATCCCTGCAGTGCAGAAGGAAGCCATTTGGCCCATCAAGTCTGCACCGAACACAATCACAACCAGGCTCTAGACCCAGAACCCCACATATTGATACTAAGGGGACAATTTAGCATGGCCAATCAACCTAACCCGCACATCTTTCAGACTGTGGGAGGAAACCCATGCAGACACAGGGAGAACATGCAAATTCCACATAGATTGTGACCTGAGGCTGGAATTGAATGCAGCTGTGAGGGAACAGCTCCCACCCTACGCAAATTTCCTCTGAGTGGGCTGGTTTCCTCCCGCAGTCTGAAAGACACGCTGGTTAGAGTGCATTGTCTAAATTCTCCCTCAGTGTACCCAAACAGGTGCCGGAGTGTGGCGACTGGGGGATACATGCCTACTTGCGACACTAATAAATAAACTTTAAATGTTGGGTATTTTACACCCTGGATTTTCTACTTCCATGACACTAATGTGCATAAAGTAAAGTTTAAAATGTATTTATTAGTCACAAGGAAGGATTACGTTAACACTGCAGTGAAGTTATTGTGAATATTCTCTAGTCGCCACACTCCGGTGCACGTTTGGGTCAATCCAGCACGTCCTTGGATTGCGGGAGGAAACCGGAGCCCCCGGAGAAAACCCATGCAGACATGGGGAGAACATGCAGACTGCACACACAGGGTGACCCAACTTGAGAATCGATCCTGATTCCCTGGTGCTGTGAGCCGGCAGTGCTAACCACTGCGTCACCGTGCTGTCCTACAGTGGGATGTTATTATTGCCCCCACCTCGCCTTCCCCCACCACCCCCCCCCACATGATATTATGGTCCCACCAAAGTTGATGGCAATTCAAATAGCTATTCACATCCGCCAGAAGGAGATGAGCTACGGCGGGGCTGGAAAATCCTGGTCTGGAACGCGTTACAACTTGCATTCACCAAGCTTTGAAATGTCTCATCCACAGCCAGGAAACGCGGGAGATCTTGAGAAAAGATGCTGGGCGCCCATCCCAGTGACATCGCAACTATATTTTGGTCCACTGGTGGGAGGGAGAGTCAGAGGTGCATCCATCGAAATTCGATTGGGCGTTAAAGCCCACTGAATGAGTTGTTAGCTGTGATACACTCAATTTGGAATTAAGAATCTACTGATGACCATGAAGTCAAAGAACAAACGAAGAACAAGAACAAAACAGCATGGGAAACAGGCCCTTCGGCCCAACGAGCCCGCGCCGTCACCCCGATGTTCCCACCTCTATCCATGATTCCTGTCCATGTTTATAGATCTATGGATTAAAAACCAAATTTGAGATAATTTAGAGAGAATTTGTTTTGCCAATTAGCCTAAGAGCACATCTTTGGGATGTGGGAGGAAACCGGAGCACCCGGAGAAAACCCACGCAAGCACGGGGAGAATGCGCAAACTCCCACAGACACAGGCCCAAATCCATGTATCTGCACAGCACAGCGATAGTCACTGAGCTGTCGTGTTGCCCATCAAATGGTCCAGGTCAAGCGTACACTAACGACGTGAAGCACTAGGATACTCTCGAAAAAAATCCAAGAGCAGCCCTCTCACGACCCATCGCATGTATGTCCCTTGTTAGACAACAAGGTGGACCAAAGCACCTGTAGGATAAAAACAAGTACATCAATATCATCATCTATTTACACACTTCCCAGGGACTCCCAAGGCTCATGATCCCTATTTTAAATCAGTTTTCTATACCCCTCCATTCCCATTCTGTTCATGTGCCCATCTAAGTATTTCTTAAATAACTCCAGAGTACCTGCCTCCACCACTTTACTTGGCAGCGCATTCCATACCCCCACCACCCTCTGTGTGAAAAAACTCCCTCTAGCATCCAAATTATACCTTACCCCCTTCACCCTAAGCCCATGACCCCTCGTGTTATTTGAGTCCATCCTAGGAAAAAGCTTAACCCTGTTTACTCTATCTATACCCCTCATAATCTTGTACACCTCTATTAGATCTCCTCTAAGTCTAAGTCTTTCTAAGGAAAACAGCTCCAGTTTGCCTAACCTTTCCTCGTAACTCAGACCTTCCATACCAGGCAGCATCCCGGTAAACCTTCTCTGCACTCTTTCCAGAGTCTCCGATAGTAAGGTGACCAGAACGGGACGCAATATTCCAAATGAGGTCTAACCAGCGTTTTATACAACTGCAACATTAAAGGCCAGCTCTTGTACTCTATACCCCTTCCTATAAAGGCTAGTATACCATAAGCTTTCTTCACAACCTTCTCCACTTGCTCTGCCGCCTTCAGAGACTCGTGCACTTGCACCCCCAGGTCCCTCTGCGTTTCTATACTCACTCTTCCACAATTCGGCTCTGAGTCCACACTCAGGCTGACTCAATCAAGTGCAGTGAGCAGCAGCAATAGCAGACCTACACAATCAAACACAGCTGAATTAACCATTGTAAGATTCACTCGGATATGTTGCCGCCCACCACTAACATCTCATTACCCCAGATTCTGGTGCGCCTGAGGAACACTGGACAAGTTTAGAACATAAGAAATGGGAGCAGGGGTCGGCCATCCAGCCCCTCGAGCCTGCCCCGCCATTCAATAAGATCATGGCTGATCTGTAGTGGTTCAGTACCACTTTCCCACTTTCTCCCCATAACCCTTAATTCCCTTGTCTGTCAGAAACCTATCTACCCGTGACTTAAATATATTCAGCGAGGTAGCCTCCTCCGCTTCAATGGGCAGAGAATTCCAGAGATTCACCACCCTTTGAGGGAAGAAGTTCCTCCCCAACTCGATCTAAATGCCGCCCCCCCTTATTTTGAGGCTGTGCCTTCTAGTTCTGCTATCCTTTCTAAGCAAGAAGAATCTCTCTACCTCTACCCTATCCATCCCCTTCATTCTCTTACATTTTTCTATAAGATCCCCTTTTCAGCTTTCTAAACTCCAAGTACAGACCCAGTCTATTCAATCTCTCTTCATAGATTAACCCCTTCATCTCCAGTATCAACCCAGTGAACTTTCTCTGCACTCCCTCCAAGGCCAATATATCCTTCCACAAATGCGGCAACCAAAACTGCACCCAATACTCCAGCTGCGACCTCACCAGTACCCTGTACAGTTGCAGCAAGACCTTCCTGCTTTTATATTCTATCCCCCGTAGCTATAAAAGCCAACATTCAATTTGCCTTCTTGATCACTTGCTGCACCTGCAGACTGGGTTTTTGCGATTCGTGCACAAGAACCCCCAGGTCCCTCTGCATCATAGCATGCTGGATTGGGATTGGCTTTAGAACATAGAACATAGAAAAACTGCAACACAAACAGGCCGTTCGGCCCACAAGTTGCGTCGAACATATCCCTACCTACTATAACTTTCTATCTTACTAAGTCCCAAAGGCTTTGTCCTTGAAACCTAACCAAGAATGGTTTGACCTGCCAATGTTCATTCCCAAACAACTTCATAAACACAAGGCCTAACCCAACAAATCCCGTTGCGTTCGGGTTAAAAGAGTGGGGGAGGAGGCATGATTGAAAACAGCACCACATTGAAAAGTAAATTGAGAATGTATCTTGAACCAAAGGTCTAAATTCACATCTTTTGCTGGCTTTCAGATAGAAGATTTCCTGCATTCAATTTTTGATATTTTATTAAAATGTCTACACTTGACAGCGTAAGAACTGGCTATCCTCCAGCACTTTTCTTCCTTAAAGTTTACGAGGCTACCTTGCGTGAGTAATGAAGAACACATTAGCATCAATCAAAAAGTTGGGAGATTCAAGTGTGTGGACGGAATGTTAATCTTCATTTCTGTGGCCAAGAAAAAAATAATCTCTTGGTTCTTTTTTCCAGTTTATTTCCCTCTCTGAAATTCATCAAATACTTCTCCCGGGTGTGGTAACTGGAGGGGTCGCAATAGCGAAAGGCTAGAGAGCTTCCTGTGTGCTATTATGACACTATAATGGAACTCAAGACTGACATCCTTGCTCCTCATTCTACTATTTTCACATTCATGTCTGCCATTGGAAACAAACAGAAAAGAACCAAATCTCAAGAATAAAGTGGAAATGATTGAAAGCTTCAAGTTTTTAGATGTCCAGATCATCAATAACCTGTCCTGGTCCCCTCCAATGATGACGCTACTGTTAAGAAAGCCAACCAACGCCTCTACTTTCTCAGGAGACTAAGGAATTTTGGCATGTACAACTCTCAACAACTTTTACAGATGCACCCGTAGAAAACATCCTTCCTGAGTGTATTACAGCTTTGTGTAGATCCTGCTCTGACCAAAACTGCAAGAAATGTGCTGTAGCCCAGTTCATTATGCACACCAGCCTTCCGCCCATTGACTCCATCTGCACTCCCCGATGCCTCAGGAAAGCACCCTGCGTAATCGAGGACCTCGTGCACCCAGGGCGTTCTCTCTTCCACCTTCTTCCATCGGGAGGTTCAAAAGTCTGAGGTCACGTACCAACCAACACAAGAACAGCTTCTTCCCTGCTGCCATCGGACTTTTGAATGAACCTATCATATATGAAGCTGATCCTTCTCTGCACCCTAGCTATTCCAGTAACACTACATTCTGCATTCTCTTCTTTCCTTCTCCCCTATTTTCTCTATGAACAGTATACATTGTCTCTGTAATGCACAAGAAACAATACTTTTCACTGTATTCTAATACCTTTAATAAATCAAATCAAATAAAAAGACTTGCGAAGACCTTCTTATTGTTTGGTTGAGCCTAAATATATCCTATATGTGTGGAGATGTTCGACCTTGTTTTTCTTGTGGGTATTGAAATGATCTTGACCCTGCTACTTGTATCTTTGCCAATTTTCCATCTCATCATTTCCTGTGGGTAGCATCTTTGATGTGAAGTCCCACTCAAGAGTCTTGAGAGCAACAACCAGGCTGAAACTCTCGTGTTGTGCAGTCCTGTTGGAGGTGCCACCTGAGCACACATATGAGTTGGGAGTAGGAGAAGGGCGCTCAGCCCCTTAAGACTGTCCCACCACTCAATTCGAACGTGGGCTGATCTGATTGAAATCTCAACTCCACACAGGTCAGAGAGCTTTTCAGTGCAAGAAGAGGCCCTTCGGCCCATCATGTGTGTGCTGGCCATCAAACACATTGTTTCTTCTCCACTCATGGGACACGGGAATTGCTGGCTGGCCTTTATTTATTGTCCATCCCTAGTTGGCCCTTGAGAAGGTGGTGTTGAGCTCCCTTCTTAAACCTCTGCAGCCCGCATGCTGTGGGTTGACCCACAGTGCCATTAGGGAGGAAATTCTACGATTTTGACCCAGTCACAGCGAATCAATGGTGACATATTTCCAAGTTCGGACCATGAGTGGCCTGGGGGGGAATTTACAGGTGGTAGGTATCTACTGTTTTTGTACTTCTAGTTGGAAGTGGTTGTAGTTTTGGAAGGTACTTTCTATGGAAGCTTGGTGTATTTCTGTCGTGCATCAGTGAATGATACACACTGTTGTTCCTGAGCGTTGTGAGTGAAGGGAGTGAATGTTTGTAGGTGTGATGCCAATCAAGTGGGCTGCTTTGTGCTGGATGATGTTGAACTTCTTCAGTGTTGTTGGAGCTGCATCCAACAAGCAAATGGGGAGTATTCCATCACACTCCTGACTTGAGTTTTGTAGATGGCGGACTTGCTCTGGGGAGTCAGGAGGTGAGTTACTCTGCCCTGCTCTTGTAGCCACTGTGTATAGGTGGTGAGTCCAGTTGAGTTTTTGGTCAATGGTAGCTCCAAGGGTGTCGGTAGAGGGTGATTCAGTGATGGTAACACCACCGAATATCCAGAGATGGCGGTTAGAGTATCTCTTAATGGTGATGGTCATTGAGTGGCATTTGTTTGGCATGAATTTACCCCTAGACCTACCCCTATCCATACCCTTACCCCCATCCCTATCTCTACTCCTACCCATACCTCTATGCATGCCCATATCCCTATTCCTATCCCTATCCTTATCTGTATCCTTAAACCCTATCTCTACCCATACCATACCCCTATCCCTACACCATGCCTACCCATATCCCTACCCCTATCCCTATCCCTACTCCAATCCCTATCCCTATCTGTATCCTTAAACCCTATCCCTACCCACACCCTTATCCTTACCCCTATCCCTATCCTTATCCCTACCCCTACCCCTAGCACTACCCCAGTCCTATCCTTATCCTTACCCATATCCCTATCCCTATCCCTATTCCAATCCCTATCCCTATCCTTATCCCTGGCCCTATCCTTACTCCTATCCCTATCCTACCTCTATCACTATCCCTATCCCTATTCCTACCTCTAACCCTATCCCTATCCCTATCACTATCTCTATCCTTATCCCTAATGCTATCACTATCCCTATCCTTATCCCTATCCATATCTTTATCCCTATCCTTATCCCTATCCCTATCCCTATCCCTATCCCTACCCCTATCCTGATCCTTACTCCTATCTCTGATAACTTTCACCATTCAAGGATAATCTATCTAGCTCTGTCTGAAAGAATTATTCAATGATTTCTGAGGAAGGGAGTCCCAGACACTCTCCGCCCTCTGACAGAAGACAATTCTCCTCATCTCCGTCTTAAACCGTCAACATCTTATTTTTATACAGTGACCCCTTGTTCTAAATTCCTTTTTTCAGTAAACCAGACCGAATCTTCTCTTGGGTAAACATTACAATATCGTAGCACCATTTTGAAGGAGGCCAGTGGTGTGTTTTTGTCCTAGCCAATATTTATTCTGCAATTAACACCTTCAAACAGATTATCTGTTCATTATCACATTAATGTTTGTGAGAACTTGCAGTGCGAACATTGGCTGATGCCTTTCCTTCATTACAACGGTGACTGCACTTCATGCACACTGACTTCAAACCCTTTGGGATACCTTATGATTATATAAAAGATGGGATCTCTAAGCATTCATGGGAACGGTTCCTAGGGATGAGGAAATTCAGTTAGCAAGATAGGTTAGAGAGTTTGGGCTTCTTTACCTTGGAGAAAAGAAGCCCCTATTTAAAGAGCAGCACAATAAATAGCAGCCTCATAGCGCAGGGATCCGGGTTCAACCTGGACCCAGGCAGACATGGTGATTCCCTGTGTCCAGTCTGCACTTTCTCCCTGTGTCCGGATGGGATTCCTTCGGGTGCTCCAGTTTTCTCCCACTGTCCAAGCTAAATGGATTGGCCATGCTAAATTGTCTGTTAGTGCCCAAATATGTGTGGCTTAAGGGGATTGGCCATGCTAAATTGCCCCTGAGTGTCCAAAGATGTGCAGGTTAGGTGGATTGGCCATGTTAAATTGCCCCTGCAATAGCAAAATGGTTAGCACTTACTGTCTCACAGTGCCAGGGACCAGGGTTCAATTCCCAGCTTGGGTCACTGTCTGTGTGGAGTCTGCATGTTCTCCCTGTGTCTGTGTGGGTTTCCTCCGGATGCTCCAGTTTCCTCTCACATTCTGAAAGAGACGATGGTTGAGTGCATTGACCTGAAAAGGAGTTGGACTGTGGTAACTAAGGTTGGGTGGATTGGCCATGCTAAATTGTCCCTTAGTGTCCAAAGATGTGTGGGTTAGATGCTCCAAACCACTCACCATGTGTAGGTAAATCAATCATCAGACTGATTCTGGGGATGAAAGGGTTGATATATGAGGAGAGATTAAACGGTTTAGTAGTATATTCGCTGGAGTTTGGAGGGATGGGAAGGGATCTGATCGAGGTGTATAAAATACTAAAAGAGATTGATAGAGTAAATACAGACCAAATGTTTCCCCTTGTGGGGTAATCTAGAACAAGAGATCACAGGTATCGTTTGAAAAATGGTAGATTTAGAACTGAGATGAGGAGAAACCATTGCTCAAATCTTCTGTGTTATGCACTAAAATCACTATATTTCCCAGAAACTTTAAGCAGATTGTAGTCCTAAAATAATGCATGAAATTCATGATATTTACAGGGCTCACACCGAGACTGAGCAGGGCCGTCAGGTCATCGATAATCAGCACAGAAAACTATTCATTGCCCCATGATAAGATCTGAATCATTGAAGGGGTATAAAGTACGAAGCTGGCCTTTAATGTTGCAGTTGTATAAAACGCTGGTTAGACCTCATTTGGAATACTGCGTCCAGTTCTGGTCGCCTTACTACCGGAAGGACGTGGAGACTCTGGAGAGAGTACAGAGGAGGTTTACCAGGATGCTGCCTGGTATGGAAGGTCTGAGTTACGAGGAGAGGTTAGGCAAATTGGGACTGTTTTCCTTCGAAAGACGTAGACTTAGAGGAGATCTAATAGAGGTGTACAAGATTATGAGGGGTATAGATAGAGTAAACAGGGTTAAGCTTTTTCCTAGGATGGACTCGAATAGCACAAGGAGTCACAGGCTTAGGGTGAGAGGGGTAAGGTATAATTTGGATGCTAGAGGGAGTCTCTTCACATAGACGGTGGTGGGGTTATGGAATGTGCTGCCAAGTGAAGTGATGGAGGCAGATACCCTGGAGTTATTTAAGAAATACTTAGATGGCAAATGGAGTTTAATGTGGAAAAGTGTGAGGTAATGCACTTTGGCAGGAACAATAAATGTGTAGAGTATAGGGCTAATGGTAGGGCTCTTAATAGTGTTGAGGAACAGAAGGATCTTGGTGTATGTGTCAATAGATCCCTGAAAGTAGGCAGTCAAGTGGTTAAAGTTGTTAAGAAGGCATATGGAGTCTTAGCTTTTATTGGTAGGGGGATTGAATTTAGGAGCCGCAGCATCATGTTGCAGCTGTACAAAACTCTAGTGCGGCCGCACTTGGAGTATTGTGTGCAGTTCTGGTCGCCACATTATAAGAAAGATGTGGAGGCATTGGAGAGGGTACAGAGGAGGTTTACTAGGATGTTGCCTGGTATGGAGGGCAGGTCCTATGAGGAGAGGTTGAAGGATTTGAGGTTGTTTTCGTTAGAAAGGAGGCGGCTAAGAGGGGATCTTATTGAAGCATATAAGATGATTAGAGGTTTAGATAGGGTGGACAGTGATAGCCTTTTTCCTAGGATGGAGAAAGCTAGCACGAGGGGACACAGCTTTAAATTAAGGGGTATGAGTTATAGGACGGATATCAGAGGTAGGTTCTTTACTCAAAGAGTGATTAGGGAGTGGAATGCCCTGCCTGCAGCTGTTGTAGATGCGCCAAGTTTGGTGGCGTTTAAGAGGTTAGTTGATAAGTATATGGAAGAGAAGGGAATGGTTTAGTTTGGAGGGGCATTGCTTTTTATTTTGGTCGGCACAACATCGAAGGCCGAAGGGCCTGTTCTGTGCTGTATTGTTCTATGTTCTATGTTCTACACTGTCCCTCATCAAACACTCTCAGGACAGGTACTGCACGGGGTTAGATACAGAGTAAAGCTCCCTCTACACTGTCCCTCATCAAACACTCTCAGGACAGGTACAGCACGGGGTTAGATACAGAGTAAAGCTCCCTCTACACTGTTCCCCATCAAACACTCCCAGGACAGGTACAGCGTGGGGTTAGATACAGAGTAAAGCTCCCTCTACACTGTCCCCATCAAACACTCCCAGGACAGGTACAGGCGTGGGGTTAGATACAGAGTAAAGCCCCCTCTATACTGTCCCCCCATCAAACACTCTCAGGACAGGAACAGCACGGGGTTAGACACAGAGTAAAGCCCCCTCTATACTGTCCCCTCCTCACACTCTCAGGGCAGGACGCACAGGGTTAGATACAGAGTAAAGCTCCCTCTACACTGTCCCCCATCAAACCTCCCAGGACAGGTACAGCACGGGTTGATACAGAGTAGCTCCCTCTACACTGTCCCCCTCAAACACTCCCAGGACAGGAACAGCACGGGGTTAGATACAGAGTAAAGCCCCTCTACACTGTCCCCCATCAAACACTCCCAGGAAGTAGGCACAGGGTTAGATACGAGTAAGCTCCTCTACCTGTCCTCCATCAAACACTCTCAGGACAGGTACAGCACGGGGTTAGATACAGAGTAAAGCTCCCTCTACACTGTCCCCCATCAAACACTCCCAGGACAGGTACAGCGTGGGGTTAGATACAGAGTAAAGCTCCCTCTACACTGTCCCCATCAAACACTCCCAGGACAGGTACAGCACGGGTTAGATACAGAGTAAAGCTCCCTCTACACTGTCCCCATCAAACACTCCCAGGACAGGTACAGCACGGGGTTAGATACAGAGTAAAGCTCCCTCTACACTGTCCCCATCAAACACTCCCAGGACAGGTACAGCACGGGGTTAGATACAGAGTAAAGCTCCCTCTACACTGTCCCCATCAAACACTCCCAGGACAGGTACAGCACGGGGTTAGATACAGAGTAAAGCTCCCCCTACACTGTCCCCCATCAAACACTCCCAGGACGGTACAGCATGGGGTTAGATACAGAGTAAAGCTCCTCTACACTGTCCCCATCAAACACTCCCAGGACAGGTACAGCACGGGGTTAGATACAGAGTAAAGCTCCCTCTACACTGTCCCCATCAAACACTCCCAGGACAGGTACAGCACGGGGTTAGACACAGACTGGAGAGCTTTCTAATCTATACCAATAAAGTGACCATAATTCATCTCTGGGTGTTGTTTTAATGATAGAATCTGTCATATTCAAACAGCTAAATAGCCATTGGACGGAGTTACGCCTCCCAGCACTGCCCCACCCTCTGACCTCCTTTGCCCTTCCCCTTCAGTACTGGGATCGGACAGTTCTTGTCTCTCCAGATCTCTGGATCAGAGTGCTCGATCTCTGAGGCTGCCTCTTCCCTTACCTACTCAAGGCCTCAAGTCTCTCCGATGACCACCGTCCCACTTCCACACCTCTCCTCAGCCCACCTCTTCCCCATTTTTCCCATACTACATCGGGCGACCCGCTCCGGAGCCTGGCCTTCGTGGAAAAGCCTCACCTCTGGCAAGACTCCCATCAGACGGGGAAAAAAAGTTGAGAGCAGATGTTGTGGAAGCGACTGTCACGGCAAGTACCTTCAGGAGAGCGGAACAGATCCTGAAAGAGTGCTCGCGGATTTACACATCTCTCAAGGAACGAGAGCTATTTGCGACCGGCTGTCACTGGCTGATTATCTGCAAACAGATGGGTTTTTTTAAACACTTGATTAATGAAGCTTTCACCCCCAGTGGCACTTGGGGAATCTTAGCAGCCGGAACAGATCTGGATAATTCTCTCTCTCTTTCTGCATCAGTGGGGTTGAGACACGAGTAGGCCTGAGTTCATTTTTCTCAGTCTCGATGATGTTGCATCTCTCACCGTTTTTTCATCCATGTGCGGGACGTGGGATTGGGCCAGCAATCTTTTTTAATTCATTTGAGCGACCTGAGCATCGCTGGTTGGCCAGCATTTATTGCCCATCCCTAGTTGCTCCTTGGAGGGCAGTTGAGAGTCAACCACATTGCTGTGGCTCTGAAGTCACATGTAGGCCAGACTGGGGCAAGGACGGCAGATTTCCTTCCCTAAAGGGGCATTAGTGACCCAGATGGGTTTTTCCAAGAATAGGTCATCAGTAGATTCTGAATACCAGGTTTTTTTTATCGAATTCGAATTCCCCCATTTCCTTATACACCCGTGACTGTTCGGCCAAATTCCCCTCCAACTCGAGTTTGCTGATGACACCACCGTAGTGGGTCAGATCTCAAACAACAGTGAGAAGGAGTGCAGGAAAATGATCGAGAATCTGGTGAACTGGTACAGCGACAATAATCTCTTCCTCAATGTTAACAATCTTTGGAAGACCAATATTTGATCAGATTCATGCAAGGAAACATAAAATCAATTTCTTATTGATCAATCGATTTATTATTAATCAATCATTTATTGCCCATCACTAGTTGCTCTGGGAGGGTAGTTAGGAGTCAACCACATTGCTGTGGTTCTGGAGTCAAATGTAGGCCAGACCAGGTAAGCACGGCAGATTTCCTTCCATAAAGGACGTTAGTGATCCAGGATGGATTTTTCCCACAATGGACCATCAGTAGATTCCTAATTCCAGATTTTTTTTTATCGAATTCAAATTCCACCATCTGCCGTGGCGGGATTTGAACCCGAACATTAGCTGAGTTTCTAGATTAACAGTCTAGTGATAATACCACGAGGCCATTACCTTCCCTATTGCCCATCCCTTGTTCATAGAGCAGTTGACGGTCTTGAAGCGGCTCTTTTAGATGGTGATGGCCTAGTAGTAGATTGATATCCTATTAGTCCAGAAACTCAGCTAACGTTCTGGGATCCCAGGTTCGAATCCTGCCATGGTAAGTTAAATTTAAGTTTAAAAAAAAATCTGGAATTAAGAATCGACTGATGACCATAAATTAGTTATATGAAAAACCCATCTAGTTCACTAATGAAATGTCCTTACCTAGTCTGGTCCACATGAGACCATAGAGACATGTAGTTGACTCATAGAACCTTACAATGCAGAAAGAGGCCCTTCAACCCATCGAGTCTGCACCGAACACAATCCCACCCAGGCCCTACCCCCATATCCTGACATATTATACCCACTAATCCCTCTAACCTACGCATCCCTGGACACTAAGGGACAATTTCTTAGCATGGCCAATCCACCTAACCCGCACATCTTTGGACTGTGGGAGGAAACAGGAGGAAACCCAAGCAGAAATGAGGAGAATGTGCAAACTCCACACAGACAGTGACCCAAGCCAGGAATTGAACCCAGGTCCCTGGAGCTGTGAAGCAGCAGTGCTAACCCACCGTGCCACCCCATCTGATGAAGGAATAGCCAGTTCCAAAAGCTAGTGGCGTTTGCGACAAATAAACCTATCAGACTTTAACCTGCTGTTGCAAGACTTCTTACTATGTTTACCCCAGTCCAATGCCTTGCCACATTAATAAATGCTGGCCAGCCAGTGATGCTCACATTCATGAATGAATAAAAATTGCACAGTAGGGGGAGGCCATTCGATAAACCCATTGAGAAATCATTGTCGATTGAAGATTGAAAGAAGAATCTGGTTTAATTATTATTATTTTCTGAATTACCCGAGTTTCTTGTTGGCTGCGGAATTATCTGCTGAAATGGGACTCCTTACGGTGATAATCTTGTGGCTAAATGCTGCAAGGATAGTAACGCTGGGAATAAGAATACAGAAAACAATTGCCTGATTCAAATTTAATTGCTTTGTGGGGGTTGTGTTGCGGAGGACAGAGAGATGAATCATATATCCCCTGTTGTTCTTGGCATTACTGCCTCACAGCGCTAGGGACCTGGATTCGATTCCAGCCACGGGTCACCGTCTGTGCAGAGTTTGCACATGCTACCCATGTCTGCCTGGGTTTTCTCTGGGTGCTCTGGTTTCCTGCCAAAGATCCAAGATCGTGGAATCCCTGCAGTACAGAAGGAGGCCATTCCAAAAGTCATAGAATCCCTACAGTAGAGAAGGAGGCCATTCGTCCCATCGAGTCTACATTGACCAGAATCCCACCCAGTCCCTATTTCTATAACCCACATATTTAACATGCTAATTCCCCTGACACTAGGCTCAATTTAGCATTGGCAATCCACAGCTGTGCAGGTTTACCTATGCTAAATTGCCCTTAGTGTCCAAAGATATTCAAGAGATTAATGGAGAAAATGTATGGGGTTATAGGGATATGATGGAGAAAGGGTTATTTACTAGCTCAGAATGTCAGTGCAGTTTCAATGGGTCGAATGGTCTTTTCTGCACTGTAGGGATTCTGTAAGTTTTGATAATGCCACTAGGCCATGCTGTCTCACCTGTTACTTCTACAATCCATTTGACACACAGTTAATGTCCAGATTTCATTGATGGCTTTGCAGGCTAGTTTCTGAGCCAGAATCTTCAAGCTCACGTCCTAAGCGATGGCCAAGGAAGATGTGTATGTAACCTGACCAAACAGGCTGTGCATCAAAATCCTGCTGGAACATGCCAGTAACTCACAGGGAGATTCCTAGTCATTTGGCGTAAAGAACATTCTCTGCCATCACTCCCCAGTGTTCTACACTCTGCTCTGCATATTGCACAAGCTTAGTGGGTGGGCACATGCACGGGGATAATGTGGATAAATGTGAGTTTGGTATTTGATTTTGATTTGATTTATTATTGTCACATGTTTAGCATTCAGGGAGAAGTATTGATTCTTGCGCGCTAAACAGATAAAGCATATCATTCATAGAGAGGGAAAGGAAAGAGTGCAGAATGCAATGTTACAGTCATTGCTGGGGTGTCGAGAAAGATCAGCTTAATGCAAAGGTAGGTCCATTGAAAAGTCTGACAGCTGCTGAAAACAAGATGTTTCCTTTCCACTGCTGATGCAATCTATGTATTGACTATAGCTCAGCCTTCAACACCACTTTTCTTACAAAACTCATCTCCAAACTCCGTGGTCTGGGGCTCGGCTCCTCCCTCTGCGACTGAATCCTGAATTTCCGAACCCACAGACCACAATCAGTAAGGATAGGCAACAACGCCTCCTCCGCGATCATCCTCAACACCACTACCCTACAAGGCTGTGTTCTCAGCTCCTTACTGTACCAGTTTAATTCATTAATTAATTTATAGTCACTGGTTGGTCAGCATTTATTGCCCTTCCCTCAATGCCCTTATTTACAGAAAAGTTGAGTCATCCATTGCTGTGGTTCTGGAGACACAAGTAGGCCAGACTGGGGTAAGGACGGCAGATTTCCTTCCCTAAATGGACATTATTGAAGCAGATGGGTTTTTCCGACAATGGGTCATCAGTAGATTCTGAATTCCAGATATTTTTTGTTGAATTGAAATTCCCCTAATTCCTTATACACCCATGACCGTGCAGCCAAATTCCCCTCCAACTCGAGTTCGCTGATGACACCACCATACTGGGTCGGATCTGAAACAACGAGAGACGGAGTGCAGGAAAGTGATAAGAGAATTTGGTGAACAGGTACGGCGACAATAATCTCTCCCTCAATGTCAACAATCATCGGAAGGCTGATATTTGATCAGATTCATGCAATGAAATAGACAGGATGCAAGACTGGGCGGAGAAGTGGCAGATGGACTTCAACGCAGATAAATGTGTAGTGGTCCATTTTGGCAGGAATAATGGGATGAAGGAGTACAATATAAGGGGTAGGAATCTTAGCTGTGTTGTAGAGCAGAAGGATCTCGGGGTCTGGGTCCATAGGACTCTTAAATCGGCCTCGCAGGTGGAGGAAGTGGTCAAGATGGCGTATGGCCTTCATTAATCGAGGAATAGAGTTTAGGAGTCAGGAGGTAATGATGCAGCTCTATAAGACTCTTGTCAGACCCCAGTTGGAGTATTGTGCGCAGTTCTGGTCGCCTTATTATAGAAAGGATGTAGAGGCTATTGAGAGAGTTCAGAGGAGATTTACAAGGATGCTGCCTGGAGAGACGTAGGTTGAGAGGCGACCTGATAGAGGTTTATAAAATGTTGAGAGGAATAGATAGGGTGGACTCTCAGAGACTATTTCCCCGAGCCGAAATGGTCACTACGAGAGGACACAGATTTAAGGTGCAGGGAAGCAAATACAATGGAGATGTCAGGGGTAGGTTTTTCACTGAGAGGGTGGTGAGTGAATGGAACTGACCGCCGTTGGAGGTTGTTGAGGCAAACTCACTGGGGTCTTTTAAGAGACTTCTGGATGAGTATATGGAAAAGAATAGGATAGGGGGTTATAGATAGGTCTGTGGATTGGTAGATGTGATTGGCGCAACTCGTGGGCCGAAGGGCCTGTTTGTGCTGTATTGTTCTATGTTCTATGTTCTAAACACAAGATCAATGCTGAACTCAGTTCTATGAAGCGGTGTAAACCATCTTAACGCCCTCAATAGCTTAATGTAATCATCCTGTCATCAGCTTTCTTCAGCGAGTTAATATTTATGCAAAGGCCATTGCAGGGTCACAAGGGTATGCAAATCAGATGCCATTATTTCACACTGATGTTTCTGCAGGGAATACAAAATAGTATAAATTCGATTAGATCGCTTCTAATAAGGGAACCAGGGACTATGGATACCTGTTTATTTACAGCCCTGTCAATCTTCAGATGGTTAAACTGTAGTACTGGTCAGTTAGAGCATTATTCTCACTTTCTCTACCTCTGAGGACAAGTAATTGCTTTCTTCCCTCCCAAGTTTTCCTCCCCACCCACCACCCCCACCTCCACTCCTCCAACTCACTGTTCCAAAAGTGCAGAGACTTGCTAATTGAGCCCGTTACTAGTCCAAAATGCATGCGGGCCAGCATAGCAAGGTCATGGCTTATGCCAGCCTGCCAGCGACTGAGTGGCACGGTGGGTTAGCACTGCTGCCTCGCAGCGCCAGAGACTCAGGTTCGATGCTGGGGTCACTGTCTGTGTGGAGTCTGCAAGTTTTATGCTGCAACTATACCGGACATTATTGAGGGTGGCACGGTGGGTTAGCACTGCTGCCTCACAGCTCCAGGGTCCTGGGTTCCAGTCCCGGCTCGGGTCACTGTCTGCCTGGAGTTTCTCCTTGTCTCTGTGCGGGTTTCCTCCGGGTGCTCCAGTTTCCTCCCACAGTCCAAAGATGTGCAGGTTAGGTTGATTGGCCATGCTATGAAAGTGTCCAAGGATGTGTAGATTAGCGGAATTAGCAGGCAAATGTGTAAGGGTATGGTTAGGTTCATGGGTCGTGCTAAGAAATTGCCCCTTAATGCCCTGGGATGTGTAGGTTAGACGGAATAGTGGGTGGGATATGAGGGTAGGGCATGTTTGGGATTGTATTTGGTGCAGAATTGAAGGGCCTCTTTCTGCGCTGTAGGATTCTATACTAGGTACATTTTTGAACAGTAATTTTAAAGGAAGGGTAGATAAATTTTTGAACGGTAAAGGAATTAAGGGTTCTGGTGAGCAGGTGGGTAAGTGGAGCTGAGACCACAAAAAGATCAGCCATGATCTCATTGAATGGCGGGACAGGCTCAAGGGGCCAGAGGGCCGACTCCTGCTCCTGGTTCTTATGTTCTTATGCAATATAGCTCGGAAATAGGCCCTTCAGCCCAATGGGTCAAACTAGAACCAGAGGGCACAACCTCTGGCTAAAAGGACGATCCTTTAAAACAGAAATGAGGAATTTCTTCAGCCAGAGAGTGTGAAATCTTGACCCCAAAAGGCTGTGGAGGCCAGGTCATTGAGTGTCTTTAAGATAGAGATAGATAGCTTCTTGATGAATAAGAGGATTAGGGGTTATGAGGAAAAGGCACGAGAATGGGAATGAGAAAAAATATCAGCCATGATTGAATACTAGAGCAGACTCAATGGGCCAAGTGGCCTAATTCTGCTCCTATGGCCTTATGAGTCCATGCTAACTATGCTACTCTCTCAGCTAGTCTCAATTGCCCGCATTTGGTCTATTCCTGTCCAGATATTTATCCAAATGCTTCTTAAATGTTGCTATTAAATTTGCCTCAACCACTTTCTCTGTCGGCTCATTTCATATCCGCACCACGCTCTGTGTGAAGAAGTTGCCTCTCCGATCCCATTTAAATCTACCCCCTCTGGCTTTAAACCTACGCCCTCCAGTTTTCAATTCCCCTTCCCTGGGTAAAAGACCGGAATTCTACCACCCACTCGCCAGAGTGGACAAGGGGTGGACAGTGGAAATATCTGTTGAGCTCGGGCAGGAGTTTCTGCTTTCGCCGTTGGGAGGATGTAAAGTCCTGACCTATGTGTGCTCATCCTACCTGTGCCCCTCATGATTTTATAAACCTCAATAAAGCCAACCCTCACTCACCAAGGAATAAAGTCCCAGTCTGGCCAACATCTCGCGATAACTCACACCCACCAGTCTTGACGTCATCTTTATAACTCTGGAGTCTTCCTTTTGTATCAAGGCAGACCAAAACTGTACAAAACCCTCCAAGTATCCAATTACTGAGTTAAGCAATTCCCTTCCCCTGTATCGCAGTACAGTTAATATACCATTAACAATTAACCATTAACAATTAACTCTGTTTCTAACCCTGTTAATATTTTTGTTTAATTCAGTGTGAAGTGTGTTTCTAGGTGGCAGCTGGTGTAGTTGTGGGGTAGTGGGGGAGAGGGATAGAGGGTGGAGGATGTGGATGTAAAGGAAAAGGATCAAATGAACTTTAGGCTGTGTGTACATTTATACAACACCGCTGGCGGGACCACAGCTGGAGAACTGTGTATACTTCTGATCAGGATGAAGGATGTGATTGCACTGGAGGGAGTGCAGAGGAGATTCACCAGGATGCTGCCTGGAATGGAACAGGTCGAATAGGCCTGGTTTGTTTTCCTTGGAGCAGAGAAGATTGAGGAGAGAGCTGATTGAGATGTACAAGGTTATGAGGGGTGCAGGCAGAGTGGTGACGGAGCCGCTGTTCCTCTTAGTTGAAGGATCAATAACGAGGGGACATATATTAGTGGTGAGAGGCAGGAGGTTTAGAAGGGGCAATTTAGCATGGCCAATCCACCTAACCTGCACATCTTTGAACACTAAGGCATAACATTCAGGGCAATGGGTCAAGTGCTGGGAATTGGGATCAGGATGGTGATGGTCTGGGATGAGCTGCCTGGGAAGGCAGTAGAGGCAGGATGCCTCACATCCTTTGAAAAGGATCCAGATGAGCACTTGGCACATGGAATCATAGAATCCCTACAGTGTAGATGGAGACCATTTGACCCATCATGTCTGCACAAACTCTCCTGTAGAGAATCTTACCCAGGGCCTAACCCCATAATCCTACATATTTACCACACTAATTCCTCTAACCTACATATGTTTGGACACTAAGGGGCAATTTAGCATGGCCAATCCACCTAACCCACACATCTTTGGACGCTAAGGGGCAATTTAGCATGGCCAATCCACCTAACCTGCATATCTTTGGGCAAAATATGGCAATTTAGCATGGCCAATCCACCTAACCTACACATCCTTGGACACTAAAAGGCAACTTAACATGGCCAATCCACCTAAGCTGCATATCATTAGATGCTAAGGGGCAATTTAGTATGGTCAATCCATCTAATCTACACAACTTTGGACACTAAGGGGCAATTTAGCATGGCCAATCCACCTAACCTGCAATCTTTGGACGCTAAGGCACAATTTGTCATGGTTATGATAAAGCACATCATAACATTCAAGTCAATGGGTCAAGTGCTGGGAAATGGAATTTGCTGGGACCCCAGGTGTTTTTAATGTGTCAGTGCAGACTCAATGGGCTGAAGGGCCTCTTCTGTGTTGTATAATTCTCTGATTCTAAGACCCCTTCCCATCCTTCTTGCCAGCTTATTACTGCCAATGAAGTACTTTTGCCAGTATAGAACATAGAACATAGAACATTACAGCACAGAACAGGCCCTTCGGCCTTCGATGTTGCGCCAACCAATATAAAAAGCAATGCCCCTCCAAACTAAACCATTCCCTTCTCTTCCATATACTTATCAACTAACCTCTTAAACGCCACCAAACTTGGCGCATCTACAACTGCTGCAGGCAGGGCATTCCACTCCCGAACCACCCTTTGGGTAAAGAACCTACCTCTGATATCCGTCCTATAACTATCACCCCTTAATTTAAAGCTGTGTCCCCTCGTGCTAGCTTTTTCCATCCTAGGAAAAAGGCTATCACTGTCCACCCTATCTAAACCTCTAATCATCTTATATGTTTCGATTAGGTCCCCTCTTAGCCGCCTCCTTTCTAACGAAAACAACCTCAAATCCCTCAGCCTCTCTTCATAAGACCTGCCCTCCATACCAGGCAACATCCTGGTAAACCTCCTCTGTACCCTCTCCAATGCCTCCACATCTTTCTTATAATGTGGGGACCAGAACTGCACACAATACTCCAAGTGCGGCCGCACTAGAGTTTTGTACAGTTGCAACATGACGTTGCGGCTCCGAAATTCAATCCCCCTACCAATAAAAGCTAAGACTCCATATGCCTTCTTAACAACCTTCTCGACTTGACTGCCTACTTTCAGGGATCTATGCACATACACACCAAGATCCCTCTGTTCATCAGACTACTAAGAATCCTACCATTAGCCCTATACTCTACACATTATTATTTCTGCCATAGTGCATTACCTCACACTTTTCCACATTAAACTCCATTTGCCACCTCTCGGCCCAGCTCTGCAACTTGTCCAAGTCTCTCTGCAAACTATAACACCCCTCTTCACTATCTACCACTCCACTGACTTTAGTGTCATCTGCAAATTTACTAATCCATCCTTCAATACCCTCATCCAGATCATTTATAAAAATTACAAACAGCAGGGGCCCCAAAACAGACCCCTGAGGTACACCACTTGTCACCGAACTCCCACGATGAATATGGAATATAGAACATAGAACATAGAACATAGACATAGAACATAAACTTACGCGCAGTACAGTGCCCTTCGGCCTCGATGTTGGCCGGCCAGTGGACCTCTAACCTAAACTATTCCAATATCATCCATATGCCTATCCACCGAACATTTGAATGCCCCCAAAGTAGGCGAGTCCACAACTGCTGCAGGCAGGGCATTCCACGCCCTCACCACCCTCTGTGTAAAGAACCTGCCTCTGACATCCGTCCTATAACTACCACCTCTTAATTTAAAGTTATGTCCCCTCGTGTTGGTCATCACCATCCGAGGAAAAAGGCTCTCACTATCCACCCTATCCAATCCCTTGATCATCTTATACGCCTCAATTAGGTCACCGCGTAACCTTCTTCTCTCTAATGAAAATAACCTCAGGTCCCTCAGCCTTTCCTCATAAGGCCTTCCCACCATACCAGGCAACATCCTGGTAAACCTCCTCTGCACCCTTTCCAATGCTTCCACATCTTTCTTATAATGCGGCGACCAGAACTGTACGCAATACTCCAAGTGAGGCCGCACCAGAGTTTTGTACAGTTGTAACATAACCTCACGGCTCCTAAATTCAATCCCTCTACCAATAAAAGCTAACACACTGTACGCCTCCTTAACAACTTTATCAACCTGGGTGCCAACTTTCAAAGAGCTATGTACTTGTACCCCAAGATCCCTCTGCTCGCCAACACTATTAGAACATAGAACATAGAACATTACAGCACAGAACAGGCCCTTCGGCCTTCGATGTTGCGCCGACCAATATAAAAAGCAATGCCCCTCCATACTAAACCTAAAAATATTGCTGCCAAATGATGCAAAACAATGTTCCATGTACAGTAATGTGATCGCAGCCAAATCATCTGTGTGTTGTGATGCCTGTTTAAGGACAATTCCATTGTCTCTCTGTCCTGTATCTTGTAGGCATTTGAGAGGCTTTGGTGTTGCTGGACAGAGGAAGTGGCAGTCGGTTGAAGGTCCATGTTAGCAGGGGCGGGTGTGGGTCAGTGATATGAGTCACCCACGGCCAAATCCTCAATCCTAAAGTTTATTTATTTCAAGTTTATTTAATTATCAGTCACAAGTAGGCTTACATTAACACTGCAATGAAGTTACTGTGAAAATCCCCTGGTCACCACATTCCGGCGCCTGTTCGGGTTCACAGGGAGAATTTAGCATGGCCAATTCAACTAGCCAACATGTCTTTTGGACTGTGGAAGGAAGCCGGAGCACCCGGAGGAAAACCACGCAGACACAGGGAGAATGTGCACACTCAACACCGACCCAAGCTGGGAACCCGGATCCCTGGCACTGTGAAGCAACCTTGTTAACCACTGCCCCACTGCGCCACCATGTAATTATATCTTAGAAATAAGCCTGATATCGAGAAAAGAGTTTGTGATTAGTCTCCTCCTTTCCCAACTGGATCTGGGGTCTGGATTAACACTAATGCTTAGATTGATGATCTTTTGTCAGATTTCAGCACTTGAGGTGTTATTTTTAATCTACATTCACATGCACGCCTCACTGTGCCAGGGACCCGGGTTCAACTGCCGGTTTTGGTCACTGTCTGTTACGCACATTCTCCCCGTGTCTGCGTGGGTTTCCTCCAGGTGTTCCAGATTCCACCCACGGTCTGAAAGGTGTGCTGGTTAGGGGAATTGGCTGTGCTGAATTCTCCCTCAGTGTACCCGGAATGTAGTGACTAGAGGAATTCCATAGTAACTTCATTGCAGTGTTATTGTAAGCCTTGCTGGTGACTAATAAATGAATTTTAACTTTAACTCAATTTTGTAGATTGCATTAAGCCTTCTTCTGACGGTAGGATAAGATGCAAGTTCATAGATTTCCCGCAATTTTGCAAATCAAGACTACATTAAACTTTTGTGCAACTGGGTCCTTCCAAGTCACCGTTACCCGGGAAACGCCCAGAAACAATAAAATTCAGCCGAGGCTGGAACACCAAGATCAAATCAGAAAGGTACAGGGAATATTCTGCAGATCAGGCAGTATTTATGGAAGAAGGAACGGAGGCTGGAATTCTCAGACCCTTCAACCTCCTCGGATCACCGCTATCATCCAAGGAATTTGGCACTCAGTTTGATCTCCGTTCACTGCAGCAAGACTGGAAAACCCCTTCACAGTCATGGCTGGAGAATCCTGTGTTCTCCCCATCCTTTCCCCACCATTCCCAGCTGGCCCTCCTCACTCCCACCCCCTGTTCCTACGCATGCCAAGGTATGTTTACTAGTGGGAGAGATGCTTCGCAATTGGCCATCAATGGGGTCTCTCTGTCTCGCTAAAGTCTGTGTCATTTTTCACGCGTTAAGAGCTGGATAGGCTCCCGGTCAGTCATAGAACATAGAACATAGAACAATACAGCACAGAACAGGCCCTTCGGCCTTCGATGTTGTGCCGACCAAAATAAAAAGCAATGCCCCTCCTAACTAAACCATTCCCTTCTCATCCATATACTTATCAACTAACCTCTTAAACGCCACCAAACTTGGCGCATCTACAACAGCTGCAGGCAGGGCATTCCACTCCCTAATCACTCTTTGAGTAAAGAACCTACCTCTGATATCCGTCCTATAACTCATACCCCTTAATTTAAAGTTGTGTCCCCTCGTGCTAGCTTTCTCCATCCTAGGAAAAAGGCTATCACTGTCCACCCTATCCAAACCTCTAATTATCTTATATGCTTCAATAAGATCCCCCCTTAGCCGCCTCCTTTCTAACGAAAACAACCTCAAATCCTTCAACCTCTCTTCATAGGACCTGCCCTCCATACCAGGCAACATCCTAGTAAACCTCCTCTGTACCCTCTCCAATGCCTCCACATCTTTCTTATAATGTGGCGACCAGAACTGCACACAATACTCCAAGTGCGGCCGCACTAGAGTTTTGTACAGTTGCAACATGATGCTGCGGCTCCTAAATTCAATCCCCCTACCAATAAAAGCTAAGACTCCATATGCCTTCTTAACAACTTTATCCACTTGACTGCCTACTTTCAGGGATCTATTGACACATACACCAAGATCCTTCTGTTCCTCAACACTATTAAGAGCCCTACCATTAGCCCTATACTCTACACATTTATTGTTCCTGCCAAAGTGCATTACCTCACACTTTTCCACATTAAACTCCATTTGCCACCTCTCGGCCCAGCTCTGCAACTTGTCCAAGTCCCTCTGCAAACTAGAACACCCCTCTTCACTATCTACCACTCCACCGACTTTAGTGTCATCTGCAAATTTACTAATCCATCCTTCAATACCCTCATCCAGATCATTTATAAAAATTACAAACAGCAGGGGCCCAAAAACAGACCCCTGAGGCACACCACTCGTCACCGAACTCCACGATGAATATCTCCCATCAACCACCACCCTCTGTCTTCTATCTGCCAGCCAATTCCTAATCCAATTAGCTAAATCACCCTCTATTCCACACATCTGCATTTTCTGTAGAAGTCTTCCATGGGCCACCTTATCAAAAGCCTTACTAAAGTCCATATATACTACATCAACCGCCTTACCCCCATCCACCTCTCTGGTCACTTTTTCAAAAAACTCAATGAGGTTAGTAAGGCATGACCTACCCTTCACGAAACCATGCTGACTATCCCCAATCAATTCATTTCTCTCTAAATAACTATAAATCCTATTCCTAATAATTCTCTCCAATACCTTGCCCACAACAGAAGTAAGACTCACTGGCCTATAATTCCCAGGAAGGTCTCTCTTCCCCTTCTTAAACAATGGGACCACATTCGCCATCCTCCAGTCCTCCGGAACCACACCCGTAACCAACGAGGACCTGAAGATCAGAGCCAGAGGCTCTGCAATCTCCTCTCTTGCCTCCCAGAGAATCCTAGGGTAAATCCCGTCCGGCCCAGGGGACTTATCCAACTTCAAACCCTCGAGAATTTCTAACACATCCTCCCTATCTACTACAATACTTCCCAATTTGCAACCCTGTACCTCAGTGTTCTCCATAGCTACATTTCCAGCACTCTGCGTGAATACCGAAGAGAAATATTTATTCAGTGCCTCACCAATCTCTTCAGGCTCCACGCACAACTTCCCACTGCTGTCTATGACTGGATATCATATTTGATATGGAGTGGCGTTCCCTCAAGATATGTAAGATATGGCGACAGACCTTTCCTGGAATTACTAGTGTTAGGACATCTATCAGGCAGCCCAAGATAAACAATGAAATCAAACTAGATCCCAATGATTTGTAACTTTGTCGTTCCTGTGAGGATATGAGGTTTCATTCCAACCGTGCTTCTGACAAACCGGGGAGCTTTCATCAAAACAAACTTTATTTAACAGCACGATTTGACTATAACAAATCAATTATCTTAACATTTAACACTTAATACTTAAAAGTGACAGGATACAGTTCTTAATTGCTAACCTGTCATCTGAGTTCCAATTAAAGCAATATCCCTCTTATAGACTTAAACCATCTTTAAAATCGGTTATTAAAATATAGGCTAATGGCTTATGTGCTAGTTCTTAGGTTAACAATCCTAGAGCTCTCAAAGATGTCTTTTCAGAGAGAGAGAGAGAGAGAGAAAACCACAATGGCAAGCACTGCTGTACACAACATTAGGGACCTAGATTGGATCCCACTCTTAAGTCACTGCCTGTGTAGAGTCTGCATGTTCTCCCTGCCTCTGCATGGGTTTCCTTTGTGTGCCCTGGTTTCCTCCCACAGTCCAAAGTGTGCAGGTTAAATTGATAGGCCCTGCTAAAGTAAACCTAGTGTCAAGGGGATTAGCAGGGTAAATATGAGGGGTCAAGGGGATAGAGCCTGAGTGGGATTGTGGTCGGTGCAGACTCATTGGACTGAATGGCCTCCTTCTGCACTGTAGGGAATTCTATGATTCTAGTAGTCCAGGCACAAAACTACTTGTATTTCAAAAGTGAAAGAGAAACTGTATCTTCCCTGTAACTTTAACTCCTTCCAATAGCACATGGCTCTGCCTTTGTCAATCAATTTAATCAAAGCTCTCATAGAACATAGAACATAAAACATAGAACATAGAACACTTTGGTCCACAAGTTGTGCTGATCATATCAAAACTTACCAAGCCATAGAACTGTCTGTAACTCCCAATCTCATTAAATCCCAAGTAAACACAAATGCATTAACTCTGTTAGACGAACACACCATTAATGAAACTGAGATACAATCCTGCAGTCTCAGAATGAAGTCACATATTCTTTCAGGTGAGTTGACTCCTTGCATAAAAATAATGCTATTGACAAGAAACACGATATCAATGTATTTCTTCAAGATACGGTATCATCACACTAGATGCGGGAAAAGCATTGACACAGTGAGTGATCCTTATCTTGATGAATAAACAGGGCATTCATACTGTTATTAGATTGTTCACTAGATCAATTCCAGAGATGAGGAGGTTTGTCTTATGTAGAGAGATTGAATAGTTGAGCTGAGACTCTCTGGAATTTAGAAAAATGAGGGGAGATCAAATTGATGTATTCAAAATGATAAAAGTTATGGATAAAGTAGATCAGGAGCGGATGCTTCTCCTTGTGGGGAATTCTAGGATGAGCAATCACAGTCTGGGGAAAAGGGACAGCAAATTTAAAACAGATTTGAGGAGAAAATGCTTCTCCCAAAGGGTTGTGAATCTGTGGAATTCACTACCCCAAAATACAGTAGATGCTGGGACAGTGAGTAAGTTTAAGGAGGAATTAGGCAGATTTTTAATTGTTAATACATTGAAGGGTTATGGGGAAAAGGCAGGAAAATGGGGATGAGGAAAATATCATCTGTGATCAAATGGTGGAGTGGATTCGATGGGCCAAATGGCCTAATTTTGTTGCTATATCTTATGAACTTAGAAAGTTAGAGGTTACACCATGGGTAATCCTGATCACTAAATAGATCACTTATACAGATGCACAGTGAGTTATCCTTAGCCCGCTGAATAAACAGTGGCTCTGTGCAATTACACAGTGAATAATCCTTACCCTGCTGAATAAACAATAATTCTGTACAGTTACACAGTGAATGATCCTTACCCTGCTGAATAAACAGTAATTCTGTACAGTTACACAGTAAGTGATCCTTACCTTGCTGAATAAACAGTAATTCTGTACAGTTACACAGTGAGTGATCCTTACCCTGCTGAATAAACAGTGACTCTGTACAGTTACACAGTGAATGACCCTTACCCTGCTGAATAAACAATAATTCTGTACAGTTACACAGTGAGTGATCCTTACCCTGCTGAATAAACAGTGATTCTGTACAGTTACACAGTAAGTGATCCTTACCTTGCTGAATAAACAGTAATTCTGTACAGTTACACAGTGAGTGATCCTTACCTTGCTGAATAAACAGTGACTCTGTACAGTTACCAGGAATGCTTACCCTGCTGAATAAACATAATTCTGTAGTTGTTTGTGACAGTGAATGACCCTTACCCTGCTGAATAAACAGTAATTCTGTACAGTTACACAGTGAGTGATCCTTACCTTGCTGAATAAACAGTGACTCTGTACAGTTACACAGTGAATGACCCTTACCCTGCTGAATAAACAGTGACTCTGTACAGTTACACAGTGACTGATCCTTACCCTGCTGAATAAACAGTAATTCTGTAGTTACACAGTGAATGATCCTTACCCTGCTCAATAAACAAATCCTCAACAAAGCTACATAAATACTGACTTCCGCCTTGTCGATAAATTTTCCGGTCCCGCCTGCCACAGGAATTGTAGCAAGTGGGATGGACAATTTAATGGACCATTTAAAAGGTCAACAGGGATTTCCGATCTCGAGGCAAGTGCTACTGGAAAATCCCATCCTGGTATGGAGGGCAGGTCTTATGAGGAGAGGCTGAGGGATTTGAGGTTGTTTTCGTTAGAAAGGAGGCGGCTAAGAGGAGACCTTATCGAAAAATATAAGATGATTAGAGGTTTAGATAGGGTGGACAGTGATAGCCTTTTTCCTAGGATGGAGAAAGCTAGCACGAGGGGACACAGCTTTAAATTAAGGGGTGATAGTTATAGGACGGATATCAGAGGTAGGTTCTTTACCCAGAGGGTGGTTAGGGAGTGGAATGCCCTGCTGGTAAGATTTACCAGGATGCTGCCTGGTATGGAAGGGCTGTCTTACGAGGAAAGTTGAACGCACTGGGGTTGTTTTCCCTTGAAAGACGTCGGCTGAGAGGGGATCTATTAGAGGTATATAAGATTATGAGGGGTATAGATAGAGTAAATGGTGGTAAGCTTTTTCCACCATTAGATTTGGATAGAACGAGGGGTCACGGCCTTAGGGTGAGGGGGGCTATGTATAAGACTAAATATTAGAGGGCATTTTTTCACACAAAGGGTAGTGGGGGTGTGGAATGCACTACCGAGTGGGGTGGTGGGAGCAGGCACGCTTGGGTTGTTTAAGGGTCTCTTGGACAGCCACATGAGCGGTCTGCAGATAGAGGGATATAGGAGGACTGTTTAAATACTTTAATTGTTTCCGCAGGCTATTCGGTCCACCTTGTTGACCAACAAGGTGCATGCATTCGGCAGGTCATGTGAGGGCTGCTCCTGGTTGTTACTTCAGGAGTGGCCTAGTGCTTCATGTCATTAGTGTATGCTTAAACTGGACCATCAGATGGGCAACATGACAGCTCAGAGACTATCGCTGTTGCTGTGCAGACACATGGATTTGGGCCTGTGTCTGCGGGAGTTTGCGCGTTCTCCCCGTGGTTGCGTGGGTTTTCTCCGGGTGCTCCGGTTTCCTCCACATCCCAAAAATGTGCTCTTAGGCTGATTGGGTAACAAATTGTCCCTATATTGGTCTCTATATGTCATTAAGACGTTAGGACGGCGGCGCGGGCTTGTTGGGCCGAAGGGCCTGTTTCCCTTGCTGTGTTGTTCTTTGTTCTTTGTTCTTTGCCTGCGGCAGTTGTAGATGCGCCAAGCTTGGTGGCGTTTAAGAGGTTAGTTGATAAGTTTATGGAAGAGAAGGGAATGGTTTAGTTTGGAGAGTCATTGCTTTTTTCATAATTGGTCGGCGCAACATCGAAGGCCGAAGGGCCTGTTCTGCGCTGTAATGTTCTATGTTCTATGTCCTATGTTCTATGTTCTATATCAAATCATAGAAACCCTACAGTGCAGAAGGAGGCCATTCAGCCCATCGTGTCTGCACCGACAACAATCCCACCCAAGCCCCTATCCCCATAACCCCACGTACTTACTCAGCTGATCGTTCCAATCTATGCATGGGTGATTAAGGGGCAATTTAGCATGGCCAATCCACGTAACCTGCACATCTTTTGTACACTAAGGAGCAATTTAGTATGGCCAATCCACCTGACGCGCATATTGTTGGACTGTGGGAGATAACTGAAGCATTCAGAGGTAGCACTATACCAAACTCCTGGGAGGTGAGTGGTGGGGTTGTAGATGGGGCAGGGGTGAGAGATGTGGGGGGCAGAGCGGGGGTGGCTGTGACAGCCATTAAGTGTAAACAAATTCCGATCCTGTACGTGTTGTGTATCAGTGACAGTGAGATGAAGGTGTTGGGGGAGGAAGGGCAGGGGGTGGAAGGATTTATCCTTTCCCAACCCCTGAATGGTAGCGCTGCCTGACCAGCCAATTTGACATTAACCCTTTGTCCCCATCCCAGGATGGGAGGGAGAGGGTATCAGCCAGCTCACCAAGGTGACAAGAGCTCTATCTGCACCCCTTGGAAAAGCTGAGGGCATTGACCGTAGGGAGGCAGTCTGTGCCCCTTTAACTCAGACACGGCCAGGGGATGTGAAAGTTAAGATCACAAGCAATGTGCTGGAGGAGAACAAGTGTGGAGAGAATGCTGTCGATATGATTTCAGAGCAATCAGTGAGTTTGCACACTGTCACACACTATGTCAGTGAAGTGAAAGTGATTCAAAAGAGATGCCTGAAGCTTTGATTATATTACAGCTCAGCAATGTGCAGCATCTACCTTCATGAAGGGTAGGTCATGCCTTACGGTTTCGTGAAGGGTAGGTCATGCCTTACTAACCTCATTGAGTTTTTTGAGAAAGTGACCAGAGAGGTGGATGGGGGTAAGGCGGTTGATGTAGTATATATGACTTTAGTAAGGCTTTTGATAAGGTGGCCCATGGAAGACTTCTACAGAAAATGCAGATGTGTGGAATAGAGGGTGATTTAGCTAATTGGATTAGACATTGGCTGGCAGATAGAAGACAGAGGGTGGTGGTTGATGGGAGATATTCATCGTGGAGTTCGGTGACGAGTGGTGTGCCTCAGGGGTCTGTTTTGGGGCCCCTGCTGTTTGTATTTTTTATAAATGATCTGGATGAGGGTATTGAGGGATGGATCAGTAAATTTGCAGATGACACTAAAGTTGGTGGAGTGGTAGATAGTGAAGAGGGGTGTGTTAGTTTACAGAGTGACTTGGACAAGTTGCAGAGCTGGGCCGAGAGTGGCAAATGGAGTTTAATGTGGAAAAGTGTGAGGTAATGCACTTTGGCAGGAACAATAAATGTGTAGAGTATAGGGCTAATGGTAGGGCTCTTAATAGTGTTGAGGAACAGAAGGATCTTGGTGTATGTGTCAATAGATCCCTGAAAGTAGCAGTCAAGTGGATAAAGTTGTTAAGAAGGCATATGGAGTCTTAGCTTTTATTGGCAGGGGGATTGAATTTAGGAGCCGCAGCATCATGTTGCAACTGTACAAAACTCTAGTGCGGCCGCACTTGGGGTATTGTGTGCATTTCTGGTCCCCACATTATAAGAAAGATGTGGAGGCATTGGAGAGGGTACAGAGGAGGTTTACCAGGATGTTGCCTGGTATGGAGGGCAGGTCCTATGAAGAGATGTTGAAGGATTTGAGGTTGTTTTCGTTAGAAAGGAGGCGGCTAAGGGGGATCTTATTGAAGCATATAAGATGATTAGAGGTTTGGATAGGGTGGACAGTGATAGCCTTTTTCCTAGGATGGAGAAAGCTAGCACGAGGGGACACAACTTTAAATTAAGGGGTATGAGTTATAGGACGGATATCAGAGGTAGGTTCTTTACTCAAAGAGTGATTAGGGAGTGGAATGCCCTGCCTTCAGCTGTTGTAGATGCGCCAAGTTTGGTGGCGTTTAAGAGGTTAGTTGATAAGTATATGGATGAGAAGGGACTGGTTTAGTTAGGAGGGGCATTGCTTTTTATTTTGGTCGGCACAACATCGAAGGCCGAAGGGCCTGTTCTGTGCTGTATTGTTCTATGTTCTATGTTCTATGTTCTATTATTTCTCCCTGGTCACTTCTGCCTAGATATATATGTGTGTGTATATATACTGGTCACTTCTGCTATTACATGTATGTATGTATCAGTATGTGTATATACACTGCCTATATATATATATCATAGCTATATATATATATAGTATGTGTATGTGTACATGTATATATATATATAATATATATGTGTGTGTATATACACTTCTGCCTATATATATATCAGTATGTTCATATCAGTACATGTGTGTGTGTATATATACATATATATATATATATATACGTGTGTGTGTATATGTATATATCAGTATGTGTGTATATAAAATTAGTATGTGTATATACACTAGTCACTTCTGTCTATATCTCAGTCGACTTGTGTCAATGGCCAACTATCTCTCTAGTGGGTGTTACCAGCGATTTCTGATCAATTTCCGACTGTGGGATTTCCTCCGGGTGCTCCGGTTTCCTCCCACAGTTTGAAAGACGTGTTGGTTATAGGGTGCATCGGCCGTGCGAAATTCTCCCTCAGTGTACCTGAACAGGCGCCGGAGTGTGACAGTAACTTCATTGCAGTGCAAGGTTGTGTCAGTTAGGTGGATTAGCCGTGCTAAATGTGTTGGGTTATGGAGATGGACAGGGAAAGACACTCTCTTGTCCCCATTTCTCTCTCTCTCCCCTCACTCTCCTTTTCCCATTCTCTCCACCTCCCGTTCACTCCCTCTCCTCTCTTCTCCCCTCCCCCTTTCCTTATCTCTCTTATTCCCTTCCCCCCCCCCCTCATTTCTCTCTCTTTCTCTGGGGATAAGGAAGAGTGTGGGGTGGGGAGACGGTGAGTGGACGGGAAGGGGTAGGGGAGGGGTGGGTGAGGAGCACTTACGTGGGGCTGGTGAATCAGTGTGACACCAATAGAAATGATCAATTTAAGGA